>VWYH01007089.1:212325-223895 GCA_013399365.1 Pampusana beccarii
GGCGGGCGGCGAGGGCCGGGGCGGGCGGGGGCGGCGGGGCCGGGCGGCGCGCACAAGTCGGCCGCGAGTTACAGGCGGTCGGTGTCGGAGCGCTGGCTGTAACTTGACACCGGAGCGAGAGGCCGAGTGGCGAGAGGCAGCGAGAGCGGCGGCGAGGGAGAGGAGCCCCAGGGAGCGGGATGGTGGCCACCTCCTTCCCCTCCCCTTAGCGGCGCTCCGCAGCAGCCGCCGCCGCAGCGCCGGGGACTCTCGCCTGCCTGCGGGGCCCGGGGCAGCCGGCGATGAGGACGGGACGGGTCCCCTGAGCTCCCGGGAACTTTCACCGCCGCGGGCAGCGGGAGCCGAGCAGACGGATGGAGGATGCGCTTTCCCCGGCGCGCTGTGTGACCCGGCGGCGGCGGAGGGGAGGATGAAGAAGAAGCAGCAGCACGGTGGCGGCGGGGACTGCCCTGCGCCCCGGCCCCCCGCGGCGGCGGGAGGGGGCCCTGGCCAGGGCGGGGGCTGGAAGAGGCGGCGGCCCCTCTCGCTGCTGCCCTTCCTCTCGCTGCGCGACTACGGCTTCTGCATGGCCGCCCTGCTGCTCTTCTGCCTGGGCTCCCTCTTCTACCAGCTCAACGGGGGCCCCCCGCATTTTCTGCTGGACCTGCGGCACTATCTGGGTAAGCGGGGACTTGTTGCGGTTCCTCGCCTCCCGTGGCGGCTGAGCTGGGGCCTCCCTCCGGCGCCGTCAGGGGGGCGGCCGCGGGCCCCCACCCCGGGCTTCCCGGGCGGCGGGAGCGGGGCGAGGGGCAGCGGGAGGCTGGGGCTGCCCGGCAGGGGTGGGTAGGGGGGACGCGGGGCCGTGCGGTCTGGCACCGAGGTGAGAAGGGCCGGCGGCGCCCGGGGAGGCGGGCGGGGGGGTGCGCCCTCTCAGAAGTTAATTTTGGCGAAAGGCAGAGTCCCCTTGAGACCCTGCCTCAAACCCGAGACAGGTCGGTGGCCGGAGGCGGCTCCTTGCCCGGTGGCCGCAGCCGAGCGCCATCCGCCGGCTGCCGCTCGCCGTCAGGTGGGTGCGAGGCGGCAGCGGAGGGTCGCGCTCCGGGGGCGTCCGGGCGTTACCCAGCGCTCCGCAGCCGCGCAGGTGCGCGCAGGTGGGGGCTCTGCCCGGCGGGGGAGGAACGGGGTTACAGATGGCTCATGGCAGACGGTGCTGTTGTAAAAGAAGCCAAAGCAAATACTCCCAAACAAACAAAAGCGCCAAACACATACGCTTGGTGAACCGAGCATCCATCCGTGTGCAGCTGATGTGCTTCTGGAGAGAAAGGTGTGCTAGTACGGTCGGAGCACCAGTGCTGGGATACTTGACCTCACTCCCGTGCTCTGCCACAGCCTGCATGACCCAGAAGGAGGTGCCCCCGGCAGAGCAGGTACAAGCCCCGTGCTGTGGCCTGTAGTCCTCATCCTCATGTTGACCACAAGTTTGCACGTGGTTTTTCTTCGTGCCCAGTTTCCACATAGCTAAATGTCGCTGCCCTGCTTAACCGAGAAGTTGTGAAAAACAGAGTGCATCCTGAGGTTGATTAAGTACCTCAGATTGCCAGGACTGCTCAAATAGGGAACAAAAACTAAGAGTTTTCCCTTATGGGAGGATTACCACAGAATAATTTGTGGTGTGAGTTACCACATTAGCTGTGTTGCTTGTCTGTGAAGGTAAGCTTTTGGTGATGCACGCTGTAGAAAGGCAACCTGTCAGAGACAGTGTTAGGTTGCAAACGAAATACAGTACTTGTATGTCAGAAAAATGAGATGAAAATGCATATCTGTTTGTACTTATTAACATACCGGGAATACAACTCTGTATGTGTGTGTGTTTCTTTTATTTGATGGAAAACTATCCCATTACTTCAGTTAACTGCTGAGGGGGTACGGAGGGAACACAGCCAGGCTCTTCTGGCAGGTGCATGGCAGTAGGACAATAGGCAAGTTGCAGCAAGGGAAATTCCATTGTGATATTTGATTAAAAAAATTTGAATGTGAGGGCGGTCAAACATTGGAACAAGCTACCTAGGGAGGTTGGGATGTCCTTGCAGATATTCAGAATTCAACTGGACATGGTCCTGAGCAAACAAGTTCAACTTTTCCCTGCATTAGCAGGAAGGAGGGCAGGGTAGTACCAGGTGAACAGAAGTCCCAGTTCACATTATTCCATGATTTTACTGTAACTAGAGAAATACATAAATGAAAATTCAAATGAGAACAGGAGAACATATTGCCTTTGAAGCTTGGATTCCAACGATTTTTTTTTCTTCCTTTAATGTTACAATTAGGAAGAAATTTCTCAATTGAAGTGGAAAAGGACGAATTTTCCACCAAGGTGGAAGCAGGTTTTGTTACAATTGATTGACTCTTTAGTTGGATCAAGCACAGATATTTTTCAAAGCAGAGTTGATGTCGGTTTTTTTATTTTATTCTTCATCAGGGATGAACATTACTTGGCTTGTGTGGGAACAGACTGTGAGAAATACCAGGTTATACAGCTTCTCACTTTGTGGCCTTTTGAGAGATCTAGGAAATAAAAATAGGATCTTCTACCCTAACTCCTCTAGCCAGTAGTTGTGACTCTGCTGGAAAATCTTCTGAGGCCTGTAGATGAAAGGCTTGGAAACCACTGTGTCTTGGTGAATGGGTTGTGATCATTTTTGTGCAAGTGCAGAAAAGCCTTTATTGTGTATGCTTGAACGTGATGAGCCTCTGGGGAAGGAGTGAAGTCCTCTTTGAAAATGGTCTGGTTGGTTTTTTTGCTTTTGTTTTTTTGAAGTGTTAGCTCTTCTCAGGAGAAAGTAGACAGATCTATTAATATCTAGCCATTAATTAAATTCTGCACTTGTTATCAGTTAGTATAGAAATTTTCTATCTGTGCCTGAGTCACCTGGGATGTTGAGAAGACAAGGACTTGTCTAACATCCTGCAGCAGACCAGTGGCTGAGAAAGAAGCAGAGTCCTTGTGGTTGGAGTCTTAGCACCCACTAAGCAAGCTGTGCTGCTGCCTTTGTAGAGAAGTGGAACGTATTTTGCCTGGATGCTAAGGTGCATTCTCCTTTCTAAATTTATTTTACACTTCATAGAATAGTTTGGGTTGGAAGGGACCTTAAAAGGTTATATAGTCCAACCCCCCTGCAATGAGCAGGGACATCTTCAACTAGATCAGATTGCTCAGAGCCCCGTCCAGCCTGGCCTGCAATTTGGCCTGCAATGTTTCCAGGGATGGGGCATCTACCACCTCTCTGGGCAACCTGTGCCAGTACTTTACCACTCTCATGGTAAAAAAAATTCTTATGTTTAACCTGACTCTCCCCTCTTGTAGTTTAAAACCGTTAACCCTTGTCCTGTCATAACAGAGCTTTCTAAAAAGTCTGTCCCCATCCTTCTCATAGGCTCCCTTTAAGTACCAAAAGGTGTCATTAAGGTCTCCCTGGATCCTTCTCTTGTCCAGGCTGAACAACCTGAAGTCTCTGAGTCTGTCCTCACTGGAGAGCTGTTCCAGCCCTCTGATCGTTTCCGTCGCCTCCTCTGGACCCTCTCCAACAGGCCCATATCTGTCCTGCACTGAGGGCTCCAGAGCTGGACACAGTGTGTCCATGGTGTACAGTTTCATTTGAGCTGTCAGAGGAGATCTGTGTGAATGACATTGCTAAAGAGTGGGGGGTTTTATGTACTCAGTGTAGGTTTTGCAAGAATGGTGGTACCCAGCGGGCAAGGTTTGTGAATTATGAACAATTTTTTTGTAGGTGGGTACTCTGCTTGTTTTCCAGGGGGCTAATAGAAGCGTTTGGAGGAATAGGTATTGGACATCCAGTCCAGCTAACCATCAAAGCCCTACATATTTGCATGCGTGTTTTATGCAACAGCTGGACTAGTCAAGTCTCATGATAACTAAAAAAAAAAAAAAAAAAAGTGTGGGTTTTTTTTTTTTTTTAAATTTTCCCCCTCAAGCCACAGATCCAGGGTACAAGCAACTCCTTCCAGTCCTTCCAACCCACAATTTATGGTGTTAAATTTTAAATTCCCAAGCAGAAAGGAGCAATTCGTTTGCAAACTATGTTTGCAATGTGTTCATTTTGCAGTTTCTCTTGTTGCATTTAAATCTACAAGAACCAAGAAGGACTAGATGAAAGGAAAAATTGATTTCTCTGTCTAACCACTTTCTGGCCTCTGCAGTGTGGGGAGGGCTCATCTTCTCTGACTTTGGGTTTTTTATTTGCATTGCAAGTTTCAGTGCGCAGCTTGTGGTTGGTGGTGTTACTCTGGAGGGAATGCTTGGATGTTTTTTACCTCAGAACTTGAAAGGGTCTTCCTAAGTAACAACACAAAACTTCATTAGCGGTCAGGAGAGAAGTCACACCTGCATCAGGCAGGTGTGTGCATAAAAGAAAATCTAGGCAGTGTGAAAACACTGGAGTTGAGAAGCTTTCATTTTGTTCTTTGGCCTGCGTCATATGCTGTGGAGGAGAAAGAGGAATAAGATTATTTTTGAAGGAGTTAAGTGTAAAGATTTAACAGTTCTGTGAACTTTCCTTTGGTCGTGATGGGGATGAATGTATTTTCACAATATTCAGCCTATTAGTAACTTTTTTTTTTTCCTCTTGAACCAGCTTCTCTGGTGTCCTGTCCATATGCATCTCCTTTTCTCATTGCCATACTGACTGGGGAGAATCTGTTGGAAAAAAGTTATGGCAGCTCATAGAGGAAAAGGTAGCTGTATTCAGTATTTCCACTTTGCATTGACTTTTCTTCTCTTGTAAAACTCTAGCAGAGTTATATGGAGGAAATGAGCATAGATTGGTAGATATGAGGCTGTGTTTCGTTATTTATCCTGTTCTGATTTAAAGCTCATAATATAACAGGACAGAAAGGTCTGTGGAAAGCTGATGGTTTCTGCTGTTGGTTCTGGCTGCGGTTCATGAGAAAGTGGCTCAAGTTTCACACTGTAGTCGTGCCATCAGGATGGATCTAGAGCTCTGGTTTTCAGCGTGTAATCAGTGGGGGCATGGACATTAGTGGGTTATTTCTAAAGAATCTGTGGATGATATTTAAAAGCATGTCTGTTGCCAGTAGGCTTAAATTTGCTGTGTGGAGGTACGTACCAGTCCTGGACCATCTATGAGCTCCAAAAAACCAGAAAGTTTAAAAACTGCCAGGCTTTCCAGTCATAAACTGGAGTATTGGGACTTGCACAGCATCTATGAGGTCTTGCTTGTTGATTCTGCCAAGGTAATCCTGGCTCCCTAATCGAAACGCAGCTCCAGCAGTGGGAGGAAGTGAGAAGAGTCTTCCCTTAGATGAGTAAGACAGAAATCGTAAATCTTGGACAGCCCTGTGGCTTTTGGGGAATGCACTGGGGACTCCATTCCCCTGCAACTGCAGTGGTTTTGCATTGCTTTATTCTTCCCTTCTTCGGCATGTTATATATACACGCTTCAAACTACAGAAATTAGTATTTCCAAGGCTGATAGCAAGCCTCTAGTGGCCAATAAAAACGAATAAAATATTTTGATCTTTAGTATTTGCAGTGTGAACTTTTGTTCATGTCAATTAAAGCATTTCACCTGTTGAACTGCCCAAGAGTTCAACACTGCCAAAGAGTACCCAGTTTGATTGCATGTGGAAGGTGCATGTACTGTGGCCTACTATGCAAGGCAAAAGACTTAAGGTGGCCACTTGTGCTCTCTAAATTGCACCCTGCTCTCACTCTTCTTGCCCCTGGAAGCTCTCAGCTATTTTGGCCAGATATCCTCAATAGGCTTAAAGTTGTCACAACAACATTTCTGTTTATTTTGGACACATGGGGGAATACAAGCACAATTTTGTCGAATAGAAGTAGCAAAAAGGAATCTGAGTATTTGGGGAGGTTGTAACAAAAATCTTCAAAATATTTCAAACTAAACACAAAGTGAAACTTTTTTTTAATTGCGATAGAATTAATTTGCTTTATTTTGGCAGGGTGTTTTGGGGCTGGTAGTTTTTTGTTGTTTGGTTTGTTTGTTTGTTTTTCTTCTGAAGCATCTGGCTTTTTATCTTAGGTTGTTAAGAGTGAGACAGAAGAGAAAAACTGACTATCCAAAGCAAATAATAAAAGTGACTGACAGTGTTTTGTGTACAAATTTTGTTCCTAAGCTGTGTGGAGGAGGGAGCAACAGTTGGTGTTGGGGAGGAAGGGCTTGGTTTGGATTTTTTTATTCTGGTAATGCTGCATTTATATCTAAAATGTGGGAAAACAGAATTGTTCAGGGCCAGATTTCTAAACAACAGAAGTACCTGGCATGCTCCATTGTAGGTAGACGGCATGCTGATTTTCTGTGGCTGAAAAGGGTTGTCTCATCCAGTTTTGTTTTGTACATGCATCATGAATCCTTTACAGATTTGAAGACCCTTCAGGTGTGTGAGTAGGAGAAGTGCACTCAAGCAAAGACAGTGAGGTCTAAGGCTGAGGTTTACTGTATGGTGACACAATCCCTGTTTTTGTAATGAATATACTTTTAACGAAGTCCTGGTGATGTTCTTACGCACAACTTTTTTCTTATTGTTTTCATGACTGTGTAGCATTCTCAAAAGAGGTCTTCTGTACTTTAAATCATTTTGATTTTTCTCTCACTTCTCAGCGGATTGTTTAATTCCATTGCACTTGGAATTTATTACATTTTAAAATTCGTTAACATTGTAAGGAGCTGACAAGTCAGTTTAGAAGCTGCTTCCCGAAGCCTTGAAAAGAGATGATCTAAACCAAAATGACAAGTCTTTAGCTATATCTTGCCTAATTAACTTTTCTGTCCTCTTTGGACTTTCTTATCTTTTAGATAAAATATGTTTGGACTATTTATGTTGCTAAGTTCTCTAGTTATAAGTGAGCTTTTCTGAAAGACAAAAGATGTGCCTCATCTCCAAGAATCTTTTGTTAAAAGGCTGTATGACTTGCTCATCACTCACAGCTTGTCCAATTTTAAGATTAACAAAGCTCTACCTAATGCATAATGCTGTTGAGGAATACTTTATAGAGAACCAGAATGCACCCCATTCTATGACCAACTTGAGCCTTTTATTTTCTAAAAGATGAAGTGTCCACTGGACTGCATTATCCTGGCTGGCCATAAAACACTGTGTACAGTGAAGCCATAGCAAAAATGTTTAGGACTGTGTGAATGTGTTGTGATGATATTCTAAATATATTTGGAAAATTGGACAGCATTTACTCAGAGATGTGTTTTCATCTTTCAAAATCGGATTCTGGTCTGGCAGTCAGGTATGGCATATATGCAGCTGTGTACATTTTTCTCTTTCATATTGTCGACTTTGTTGACAAAGGTTTTAAAGGATACATTCAGTTCCTGATGAGAAGCAATATGAATACAGCTTTTTCAAAAATGTATTTGGTTTTGGTTTACTTCCAGGTTATATGACAATGAAGTATATACACCTGTGAAAGGCCAGGTCTGCTGGTTAATGGAATGCTCCACCTGGGCCTGGGAAGATGAGGGAGGCTTCAGTTCCCTGCCCTCACAGACATCAGGTGCCATTGAACAAGTTGTGTGTTAATTTTGTCTGCATTTAATTCCATTTTGTCCAAAGGATATTTTGAAGATAAATGTGTAACAGAATAGGATATTATCAGATATTACAGTGATCATAGCCGTAGAAATACTTAAAGGAAAAAGATCCTTGTGATGAATTTTGTTGTCATGGAGGGATTTTGGCCATGTCAAAGAGGTAAGGCAGAGAGTACTGGAAGGGAGCTCCTGTGTAGGCTGAGACAAAGTAAATGGTCCAGCTACTTTTCTTTCAAGGGTATTGCCACTGGTCATTAACACAGTCTATGTGCAGTTTTACTTCAGGAGTTATTGCTATAATTGGTTTCCAGAGTCTCATCAAAGGGCATCAATTTTTATATTTCATGTGCAGGAGAATGTAACTGGGTCACTTATTTCTTGTTTCCAGTGGTGCTGCTTATACTTGATTTGCAAAAATGAAAGTAAGAATACAGTTTCTTGAAGCTTTGTTCAGGCAAAGTGAATGGCAAGCACTTTGTGCTTTATCAGAGAATACTCAGCCAAAATGACTTGCGGCTGTCATGGGGGAAATAATGTAGTTGATGTGGTGCTTCTCATAGTTTCATATGAAGTTAGGGAGGGGAAAGGTTGCTTTTGTTTAGGGTTTGACAAAGAATGGTAAGCATTAAACCCTGCAAGAAAGGGAGACTCTGTAGCAAAAGTAAATAATAGAAAAGCTTCAACCCTTAATGCTCTGTGAAGAAAATAAAGGCTTTTTTTTTTTTTCCTTAACTCTAGTAAAAGATCTAAGGTTAACTCTACTGCAGTGATTCCAGATAAAACTATTTTGAAATTAACAGCATGTCAAAATCAGCAGTGACAGTAAGTGGAAGTTTTTAATTTGTTATTTAAGTATAGGTCTATATTGTAAAAATATGTAGAACATATGATGAAGGTATAATGGAGGGACTTGATTTTGATGTGATTTTTGGTGTGAATACTCTGTAAAATGGTTGAACAGGTCAAATAAGATCCTAGGACTGCCCAGAGACAAAACCTTGAAACAGTAAATACAACAGGATAAAAAGAAAATGAACAATGCATTTATTTTTCACATCTTGTATTTTTCCAGTACCTCTTCTACCCCTTGTTTCCAGCTGGTAATTGATTCTTTCTCCCCCATCTTCTTCTGATCCCATAATTTAAATTCATATATTAATAAGATGAGAGAGCTTCTAATGTCTTCTGTGCCTAGCAAGATACTGCAATTACTGAAATTGCTTGAGTGTGTTTTGTATGATAATCGCTCTGGTTTTTTCAATATAAATTTTGGGCACTTAAGAGAGCCCCTCCTTCTGGGTTGTTGTCTTGGCCTCCTGTGAAAGCGCTTGCACGTTGTTAGCTCTGGCTCCTGTAAGCCATTCCAGAAGAGCGCTGCTGGCTGCTTTGGTCTCACACCTGTCCCTCTTTGTGAAGACAAGTTTGCAGGTGAGATGTAAGAGTTTGTTTTCATCTTGGACTGGAGAAAAAAGTTCTGTTTATTAGATTGTTGGGGAAGGGGGGGGGGGGGTTTTTTTTTTGGAAGTTGTGACTTTGCACCTGCTGCTGCCCCCAGCGAGTGCTGGCGGTGACAGGCAGCCGTGTGCTTCCACTGTGAGGAGTGTGGTCAAGGGGGAGAATGGCCACTCTGTGTGCTCAGGCCCGTGTCTGCGAGCACTCTTACCAAAATAAATGGCTGCACTGTTATTCAGGGCAGATAGTTTTTAAGGATGCGTTTACAGCCCTTTCTGATTGGATTGTCTGTCCTGAAGAACTGGGTGGATGGGGAAGGTCCCCCTTCCACCCTTCTGTGCTGTGTTGCTTTTAGAAGAGTAAGTTTTGGAGCCAGGGCTTGAAAGGGTCCAGGTGCTGCTTGTTCTTACCACAGGGGCAAGAAAGGGATGCAAATCCTATTGACATTGGTGAGAATGAGGTTCCTCTTTGGTCTTGCTGTAAGATTCATGATCACTCTCAGCTGTTTATCTGGGTTTCCTGTCTTATCAGTGAGGAGAGAGAGTCACTTCCAGGCCATTAGAGTTTGTGGTAAGCATATGATGGAAGTCACATCAGCCCTTTTGAGAGAAGTCAGTCGTCTGTAGTCTGTTGCCATTAACTTGGAAGAGAACACCAGGCCTGAGCACAATGCTGCTGCTGCCTTTCCCTGGGCAGTGGAGGTGCTTGCCTTTAAGACTTAGTCTGACTGGTGGAGCACTGGCTCAAAAGCATAAGCTAAAAAGCCTGTAGATTGTTGGGTTTTGGTTGTTCTGTGGTGGTTTCTTTTTTTTGTTTGGGTTTTTTGGGTTTTTTTTGAGGGGGGGAGGGGGGTTAACTTTCAAGTGAAAACTGTGGAAAATGATGACACATGACTTTTCACCAGGGAAAGTCTCCCCATCATTATTGGTGAGAAGGCAAGTAGATTTATTAAGCATAGCTTATGTTTATATAATGAGGCATTTGTTTTCCTTTGTTTTAGAATCTGGGTTAGAGGATGTTTGGAGACTAGAGGGGTGGATAGGAAATGGAGAGCAATTATTTGACTGAAATTTATTTTACTGTCTTGCTGTTTAGAGCTGCGTTGAGGGAAGCAGACCCCATTTTGTGGAAAATAGATGTTTGGCTTTGTTTGTAAGCGTGGAAGCACAATAATTAGGTTTGTATTAGGGTTTCTGAGTACTAATGCTTTAGAAACAGACATTTGGATGCTTGCCAAAGCTTTCTTCTTATCACACTTCATGATTCAGGGTGGAAGCCATCAGGAGACTGAGATGGAGATCATGGAGCTCATGACAATTTGAGTAAAGCAGCAGTGCGTCTCTGCAATTTGTAAACAGTGTGTTTTAGCACCCCTAAGAATGTTTATTTTAAAAGCCTCTACTGATGAAGTGGATGGCTGGTTCAGATGTTCTGCTCCAAAGAGAGGATGCCAACCAACCATTGCACTCATACAGGGTCACCAGACTGCTAGCAAGTAGCAAATAGCTGAGATGAGCTGCAAGTGGCTGGATTAAAAGCTGCTGGCCAAGGGGATTTGACTCATCATTTCCGTTTTTTTCAATTTGGAAAGTCGTGGACATTTGAGGGGAGAAGGTGCTCCCTACAGCTCTCGTGGTAGTTTAATGTTAAGTGTTCGTAAAACACGTACGATGAATTTGTGACATAAGTGAATATTTCATACCTTCTGTGTCATTACTACTAGAGACTGTCATAAAGTCTCTGTTGGTGCTAGGCATTTGGTCAGAATGGCTGGTTACTTTGGAGGAAACTCTGATCATCCCAAAGATTTTTATGCAATATTTCAGCCCAAAATTGAAAGCCTGCTCGTGAAATCTAAATTCCAGCTGTGTGTCTTTTTATCTTTTAAGATCTCCTAAACTTTATTTGGAAATTCTTGTGTAGATTAGAGTGTGCATTGCTTTTCTGAATTTTTTTTTTAATTGTCTGTTCAGATAATGAAGTTATACACTTTTGCTCCATGGCAGTGACTTGTGTTAAAATAGACATGAGACCTGAAAACATTAGGTCAGATGGGGAGGTGTGAGAAGAAACAAAGCCTCATGATGTTGTTTTGGAAAACATTTGAGAATTTGTCTTACAATATACCAGTTTCAGCTTCAATTTCAGATGGCACAGTAATTTTGTGAATGTCTACAGTAATTAGTGTTACTATGACTTTATATCTCATAGCAATTAGCAGAAGATAGCATTAAATATGGACACTTTTTTGTGTGTGTGTCAGAAAGGAGTTAAATACACTACCAATGTAGTCTGTTTCTTTCATCTCATGTTCTCTCATTTGTCTTCTTATTGCTCTCCAAGATGTGAGCACATCCTTTTCCTTCTACTCCTCTTGTATTTACAGGTATACTCAGTCCTCTTGTTGTTTTTTTACTGTAAAGCACCAGACCATGTTTAGCAGTGGGTGGTTTCGAAATGATGTCTTGCTGGGGGTCCTGCTTCCTTCAGCCAGGTATTCTTTCCTCAGTGGCTTGTATCACAGAATCACAGTATGCT
>VWYH01007096.1:0-224895 GCA_013399365.1 Pampusana beccarii
ATTCTGTGATTCTGTGAATACCTGGTCTCATGCTGCTATGTACAAGAACTGCAGATGAATGAAATCACAGTGTATGACACTTCATATTAACAAATCTAAAGGAATTCCTGGTGTACAGTTATATGTCCTTCCCATTCAACCAGCCCAGTCTTAACCCATGTCAGTTTTCCTTCTATTATTTAAATAAAACTCCTAAATTTTCCTAAAGTGCATTGGCTCATGTTTTTTAAAAACAGCTCAGAATAGGCTGTATTCAAATTTAAATAACAAGAGTTTCGTTGGCAGCCTGAAGTTAACTGCATCAACAATAAATAAAAAATTGTTCCTGCCAGCTAAACCTTCTACAGTATCTACAGAAAGCCATCAGCTTCTGGGGTTGCATTTTCAGGAGACCAAAGTCTACAACTTCACCAGAAACAAAACACCACCAAATAATGAAAGTCATCATAATCAGCTCTACTGGCCCTATTGTTTATTTATTGTAAATGAGTTGCACACAACACATAATAAGATGTTTTTCTATGCTATGGTTACATATGATTTCAGTCCATAAGTCAAAGTTCTAGTACCAGCTGTTTTCTACTTGTATAGAATCGACCACTAACAATTACAGTTTTTTAGTCTCTTGCCACAACAACATTCCTTCCAAGTAGCCATGAGGATTGCTGACACAGACCAAAAACATCATTACATTTGCTAAACAAGAGGCTTTTTAATGATAGCTGAAGCTCAAAGATGTTACAACTCAACAACTACTTCTCAATGAAAGCGCCACCCACAGCAACAACTAAAGCCTGTTGAACACACAGTTTTTTGCAAACCCTGGTTAGGAGGGGAAGGATCACTCTGCTTTTTTACAATTCAGAGAGAGGATAAATAGGATTGCAAGAGGACTTTACAGGCCATGACAACGAAAACAGTTTCCCTTCCATCCCCATCAAGTCACCTTAACATATAGCTTCTTTCTGCAATAAATGCTTCTACTGTCACTGGAACATTGCTGTTCTCGGAAGTCAGCCTCACACATAGCTATGCCAGAAAGGCTGATTATAGTTATTTGTGAGAAAAACAGATGATAATTGCTTGAAAAGAAAGCAGCTCATTGGAACAGTTCAAGAACCTTGCAGATCTTTAAGTTTTGAAATATTCTTCTGGTGAGGAAATTAGGCAATTTCCTGCAATAACATTGTAATAAGAAGAAATGCAGTCAAGTGTCTAAGCAGTGAACTCTGCTCTCTAAATGCATATGCTGGCATCTAAAACTATCTGTAAATACCTTGAAAATAGAGCTACTTTACTACAGCCATGTTGAGTGAGGAAGTTAAAGCCTTTACTAATAAATTACAATAAAAGTGTTTAATACAGTTTGATTAAATAAAATTCACTAATCCTGATGCTGCCTGGCAATGTTTGAATAACTAGTCATATGAAATAATAATTGAGGACTATCACAACTCATACACAAGTATGATTGGTTAAGATCAAGGACCATCACTATTTCCTATCTTCTGACAATTTGACTTCACACATTCAGCTATCCTTTATTTTTCAGCATTTAAAATATATAAATACATCCACAGAGACATATCAGTATTTCCTCACAGCTTCCTAATAGTTTGGGTATATGAAAACCAACAAAAAACCCTCTTCAAAAACCAGAGTCAGCAGTTAGGTAAATAGCATCTCCCTCCTTTTCTAAGCCTCTTCCTCCTTCCTTCGTGCTTCCACATGTTCTTTCCTTATATCCATAGTTCTTTTCTGTTCACGTATTTATCCTCCTCTTCTTCCCTCTTCCTTTCTAATGAAGGATTCTCATTTCTCCTATATATCCTCTTGTCCTTTCCTCATTCAGTCTGGATTGCACACCCCTCTTCCCCAACCTGCCGAATTCTTCGCCTTTTCCACAGGCCTTGGCACACAGGTTCAAGCAAGAATCTAGTTCAAAACATGGGTTTTGGTTTTGACTGCACAGTTTCATTTGGCATCAGATTGTATTGTGTGCCTGTTACTTGCACAGTGAACTCTATCAGTTCAGACACCATGTACATCTGTGGCACACATTGCTAAGGTCACCTGTACAGCCATGACGTTGACTACATCAGGTTATTGGGATTGAAATACTTGTGCAAACAGGTTGCCAGTAAAGAAAAAAAATCTAAGTGTGTCTATAGTAAGAGATTATTATAACTGATGCAAATGACATACCCATTAACTAGAGCATAATCTCTGGGTAGGCTGCACAAGGAAGGACTAGCTATTACTTTTCTAGCTCTATCTCCTCCTGAAGTGACCGCAAGGTCCTCTACAAAGATCATTTCAGCAGAACTGGGAATTACACTTGAACACGAAGGCTGAAAAGCAGCAAAATTTGATGGTTCACGTACACAGATTGTTAAATTTGCCACGCAATTTTGAAATATTTCTCCTCCATATTATTCATTAAGTTAATGCCAAAGGAACTGGGCTGTGTGAGAGATGACTACACAGTGGATGATACAATGAATGACACTCATTACAATAATGACAGGGTGAAACAGCAGTAGAGAAAAAAAAAATACATGGCATCTTGACACCGTTTAGCCATATAGTCATTACTTACACCAAAAGGAAATGGCAAGCAATTATAAGAGCAGTTAGAAATGATCATTATGTTATTTAGATTTTTTTAAAAAAATATCACTTCTAAAAGTGTATTATAAGATTCAAAGAGAGTTTGTGAAATAAAGATAATTCCAGACTTGCACTTAGCAAAGTTATGAATCCTTTGACACAGACGTTTGAGCCAAGACTTTAAAATTAGTTATCAAACAAAAAGACCACAATGGAGCACTACAAGCANAATAATAACTTGCCTTGGTTTGCTTGTTTTTCCACTAGTGACAGAGACCAATATAAGAATAAAGTTTGAGAACTAAGCACGTATTCTCACTGAGGAAAAGCTGTTTCCATCAATAGATGGTGCGCTTACTGAAGTTCATTCTCATTAAGCTGCCAGCAGAAACACTGACCACAATGGAGCACTACAAGCAAACACCTTTAGGAGGACTCCACAAGCTAACAAAGAGGTGAAATAAATTTGCAGAGAAGTTTCAAAAACATTCTTTTTTCCCCTCCGCTTTGGCAGTAGCCCTCGCATGATCAAATATGCTTTAGGCCTCATGAAGTCTATGATACAGATCCAAGACCTCCCATACATGGTGTTCTGTGACTATAATTTCATTTAGGTATACAAAGGCAAGCTGGCATTGACAAGCCACATGTAAGAATTTCTGCTATTTACTATACAGTCCTCGGGTAAATAAAAAGAGCAAGAGCAAAAGTAAAACAAAGCAAGCTTGTGAACCTTACCATCAGGTAAGCTTACAGTTACAGTAATAATTCATATATAGTGAACTGGCCAGCTAATATTTGTTGGAAATATGTTTGAATTAAAAGTTATCCAGGAAAAAAAAAAGATAGTACTAAACTCTGCCATTTTCTAATCATATAGTGACTATTCCAGAGTCAAATCACATACACTGGTAAAAAGCAATGACTTTTTCTGTTGTCCAGTGAGAAAATAAGACAGGTGGCTATACGGAATTCACGGTAGTACATTAAACTCTGTAGCAACAGTAGGAAAACTTTGAAGTCTTGACATACGCGAATCTTGGCATAGTTAGCCATCACACCTCTCTGCAACCAGGATTCCCTGGCTAACATAAAGAGAAATAATTTGTATGTCAGCAAACTGCTGTGATGTTATCACAGCACTGGCATCATTAAAGGGAGCAGCAACATAAATCAGCTGCAATTGTCTAAACTGCATTTCTAAGACCTGGTGGCAACCCATATTCTGAGCTACAAAAAGCTTTCAGCAAATAACTTTCTTAAAACTATCTAATTACCATTGATAGTTGATTTGCAACAAATTGAAGTGGTTTAGCCAGAAAAAGTAAACTAGAAGAAGTTGTAGTTGTAAAATACAATATTGTAACAGCTGGGATTATGTTTACATGTAACATAAATGCAAAAGCCTGGGACAAAGTTTATTGCAAGTTTTCATTGTTTTTAACAAGCTTCCTTCCTTTCCTAATCAGGAAGAGTATATAAATACAGTTAGTTATGCAGAGGGTAGAGTTAGTTTTGCTTGCACATGGAAAACATCACCAGTATTTCCCAGCAGCATACATGGTACAACTTAACCACATATGAATTCCACAGGATGTGCAGAAAATCTAAGTGTCAGAAATGTGCTAAATTTGAAGGAAAATTTTCTGATCACTCCATCCTGAAGCTATGCTTTAACTTCTGATTAACATGCTTAACAACCCTATCCTATTTAAACTAGTTCAGAAGCTCTTATATAGCAAGAACATCAAGAAGAGCAGGCTACATCAGCTTCAGTTATGTGTACCCTCTAAATACCTGATATGGTAGTAATAGGACCTTATACCCCTCCAAAGGCCACACTTACCATTGATAGAAAGAAAACTGCTGAAAGCTGCCCTGGTCCTCCACAGTGGTCAGAATTCGTGGCAACAAGAAGGTCATCATTGACTCATAAGCTTTAGCACCAGATAAGAACGCACTCTCTTCTCCACATGCTTCCTGCACAGAGCATTAAAGGCTTTGCACAGTATTTCTGCTTCTTCAGGCTCTTTAGTAACCTCCTTTCTACCCTGCTGGCATCCCAAGGCAGGGATGCAGCCCAAGGTTACTTGAGCTATACACCCTTCTTAGGAGAAAGCACCAAGCAATGTCCAATATTAAGAGTCCCACTCCTCTGCCCTGCTTGGGGCTACACACACGACTCCACCAGCATCCCTCCAGCTGCACCCAATAACCCCCACCCACACAACCCAGATTGCTATTAACCCTGCTCTCCACCTGCTGCTTTGAGTCCTCATCAGGTGATTATGCTGAAGTTCACAGTATGCTAAAGAGAGAGGGAAAGGCAGAGAAGAGCTTGTTCCCAGGTAATAACAAGGTATGATGCACTGTTGTGGTGCATGGAGTGGCAAGGAGGAGGGATGGCAGAGGAGACTATTCAAGTGGTGGTTACCAGGGAGGACGACATGCTTTCCCTGGCTGGAAAATGCTTAATTTATTTGCAGATATACTGAAATTACTACAAAAAGAACTAATGACTGCAAATAATATCAAGGAATGTGTTAGATACTGCTAGGTAGGTAGAAACTGTGGAATCTCTGGAAAGTATTAGCAATGATACTGATGACTTTTTTTTTTTAAATACTAGACTTCTACAAGAATTAGGAATTTAGCAATTGATTATTTAACTTCACTACTGCTGTGGTGTCCATGGTAAAACAAATCGAAATAATCTGATGTATTTTGTTTGAATATGCAGGATACATCACACAGAATAATATTGATTAAGGCAAAGAAGTGCAAGGGCAAAACTGCTACTTTAAAATTCAGTTTAAGAATGAGGCAGAGTGAATAGGCACAACTTTTAACAACACTAGAAGGAAATAAGATATTTGAAGTGTTAGTTCTGACAGCTCTTTGTCTTGTTATTACTGTAACAACATAATTTACAGATTCTATAGGTTCTAACAATACTGATTATTATCCTTATTTAGTAAAATACACAAACTGAAATAATAAAAATGAAGTGTGGGATTTAGCTTCCATTCAAATCAGGGTAAATGCTGCAGGTGACTTTAAAATGAAGCAATAAATAGAAGCATTTCATAGCAGGTTATGATGAAAGAAGGCAGAAACTCCAGACCTGTGAAGCAAGCTGGGCTCCCCACCTGCCCCACTGATTTAGACAGGTGCATTCTTACTGAAGCTCTCTGTTCTCTGTAAATTGGCCACAAACATTCACCAAATTTAGTGGGAACAGAATCCAGTTTGGTTTCCCAGCCAAACACGTGACCCTTTGTACTGCGTCCTGTGGCTGGGACTTGCAGGTACTATTGGAAAACACATAACAAGAATGCGTGACTACGTTGTCACCCATAATGGAGGGCTAAGACATAAAAGAAGCCTAAGCAGCTACCAAAAACCACAATAAATCTGTAATTGGGACTCCAGTCAGCAAAGAGGACAGTTTTTGTAAGCTGTTGTGAGTCAGTGGTCCATTGTCCTTCACAGTTACATAAACCACAGTGATTTAAACCCATGTAATCAAGTGGAAAACCTTTTTATATTTTATTTTTTCCCCTGACAGAGTGGTTAAAATTAAGCTGTTTTGGTGGATGTCAAAGAATTACTAAAAGATATACAATCTTAGTTTTTCATAATCAAAACATGATGATGGTTATGAGCACTAAGCAGCTATATTACATACTTTATATTTGCTATGAGATGAAAAACTGTTTTATCCTATTGATATTCCCATTTATATTCTGCAACTTGATTAGAACAAGGCTAATGTTTCCCATCAATTTACTCATTACCTGGAGCTCCCTTTCTTGTGCTTGAGGGAAGCAACTGAGGCAGATTTTTTACAGTTGTGAAAGATTAATTCCCTGAGATCACACCTGTGATAACTGCATACAGGTTTCAGTGGTTTTGTCAGCATTTACAAGGTTAAAGATGTTAAGCAAAATTCTAATGCGTTTTTACATTTCTATATTTTTATCGTCATGCAGTTCAATTTTAAGTAAAAAGCTAAGGTAACTCTCAAGGAGGAGCCGTAAAGCTATTTGTGCTATACATTGTAAGTATAGTAAAGACCTTTTCTTCTTTAGGAATGGTACATCTTGCTCTCACTAACACACTCGTTGAATAAGTAATTTTCAGCTCAAGGAGAACAAGTGAAAGCAATTTAAGCTAAGTCAGCCACCCTATGGCAAAAACCACTCATGTGGCTCAACTATAAAGAGAACTTAAATGATTACAGCTGTTTCTGAATAGTCATGAGTGTTGGATCTCAGTTTCGACTTGTCTATCTGAGACATTTATGGTACAATTCTTTTGTACTGGATGGATAGTGCTGTGACAAGCTGCAGAGGAGTCTCATCTCTTGCTACTTGCAAATTAACTTCTCTAGAGAAAGAATGAAGGGGAGGGTTGAGCCTCAGAGAATGTACACCAGAAAAATAAACAGGAAAACTCTGAGCATTTTCTTCTTTGAGCTGCAGGTAACCTTATTTCTTTCCAGAACAATATGGAACAGCTGTGTACTTAGCATCTGCTTCTACAAAAAAGATTTTCTGTGTCTGCTCTTCTCTTGTGTTTGCAATGGACAATTTAATACAACACCTAAAAACGAGTGTGTGAGGGTGGGAAAAGCTAGTTTACAAGACCCTAATCATTGTATTTCAGAAACCTAATAGAGGGCATATTCTAGAAGGAGATTTACTTTAGACATTAAAGGAGGAATACGGTGGGGAATCTATATGATGTAATGATTAGAAAAGTTGACTAGTGGTGGTAACGCAGTTTGAATCTCTTTCAATTAAATAAGCACTGCAAATGCATCACCCCACATATAAATAAAAACCAGTGGAGTCATTAAGTATTATTTCATCAGCTGCATTGTAAGCAGCGTGGTTCAAGGTTGTTTTATCACAAGTGATGAGGAAAGAAAAGCAGGATTTGGCAAGTGTATTTATATTCTGAGACAATTATCGATAATAGATAAGATTGTCACATTATATAACTTGACGAGGGAAAATAGTCAAAAGTTTAAGCAAGAGAAATTCTGCCTGCATGAAAGGAAAAACAAAATTCACACTGATGATGGTCAGGCACTGGATAAGGGGCTGAGGGAAGCTGTGGAATCTCCACCCTTGGGTATATTCAAAACTCAACTAGATAAGACCCTGAGCAGCTCCCTTGTACTTTAAAGTTTGGCCTGGATTGCATATGGGGTTAGATTAGAGGCTTAAAACTATCCTAATCTAGAAAAGTATACTCTAATGCCAAATACTACTTTTTACATTCTGAAGAATAGCTGAAAGTATCTTACACACACACACACTGCAATTTCTCGGCCCTATCCAACAGACTGACAAGATGCAATATATTATAAATGGGAAGAATTACTTTTATAGTTGGAAATATATCCATACCAAATTAAAAGAATAGCAAAGGCAAGAGCGGCAAAAACTATTCAGAATAAATTAGCTCTGTCTTTATGTAAATATTTGGATTAAGTAGAGTATTTTTTTTTCCTGTATTAACAAGAATACAGACCTGAGGAAACATAAACCAGCATGTTAAATTTCCTTTTTTTTCTCTCTGCCTTTTCTAATTCACAACTGTGATTACAAAAGTCACATGAGAAGACATCACAACTACAGGCAAGAAAAATAATTTCCGCCAGCTCTGAATATTTTAAAGTAAAGCAAAGCAAACCAGGAGGGAACACAAATGAGCTGTGTGTCAGTTACAGCGTCTTTCAGGTCTTTCCACGGAAAGCTTTCACCATGGGCTCTGTGAGATCATGTCAGCTCTGGATAAGCCCTCTTTTCTAGAGAGACTTACACCAAAGTGAATTATTTGCTAACCATCTAAAACAGTAAAATTAAACTTCTCCCTTTGTTAAACATTGATAAATCCTATTGCCTAGGTATAAGTAAGTTTTTCAGAGAATAACAACAGATGCTCTTGACTAAGGATGACATGCCTTAGTCCCTTATGTAAACCACAGTAAACATTTGCTGGTTTTGTATCTGCAGGTGCTTCAAAATCTAACTGAGAAACTACCTGGGACATAATTAAATTCCTATCAGGGTAAAAAATTGTATCAGAACAACAGGGCTTATTACTAGGATTACATGATAAAAGGCAGAATGGTCCAACACAAGGGAAGGAGTAAAGAAAGTACCTGGAAGTTAAAGCAACATCATACAGAAAATTTATCTTCCTTTTTCTTATAGGCAGCTTCCATGTTTACAGCTACAGATGCAAAATGAAAGAAGGGAAAACTGAAATGAACCATTTCCAGTATATTTATTAGGCAACATGAAAACAGTCCACAAGCATTTCTGAACATTTAGGTATACAATAGATGAAGCTGACAAGGCAAGCAAGAAGAATTATTAGTAGCACAATCAACTAATTTGAACAGAAAACATCACCTGAATTTTTGGTCTTCTCAATTACTTTGACTGGTAAAACAATTCAAATTATTTAATTTTTAAAAACGATGCAAGGAAATGGTCTACTGATCTCTGAATGAAGTGGGATTTTTACTGGTTTAAAAGTTAAGTCAAGTACATGGTAAATAAATCACTTATTAGTCAAATCAATGGTAAAGTTTTATGCTTTTCCAGCAAAGAATCATTCTTACATTCTACACCATCCTGTATTGCCTGCAATGTATGTTGCCAACAGACCTTACTTCTGTTCATCTCCCACTCACCATTAAGCATTCTGCAATGAAAACAAACCTATGGTATTATCTAACTAAATATTACGCACATTGCTGAATTCTTGCAAGGCTAGGCCAATACTATAAACTTGAGTAATGAGAGAAGATTCCCTTCTTGAAGAGGAATACAAACAGTAGTGTGTATTTGAGTTCGGTTCATTAAGTGGACAAGAGTCTCTGCTTGATTGTTGCTATTTGTGAAGATGCTCATCGCTAACTCCTCTCACTTGGCTACACAGAGAGCTTAGACAACTAACTTAGATACAGAAATCCACCTTGCAGATACCTGAAATCAAGCGAGATTGTCTTTGCTGACCACAGCTACTAAACGTGCAAGTGAAAATATCCGTTTACATCCTATTCTGGAACCGGGAATGTGTTTTTTGTCTATGCATGTGTAAGATTGTTCTTATAGGTGTAAGGTACTTCCCTCCCTGCGGTAATCTGCTACATGACCTGCAGTAAGCAAGCATTCCTGGGAGACACTGCTACCACCAGTTAACCTCATGATTGCTTTATTTTTGATTGAAAACTGGCTCTCATTCTTGACACCTGACACAGTGCGACTTATGCCTAGTAGCCCACAGGGAAAAAACACAGAAAGCATCACTATAAACTTAGCACCTGATTCATTGACAGCATCCAAGACATCATTCTGTAAAAGTGTTAAGAACCAGCTAAATGCTGCTTAAGGCTCTGATAGTATTAGTTCTTTTACTCCCACCATGCAGAATCCTATCAGTCATTCAGCATCGTGCCCTCTGCTCTCGTTTCCAAGCAGACATAAAGGAAAAGCACGAAGCAAAATGTCAGAGGAAATGAAACCAGCCAATATCAAATGTCTCCAATTTTTTACTTTCCTGCTGAACTCCCTCATTCCCCTCCCAAAGTTACCTATTTGCTGATGCATGGGTGAATCGCACTGTGGAGCTGATGAGGATTTAAACACAAGAAGTCTTAATATAGCATTCTGTATAGTTTGTTTCATATACTTTACAAGCAGCTGGAAAGGACTGAACAGAGCGTTTATGTGTGACACGTCAATGTGTGTTACTGTGTTTGCATAAACATTTTTTCTCTTAAAATCTAAGAAGCTGAAGCCCTCTCTAGCATGAGCATATTAAGAACATTTGTGTTTGCACATGTATTTTTGATTGTGTATTTCACAGGATCATTAGCGGGCATTGCACAAAAACAATTTATGAGCTTATTATTAAATTCATCCTTGTAATTAAATTCATTACTACAAGTTTATTTCTGTTTTGGAACTAGACATAGATTAGTTCTGTTTGAATTGGATAAATGTTTCATCAGCAGCAATATACCATTATATTTTCAGTTTGTCCTTTAGTATACAAGAATGCTGTTTACATTTTGAGTTAATGCCCGTCATTGAATCATAGACTGTAGAACACAGAACGGTATCCTTTAAGTTGTTACCATAAAAGTTACTTCTCAGTGTAGAATATGACACAATTGCGCTCATTTCATGCTTTAATAGAACAACGGTTCAGATAGTTGTATGTGCAACTAGGAGGAGATGACTTTTTTTCAGTATCCAGTTGATTTAGAGATACTGCAGACGGATTAAATTGTTTTAGACTTACACCGAAATACTAAAGTAGCTTTCATCAGTTCCAGTCATATAAAAATTCCAGTTGTATCTTCTGATGTTAATTAGACACAATCAGTTAAATGCATCTTTGTAATTACATCTAAAATTAGGTCAGACCCTGCAGGGAATCTTGTAAATTTGTCGTCATGTCAAGCTGACAACATCTACAGCATCCAAAATTTCACTCAAATCTCCTGTGACTTTTCTAGGAAAGAACTATTTCAGCACAAGTGCAGAATGCAATCGTTAAGAACATCTGCAGAACTTCAGTTCTCAAGTTCTTTGTGCATATAAAGAAATGTTTCAAAAAATTTATTTCAGAAAATCAAGCAGATAGGATCTTTGCTACTGCCAATAACTCTACTATGGTGCCAATTTTAAGCCAAGGGACTCTTACTGGAGACCAGTATGTTGTAATAGTATTAATAATATATTCTATCTATCTGAAATGTTTGGAAGGAACACAAGCACCATTAGAAATCAATGGAGACTACTCCTATCACTTGGCAAGAGAAAACACAATTTTAAATGGCGATATTAAACTTGGTTTTCCAGACTTCAGGTGCAGATACCAGAGACGGCCAGCACAGCGGGAAAAGCATTAAAAAAGAGCTTTCTTTAAGCAGTAATTCCACAGTCATTCATACATTAATTAACATGAGGAGAAAATAGAATGGTTCTGCGACAGCAGCCTCAACCTACAGAAACAGATAAAATATGTGTGCAAAAAGGAGAGGTGCTAAGCGATTTTATTATTCTTCATTTATATTACAGTATTTTTTGCCTGCTGACTAGTACCTAGGTTAACTGTATTATTGAAATGCATGCAGCATTTTAATAACTGTTTGCATCTGTATGTCCAAGATAACCAGACTTATTCTCTTTGGACAAAATATAAGTCTGATTTCAGCGATACAACTTTCTGTATGTGAGCTCTCTTCCTTTTTCTAATGGAGATAAATAAAGTAAGGTAAGGGAAAGAGGAGGGGGGGAAGATAAGCTACTTAGAGATCATACTCATGATCAACATTTGTGTAACAAATATTCAGCTGAGTTATCTAATTCCCTCCATCGAGTGTCTTTGATAAGCATATCTTTCCTTTATATAAACATGTGCAAGGCAGTTTGAAATGAAACAATTTCCTGTTCCTATGCAAAAAAATGAAAACGGGAAAAAGCTTCCTGAATCGAAACTAGCAAGTGCTCTAGACGTTGAAAGAAAATCAAGTTTATTGGGAATGTAACACTGGAGTATTGACAGTACTGCTAAGGTGTAGGTGGCAATTTTTGTAACAATAGGAAGAAAAGTAGAAATCAATGGACTGGAAATCAAAATCAGATTTCTTCAAAAATTAGCTGGAAAGCTGCTAGGTGTCCATATGTGGTTTATTACTTTGCCACTTAGGACACTGGCTGCCTAATAAACAAACTGAATGAAGAGTCCATGAAAATATTTATCTCTATTATAGAAGACGCCAGCCCTCAGAGGCTTTAGGCAGAAATTCTACTGGCAGCTTTCCAGAATCTTGACAGACATGAATAAAGTCAAACCAAAGGAAAAATCAACAGCTGAGCTTTCTGTTGCTGATGCTTCCAAGACAGAGCAGTTCAATGATTCATCATTGAATACAACCTTGCAAAATGTCAGTAAAAGCAGAGAGGTTTTCATGCACTAGCAGTCTCATCATTCTGTTTTAACTACCCCTTCATTAAAATTAAGATCTCCTTGATGTTTCCTCCCTTATGCTCTCTCAGGACCCCGCAGCCCTGATCTAAGGGGCTGCAATCTTAGACATGCCAGAACATAAGTACACCAACAGCCATGTCAAAAACCACTGAAACTACAGTGAATATTCTCATTACGTTTATTACAGTCTAGAGCTCTGAGTTCACCCCATTAGAAATCCATATCGTGGGCAAGACTTAGCTTGCATAGCGACAGCCTCACCCGACATCCAAGTATTCTGACAGTGGGCAACAGCAAATGCTTAAGGTTGTAAGAAAGGAAACATATTTCTTCTCCCCAGATAGTCACCTGGTCACAAGTAATCTGTGGTGCAAGAAATTCTGGGGTTTGAGGTAGTATCTTGGTAACTAACAGTTCTTGATGGCTTTCTCATCTATGAAGCTTTCTAGTTGCTTTTCTGCATGCGTGTAAACATTGGCCTTTGCAACACACTGTGGCAGAACTCCCCAGGTTCACTATACAAGGCAAAAGGAAAAAACTCCACCTAAAAAATTTAAAAACTAAAGAGATTAAAAATTGTACCTCTTCACAATTTGGTTTTATAGCCCTGATTTCTTGAAATAAAAACCAATACTTGAAAAACTAAAATAGTAATTCCCTTTTCATCTTTTCCAAGCATCCCTATCATCTTTCCCTTCCATCTTCCCCTTTCCAGTCAGAAGATTCGCAGCCTTTTGCTGTTCCCTCGATACTTGCACGGTCTTTGTATCCAGGACGCATAGAAAGAGGAGGTCCCATCTGTATTCCAGTGTAGCACCCTTAGTTCAGGTGGCGAGCTCAGTGGAGATCAGGCACAATTTCACTAGCACACTATTTCCTTTCTGGAGCTAGACCTAGATGGGCAACCATCGATGGCTTGCTCAAACAGATGTTTTCTGATTAATCAAACCCTAGACCTGCAGGCAGCTTCAGGGCTTGACAGCGAGTATTTCTACCTCCATACAGTGCAAATTGTTACTTTTCAGCACAGACAGAATGAACATTTATGAGTGTCAGATGATCATCTAGCGACAATGCCGCTTGTTAACTTTTTGTGATTGTTCATTTCACGGAGTTATCATCCTCTGAGGCCAGTGGTGAAGGAAATTGCTTGGGATGATGTTGGTTCCTAAGTACAAAGGGACTAGGCAGTCCTTATTTGCCCTCCTGCATATTCAGCTCTTCCTTCTGCTCCATCCTTTAGCAAACCAGCACACAAGCTGCCCTGAGGAGCACAGCATGCGTGGTATATTCCACACCAAGGAATCCACTCTCATGTACTCAACAGGATCAGCCTCCTAGGTCAGCCAAAGTGACATACAAAAGTGGCTACCCCAGCAGTGGGAGAGGAATGACTCTGACAACTAATGGAAACAAGCACTTCCTCTAACAGTTGCGCTTTTCCCAGCCTCAGTGTGTTTCCTTATCACCAGCAGTCATCTATGAAAAATACAACCTGCCATGAATGTTCTTTACTACTGGCTAAATTGAAATGCTGCAGCCAGGATGTACCCACCACATTCAGGTGGATCTCTCAATGAGAGTGGTTTGTCTTTGAAAAATCAATTGGGTCTGCAGAGGTTTTCATTCCAATCTCCCCATGGGTCTTTAATGGACACTTGAGGGCCCTATAGGTATTTAGACACCATTAGAGAAACATATCTCCTCCTTTCCACTATGCCCCAATCTTCATTTCTATTTTAATTACCTGAGTGGAGAGACTTATTTTTGCACTATTTAAAAAGATTAGGATATCACAATATCTACTCCGGTACACAGCAGTAAGGAAATGGTGGGAGTGTGGAATGCTGCATCAGACTAGTGATTACTCTAAACCCCTGTCCTTTCTCTGATTAATATTGGATTTTCACCTTTCTGTGTGAAACCTTCCCTGCCTGCAGAGAAAGTTTTATTCTCTATCCACTAATCAGAAAGTGATGTATACCTTAATCAAATGCTATCTACAGTAAACAAAGAATATTTTCACCCTGAAATCTTTTAGCCCTTCCACTACTGCACTGATTTTTAAATTCATGTTTTTGTTTGTTCGGCAGTACTATTTCAGAGGTAGATTTCGGGTAGGCCATGTTCTTAGCACACCAGACACTAGAATTTAGGGTTCCCTTGGCACTTCTCCAATTGTCCAAAACTGGAACTTAATCTAAACATCTCTCTTAATCTTCCATGCACAATCTTCACTCTAGATTTCAATTAAATTTAATTGAATACTACCGTATAAAAAGAGAATACAGGTTTTTCTGAGGACTGTTTAAGTAATCCTATCACTAAGCTATTAAAAATGCGTGAATCTCCTGTTCAAATAAATGCTAACCTCATAGTAGGAAACAGTAAAATTTATCTCTTAAACTGCAGGTATACTGAGGCAATCACTGTTTCAGCAATGTATTTCTTTTCAGGAAATTCGGTCTGATTACTTATCTTCAAAAATACAGCAGACCACAGCCAGTTCTGTTTGACCAGCCTAATGGAAACTTTTCATTCCATTTCAAAAAGAAGCAGAAGCTTTGCAAACATAGAACACCATTCAAGATAAGGAATTTGAGAACACACACAAGCATAAAAATTTAGTTTGGTATAAATGTATGACTAGTGACATTTCTACAGTCCTAAAATTATATCCAGCCCTTTGAAGGCAACTGCGAGGCTGATGTGGCCTCCAGTGAAAATGAGTTTGACAGCACTGGTCTACAACTTCCAGACTATCCGTCTGCCTCACTGAGTGCCCCATTCCTATCAGATGAGTCCCCACTAACTGTTCAGTTCAGCTCACTTTACAGTTTAGTTCAGTTGATTTTTGTAAATGAAGATGATATTCTATTAAGAAACAAGAGGATGGGTTGCTGGTAAGATCACAAATCTGATTTTCATATGCCACAACATTTCAGGAAGGACGACAAGAGTTAACCTAAAAGTTTACCAACTTTATTTGCTTTCTTGAAAGTCCTGGAGATGTAATGCCACAAGCTTTCTCACTGTAGCAAAACAGATGGAACTGATAAAAAGTAAGCTTATAAAGTACAACAAAGTAAGGGTGGTCTGTCTGCCAAAGATTAAAGGACAGTTGTATTCTACTGCAGGACTAAAAATAAATTCATTTTCCTGGAAACTGTCTACATTAGATGCATCTAAATTTACCTGGAAAGCAGAATGTTCTTTGCATGACGAGAATTCATAGGGACTCATCAAAGCCATGCTATTTTATTCAAAATAAAGCAGACTATTTCTCAAGAAGTATCAAGGCCCTATAGACCAGCAGCTTTTTTTCTAAGTCCAGCAATTTCTAGAGCTAGTTCCTGGACATAACTCTATGTTGATTTTTAAGAGGTCAGGAACACAGGCAAATGGAAACTTGCAAGGAAGGGATAGGCGACGCGTCAGAATAACATATTTTTATTACCTAGAAGTGCTTATTAAAGCAATGTTATCTTTGTTTATTTACAGTCTCACTCTTCCCAGAAAATGCCTTCCTTTTAAATAAGACTATTTAGTGAAAACCAAGTCTCTTATTGTCTCATGGACCACATGGACTCAGTGACCACATCTATGAGCCCTACTGATATTTCCTGGGAGGTAAAGGGGAAGATCTGCAATGGTGAAAATTACTTACCAAGTTTAAATAAAGTAACAGCTTTAGGTTTAAAAAGATGCAGTGAGAAAATGGGTCCACCATAAAACAGAGGATTCCTAAGGAAAAGTATAATGAAAATGAGAGAAATATATTTCCTAATAACTGCCTCCCAGCTTTTAGCTCTTTGTTCTGAAACTTCCTGAACTAGAGTTGCCATCTTTGTTTAATAGCTCTAGATCATTTTTTCTTCTATTAATGTATCCAGTCAGTTTTGAACACCAGCAAACTTTTAGCATCTGTGACAGCCTGTGGCAAGGAATTACATAGCTTAGCTCTGTACTTTGTTTCTGTTTTTTTCCTTCATTTATTTTCAACATGTCATAAGCAATTTCAATACATGCACATCAGTATTGGAGTAGCTATGGAGAGCAGACCTGACAGCTTAATTTTTTTTTTTTGCCAAAATCCTTAAACTTCACTCCTATTTTATGCACTCTTGAATTCAGTGAGCAGATTATTTTAGAGTCTTTGAACCTAAGTTACCTAATATAACAGATATTGAGAGGGTCTGTTTCCTTAGACAAGGAAAATCCTCTCAATAGATTAATTATTTTGAAATTTCTGTCATTTGCACAAAACTTTAATTATCTGAAACTATTCAGTAATCCCCATTACATCTACATAATTGAAGTTCAACTGTAATTAGCTGTTGCTCTAACAACAAGATTGGTTGGAGCAATTAGAGCAGTCCTCTTTGGTTTTGATCTTTAACACTGTTAAACCTTTCCCAATAATCAGCAGTGTTGGCTTTTGACAATTCTCTCCTGGAAGAATAGAGAAAGCCAGCTAACTATTTTCAGTATTTGGCTTTTTTTTTCTTTTCCTCCTAAATCTACATTCAACTTCTAATTTTTTCTGGGAAAATTTGTTCCTTCAATAGAGTGAATGAATTACACATACCTCCCACTGAATTGCTTTCCTCTAATTTAAAATTCTCCTCTACAGCTATGTAACACTATGCTGGTTACTTAGTCTATCACTATGGTTCAGGACCTCAGGAAATAGGTTTAGTTGATTGATAGAGTAGCAATGCTGCCTTGATTATCTAGGGGTAAGTGAGGCAAGACTGTATTTTTAATATAAAATACACCTCTCTGCAAATCTTACCTTGGCAAGATAGGCCAATTACTAATATAGAGCACTCAGTACAGATGCAAACTGTGCATGCTGGGATCAGTAATTTGGTTTGAGGAATGAGGGGAATCACAGCAGGAAAATGGAATAAAGAATTCAGGAAAATAAAAACTGCTCCTGAAGAACCAGTCAAGACATTCTCAGGCACTGCTGATTCCAGTCGTTGGCTGACAGATGCACAGAGGACCAGTGAGTAAGGTCTAATGCATCTTGGCCTGCCTAAACCTTCAAGGAAAAAAGGTAAGTCTTAAATAAATGATTGTAATATTGATTGTACAAAAAATCAACAATCCAGTCCTTTTCGCAGGTTTTTCTACTGCAGTTAAGATTAAAGCTGTACTCTGTCGGAGGAAACTTGTGTATCACTAGTCTCAGTTCTTGAAGGAAAGATCTGCAGATGACCAAGTGCAGGGTTAAAAGCATCGTTATTTAGTGTACTGAACAGCTGTAAACATTGGAGCAGAGGAGAACAACAGTGTACGTAAAAACAAGAAACACACTACCTGCAAATGGTTCACACAAGAAAATCTAGAAAGGAGATGAAGGAGCATTTGACTCTGTAATAGTGATACATCTAAGCTTTAAATTCATCTACCCATCTCTGAACGCAGAGCCTTTGAAATTCCTAAGCTTTGTGGTACTTCTCTGACAGCAAATTACTCTGAGCTGTCGCATCAGTGCCATACAAAGAAGAGTTCCCTAACATTAGATTCTTTTGTATGGCAAGTCAACTGCAAGGAAACTTAGAATGGGTTCTCTTTGAGGCCACATCATAAGCACTTTGTTTTCTACCATATTTCTGTCACCCTACAGCTCCTTCATTATAACAACTTTTCATGTGAGATAAGACATCACTGAGATCCTCCTCAGCTATATAATTTACTGATTTTTTTTGCCAACATTCACTCTATTTTATCATAGCTTCGTACTTTCTTAAAATTACCATTTTGTAATCTGCTTCAACTAGTGCAAGCATCTTTCTCATTTCAGTATCCTCAGATTTCACTAAACTATTATCGATACCTTCTCTCAGTGCTTAAACAAGGAGACATTTAATAAAACTGTTCTTAATGCCAGTTTCCAGAAAGACTGCTGTTATTCATTGCCTATTGCATTTACTGTCTGGCTAGCTTAAGATATATTACAGTAACTCTATTCAAGCTAGTTCGTACTCACTTTCAGCTAAGATTTTATAGGAAATTAAATCAAATTCAAGCAGATGATATTTTTGTGTCACTATCTTCTCTCCCCATCTTATATCTCTACCAATAAATGATCAACATTTGACTGGCAAGATACGATTGTATTTATAAAAAGAAGATGCATGACAATGTTTATTTTCTAATTTACAGAGGAGCTATTAGATATATCCATTAATATTTGTCACATGCTGAAATACACTGAAAATCAGTTCCATTCTTGTCTGAATTTTGAGAGCTCTTGCTTGACCCTAAAGGTTAGACCAGCTTNCTGAAAGTCTTTAAGTAAGTGATGCATCATTCTTGTCTGGATTTTGAGAGCTCTTGCCTGACCCTAAAGGTTAGACCAGCTTAACTAAAATAAACGTTAAAGTTCACTTAGTTGAATCAATATATGTTAATGGAAAGCAGCCTTATGTATTAATTGCAAATAAATTGCAATTTCACATACATCTCCTAACAAGTAAACTGATACAGAACAGATTTGAACCCCAGTAGGTGTCTCATATGGCTTTGAACCCATTTCATTACAATACTTTAAGATCCATTTGCGGCTGTAATAAAGTTATCAGCTACTCTTCCTTCTTTATCATCTCTGTGGTACATAATTAAATACCTAGGCCTTCCTTTCCTCTCTTAGGATCAATCATCTGATTCTTTCGCTTTTGGACCAGACTCACACACAAGTTGTGTGATGTCCACCCATCCGAGCTCTTGTCTTTCCTGGCAGTTTGATTCAGCCAGACTGTTTGGTGGAGGGGAACCCAGTGACAACTTATAAACCAACTTTTTGCCATGTCAGTTTTGATCCCATATACTAGATTTCTCTCTCTTCCAAAACCTTGTTTCTTTATTTGTACACACTCGTATGAAATCTCTTGGTACCCTCGGACTGGGTTTTCCCACAGAGGAGGGTTATCCACACAGAATTTTGTGAAAATGCTGCCATTTATTTGTTTCAGTATCACACTCTCCCATCATCAATGGACTGTAATAATTGCCTGAGTGGCTGTTACTGCACTGTAAATTATTTTGATAGTTGAGTACATGAACAACAAACTTTCCTTGTTGTTTTATTCCCATTTTTTTCACTGGAGGCTGACTGGGCAGCCTTCAGGCGTCCCTTTAACTCACATTTCTCTGACTCTGAGAATGTCACCTTGGAAATGAAGCACAGAAGTTATATTAAAATCACAAATCCAAATATACAATTGGATTGTACACTTCAATTAGGCTACAAACTTTAACCCTACACCCTACCCCTTACCATCACCCGTTACTCTTCTTTTCACTAGTCCCTAAAGCAAGCCTCTACCTTGAAACTCCTAAATCTAATTTCCTTGCACTAACTTCCCAGCTCTAACCCCAGTCAGCAGCTGTAGCTGTAACCCGTTTGGCCATTGGGAGGCAGAAGAAGTGCAGGGATTTTGAGGTCATGGGGCAAAGAAGAAATTTCTGCTGCCCTAATTAATTCCTAGCAACCGGGCATACCATTTTCATGCAAAATGGCTTTATTCTCTTTGGATGTGTGAACAAACACGGTATAGGGTTCAGGCCACATCTTCCCAACGTCAGTGAAAGACTTTTCTTCCATTGCAGTAAGAGTGGGATCCCAGCACTTAATTTCTCAAAATGAAGTAAATGTGCCCAGTGCTCTTAGCTTTCCACCTGTCATATGTGATTATATTTTCTGTATTTATTCGGTGTTGATGGAAAAGAAGGCATGACTGAGTTCAGCGTTGCTTCGGTGATTACACTGCAGATAAAGGGTTATGTTTGGGAAATAGCTGCTAATCCCACTGTGATATATGCCGTTTTCAGTCAGGGATTAACATGGATGTGTACAAAGTGGTCTATACAATGCAAACATAGTAATGACTGTGCTATGTAGATAGATGCTATACAGGCACCACACTCATAGAAAGTATGAATTTTTTAATATATGAAAAAGTTACCTGAAAATATGCCTCGTCTCAAGACACAATGCAATCTAGACAGTGACTTGGCCTATTTAATCAAAAAAGTTTGTGCTTTGACACATTACAAAGGCTTTCTGCAATATAAAAGACAGCTGATTTTCAATAATCACATAGTTTCCTTGTATGCTTCAGAAATCATATCTTCTTCATGGTTCAGAAGAATAAGAATAGTAACTTCTTCTTAAACTGTAAGGAGTCATATAAAGTGGATTTTATCAGTGCATGCCTTCTAAAGAAGTATCAGACCCAGGCAGGCCAATGAAATGGTTGCTTAATGAATGAAAATTCTGCTTTCTATTGACATTCAGTTAGCAAACATAAAGGGAGAATGGGCAGGGAAGGAGGAAAGAGAAGAAAATATAGAAGTAACGCCTCCAGCAAGAAATTATAGAATTCTAGGCCAGGCACAATTTATAGATACAGACCAGACATAAATCACAGATACACCATTGATAGTAGTGGAGATGCTTTGATTTAAAATACCCAAGGATCTCATTAAAAAAAAAAAAGGCAAGAAGTCACAAATTTCCAGATTTCTCCCAGCCATACCTCGCAAAATTCCTTTTTTTCTGTGAAGATTAGTCTCAAGAAGACACTTTAGGGAGATACTCATTTTAAAGGAGTAATAAATACAGGCATAAATAAGTCACAGTTGGTCTAAGAAATTCTCAAGACACCGTATTCATGCTGCGAAAGCCAAGGGTAAAAGTAATAAATGGGGCTGTGTGACAACTTGATAGTTCTGCGGAGGAAAAACAAATCATTGCAATCTCCAGAGGAATAAGACACCAAATAATTACTTCAATACATTAGCTAAACTAATGAGTTGTAAATGTGTGCTCCCCTCCTGTCCCCCGGCATACATTTTTGGTACATGCACCATTTCATCCCTACTCAGAAATTCCACCAAATCTTCCTGTTAAAGATGGAAGAGTCGTAAAGAGAGATCTGCAGCAGCACAGCCCTATTTCTGCCATAATAACACTTCAGTTTCCTACACTCTGTCCCATTCAAAGACTGACCCCTCTCCAGAAATAGCCCATATTCTAAATAATACATAAACTGTATGCCTAATCCGAGAAACATTCAACTATACGTGCATCTGCTAGCTTCAATGAGACATTAATAAAAAAGGTTATGCTCGTGTACATGTGTTCATAGGATTATGTTCTCACTAGTGAAACTAGGTTAATATCATAGTATAGTGATTAGTCCCAACTTTGGATATTTTGAGGGTTGCAGGGAGAAGTTTCAGCTGTTTCACAGAAGATGGCTTGAGAAAATACGTCATTTTGCCTAAGCTGTTTGCTGAAAACCTATAGCATCTTATGATGCAGAACAAAGCCTTGAAATTGGGCAGCATTTGTGGCTTGCTACAGCTCTTTAGGGTCACAGGTTCCGCATGCTCCTTAGATACTTGATAGAATTTGACGGCAAATGTATCCAAATGTTGTACCAGGACTGTTCAGGTGTTATTTAAAACAAACAAACAAAAAAGAGCAATCAGTGCCAGTTGGTTTTGTTGTTGTTGTTTGGTGGGGTTTTTGGTGGTTTTGGGGTTTTTTTTAGAGCATTACAAGGAGCATCAAAAGGCATAATTAGAATGCAACAAATGTTGTAAACGGCTCATTAGGAAATATCAGTTAATACTACCTTTGCCTATGCTTTTGGCACTATTTATAAAAGTACCACCAATTAGTTAGATTTTAACAGCAATATGGAGTATTACCAAAACATTAACATCTAATAAATACTGATCACAGCAGGAATTTTCAATTGCCATAATTACCCAAGTAAAGACCATTAGTGTTACTTCCTCCCAGCTAAAACATCAAAGCATTTTTTACTTAACTTCATTTTCTTCAGATGCTAAGAAGTGTCAGCATTTTAATTCATCTTAATGCATTTACCCTTCTCTTTGTCCAATTCCAAATTGTTTATTTTCACAAATTAATGCCATATTATTATTACTCTGTTGTTGTTGTTAAATCTCAGAACAGCAACGCAAGCAGCTATAGAGTGCTGAAGACAGAAGTATGGGGGAATACTCAAAGAAATAATAAACATTGAAATTTCATTTTTTCACAGTCTCTCTGGGCCACCTGTCAGCTACTCTCTGTCCTTTTGCGCCCTTATATCAAGTCAGGTTTAGATCCCAAGATAGTTTTGTTTCTTGAAGTCTTAAAGTCATAAAGTCCAGGTTTCACAGACTCATAAACCTCCTTGAATTGAAACCATATTTTATTTGAGCTCTAGGTGAGGCCAACATTTTTTTGTAAAATTTTTTTTTTCTCACTCTGCTGGTGCTGATGGTGTTAGATTACTTCAGGAACAATCATGTAAATATGTTTGGAACTCTTCAGCAAGTGACACTTTTAGAGGAATTAATCTGTACATTAAATGTTTTGGCCTTGACACTTGCTGGGGTTCACTCAAATGCTTACTTAAAATAAAAAACTCCCTAATGCTGATGGACACCAAGCCAGAAACAGAAAAACCCAGCATTACTGCTGAGTAATGGCACCCATTTTTTTTTCTTCCCCTTCTAATGCAAAGTCATTTCTCCAAAGAATTATTTTTTATTTCTTTGGTTTGAAATGTAAAGTCAAGCCTGGATAGCAAGAAATACATGAAATGTCAGACATTGCTGCTAGACTTCTATGGGTTGTCAGAACAACTGGCTTTTTCACCAAGTACAACTTAGCGTGATGAAACAAACAAATATATAATCACAGAATTGTTTAGGTTGGAAAACAATTTTAAGATCATTGAATTCAACAATTAACCTAGCACTGCCAAATCCACCACTAAACCATGTTCCTAAGCACCACACCTACAGGTCTTTTAAATATGCCCAGGGATGGTGACTCAACCAGTTCCCTGGGCATCCTGTTCCAATGCTTGATGACCCCTTCCATGAAGAATTTTTTCCTAATATCCAGTCTAAACTTCCCCTGGCGCAACTTGGGGCCATTTGCTCTCATCCTATCACTTGTTACTTGGGAGAAGAGCCCAACCCCCTCCATGCTCCCAGCTCCTTTCAGGCAGTTGCAGACAGCGATCAGGTCTCCCCTCAGCTCCTGTTCTCCAGGCTGAACAGCCCAGCTCCCTCAGCCGCTCCTCATCACACTTGTGCTGATATCAAATACAAAAACTGCAGTTTTACTTGTCAAATCATCTCTGAACGCACCCAGATGGAAGTGAGAGGCCAGACTCAGGACAACTGAGCTGTGGATCCTCCAGCATAAGACACCACCAAAACCTCTGTCTGCGTAACAGAAGTGGACCTGTTAGTTTGTGGCTCTTGGAAACACCCCATCCCTCTCCTGGTCTCACAGGCATCTCAGCTGCATGGATGTTTCTTGTCAGATGGCACAAAGCAGCAAATACCCCATGAGGAAGAAGAATTTAATGATTCCAAATTACAAGAATCAGAGCAATCCAAACTCCCCATCTGTTGGCAGGTATGGTGGTCAGTGAAAATCCTGGTACTCTGAGAATGAGATGCAGAGTTATTGATGCAATTAAAGACCCTATGAATATTCCTACTGTCTACTGGACTTTCACTAAGTTTTGGGTCTGGTGTTGTTTTTCACCCTCCAAAGGAGAAACCCAGCTCTAACTGGAGACACAAACCAAATATTTCCTCACTGAATACTGCTGCAGTTTAAACCTCTGTGACTGTATAATACGTAACAGATATATCATAGGTGCTGTGGCTCTGATAAACACTGTGTCTCTAGTGAAAATATTTTTTTTAACTGGTATAAAGAACACTAGAATTGTAGTAACTTTTGGTACTGAAACTACTTCTAAATCTAACCAATTCAATATCAGCGTAATACAATTCCAGGCATTGTAGAACCTGTCAGACAGTAAACAAACACTCACTTTAAAAAGCTCACAGTCTATTGCCTTTGACCCTTCAAAAATAAGTAAATAAAATTCACCATAGATGCAGACAAATTCAAGACACCAATGACATTAAGCTTTTACAGCATCAGAAAGAGAGAAAAGGTAAATTGAGTTCAGATACCCTCTGAATGGAAATAAGTAAATTTTCCACTCCAGGGGATATCTGTATTCAATATTCTTTAATAATAAAAAACCTAGCTAAACGTCATAATAAATAGAATAACAAGATATTCTAAAATATATTGAACAGGAAACTCTCAGCACTGAAGGGGAGACACTTCTGATGCAATATTTGCAGAAAAATCCCTAGTGTAGGAAAGGATTCAGTTAATGAATTGTCTTTATACTTCATTTAGTTTTTCCCTTCAAAAAGAGACAAGAATGCAACCAGTGTGTAGCCATCAGACAAAACCAGCTCATGCACATGAGCACCTAGTTCACGCAGAGAACAAATGAGCCCTTCAGTTGTAGCGGGCATGGCAGTAAGGTGCACACCACATTCCTGTTCTAGGAACTATTACGATGTAGCCTCCATGGTCTCCTTTGAAAGGAAATCAAGACTCATAAAGAGGCGGTGTCCATACGGCTGTTTTAACAGAATACACCAGGAATAGTGCTAATGTACTGACCTTGGTAGTCCAGCTTTGATACTCAGCATAGACTGCAAAGAATTTTTCAAAGAGTATTGAAGAGAAATTACTGCCCAGGGTCAGTGGGAAATTGAATAGCAAAGTTTTCAGTACAACCGTGGACTCCTAGCTCCACTCAGTCAACACATTTTGGGCCACTCTACTCTCCTTAAATACTTGCTTCATGCGGATCATTCATCTTCTCGTCCCTATTCTCTAACACCAAGTTGCTCAGCAGATGCCCATTTACTTTCCTGGCAGCTCCTGTGTTGCTCCCACTTTTCCATTGGAGCCATTCATCACTCTTTACCCCCAGAGCCCAACTAAGGATCTAACATGACTCCAGCCGAAACAAGAGGCAAAAGCCTATCCTGATCCTTGCCGGAATAGAAGCTGGATGCAAATTAGCCTACAGTCTCCTGCTATCATTCATCCCAATGGGACCACGTGAAAAATGGTACTGAACAGAGAAGAAGGTAGGTCTTATAACACCACTGTGCTCTCAAGACCATAGTAAAGCGCTCAGGAGTCAGAAGACAATCGGTTGCAGCTATTTTTCTCTTCTCTTATCCCTCACAGTCATCTTCAGTCTATCCCTATAGTTGTTCACAAGGCTGTGGTGCAGAGTGTGGATTGGTGCCATGGCTTAAGCAGGACACATACGGCAGCAGCTCTGAACCCCCTCCAGGCTGTGCTTTTGGAAGTCCTCAGCAGCACCGGCAGCTGCCTTTGTACGCTGCTTCAAGTTCCCATCTTTCTTTCTCAAGTCCTTATTTACAGACAACTTTTCAGACAATCAGCTCAAGGAACGAAAGCTGTGAGAAGCCAGTCAGTTCACTTGTAACAGCAGCAGCATGCTGTGTTATTTGTAGCTATCGGCCAACAATGGCAGGGATGGAAATCAATTTAAATTTGGCTTATTTCTTAAACTATAAGAATGTATTTTATTGTTGCTTCCACTTGCATTCAAAGTTTCTAAGTCTTTCCTTCAGTATTTGTTGTCAGTTGTGTTTCTCTAAACAAACCTTAAACACTAAATTTCCACAAATAGCTGTGTTTGCACAGATCCCCATCCCACAAACTAAACACAAACTATCATCTTTACTATTGAAATAAAGGCCAATTCTAACAATTAAGTTCATAACTTGTAACCATAGCATGGCAGAAAGAGGATGAACAGCTAATGTCATTTCATCACCTTGAAGGAAAGGAGCTTCACAAAAGTGTTCTTCAACTCCTCTTCTATCTTTAAACCAAAAAATGTTATGAATAATTTATAGAGCTGTGTACGGTTGTGATAGCTGGCAGTTCAGCGTGACTCCATTTGCATTTGTTACAAATACTAAATTTTATTTTTTATGCACTGTACTTTGACTCATTGCTCTTTTTTCACTGCCCTCTATTCCTCCCTAATTATGTAGCTGTGGAAACAGACACCAAAATGCAGCTCCTGTTTGATCCTGTGTTATTGTGTATTTAGCCTGTAATATGTGGCTTCAAATGCAAGACACAAAACCTTTTCTTTAAATACAAATGTTTCTTCTGAAATCTTGTATCTTGAACATGAAAGGGGCCAAAACCACTTCCAAAGTAATAAAGGACTTCTAAAATCTAAAGTCTGGTTATCTTGACCTGACATATAAATGGACAGGTGCTAAAGCAGCAAATAAATTTTTTCCAGAATTTTTTAAAAATTGTATGTTCTAATACCAGTCCTTTAAAAATAATTATCATTTCTTATCAACTAAAATTATTTTAATTCACTAGATATTTAAATATTTTACACCTAAAAAAGTGTTTTTATTTTAATTTCCTGCCACTTTCTGTGGATTAAATCAAGACTCACCTAAAGCCCTACAAATTCACTGTCAAGTTTTTTATAGTCCAGAAATGAAGAGGGTTTACTTTTCTTTCATGGTCTTCATTTAGAGCAAACTGAAGTTAAAAAACTGGGCTTTGTAAGGCAATAGAGATAGAAATTGATTGAGTTACTGCACAGATCTCATCATTGGTATTTTATGCCTTTCATGTCAATGTTTGGACAAGCGGAGAGAGGGCTGAGGAGAGATAAATGAATCGTACGAGAATCAGTTCAAATAAATTTTCTAATAGCACTGCCACCAGCTTACATCAACTTGGAAAACAGAGATCTTTCTGTCTAGTCTCCCAGTTATTTTAACATGAGGCTGTTCCAGGCAGCAATGGCACAGGGAAAATGACCAAGGACAAGTCAACTCTTTTGAACTGCCAAAAAAAAAGTCTATGCTGCTGGTTGAACTGACTACTAATAAGATAGAAAATGGCTTCCAAGGTAGTAACCGAAAATTGAGCTAAAAAGATGTTCAAGCTCAGCCTTGGATTTACCACTGAAAGTAGAGAGAGCCTCACAACAGTGCTGGGGGCGCTCACTGAGACTGTTCTTGAGTAAAACATGCAGCTGAGCATTCTTAATACTCTTCTATGCTAACGTCATCGAGGAGAAAGACAGGTAGTGCTCTTGAAACACGAGCCTAAGTCACAAACATTTTGCACCGATTTGCCACAGGGCTGCATTAATGCTACTTATCCTTCCCATTTATGAATGCTAAAAAATGCTGGAGCTAACGGCCATCTGATTACTGGCACGTGTACAAAGGAAAAATAACGTGTCTGCTAAGAAAAGAGAAACAGAATACATAGCACAGTGATATACAGCAAACATCAACACAAAGTTGCTGCACATAACGGGCTGGTAAAGTCGGAGGAGCACTCTGCTAGCTTTTAGTAGAACAAATACAGGAGATACGAACACAGCAGTTTGGCTGATGACATCCATAAGAAAGCAACACAGTAAAGAACCTTTAAAATATTACCTTCTGTAATCCAAGACTGCAATTATAATGCTTATTTAAGATTCTCAAACACTGTAGCTGTGGGGTGATACAGAAAAATAAATACACGAGTAATGCCCAAGCGGGCTCGTACTAACAATATCTGCTCCAGGCAGTGCGAATAAAATGGATGATTCAAGATCTTTGTACATTCCTCTTTGCTAAAGTGTTTCCTCAAATATTTCTCCATTCTTGTCCATTTTCAGTCACCTCCTGCACTCAGAAAAGTTTTGAAGTATTAGTGTTCGCATTCCAGCACGTCTTAAAGGTTTCTTAAGCCATGATGCTTAAGATGGTTCTGTGTTATAGCCTGTTCTCTACTATTACAATAAGTGGCAGAAAAGACAAATAACGAAGCTCTGTTAGACTTGGTTTCCAAGGCAGTGAATATTTCTCACAACGTGAACAGATGAGAAATGGGATTATACACCCTTCATGTGCCATCCTTGAAGCAGAACTGAAAATGTAGAAAGGCAAGCAGTTGTAATCAAAACTCCCAAATTGCTGGGGTTTCTTTTCACAGTCTCTGCCAAGAAGAGATGGCAGTCAAAGCTATTATTTCAGTACTCCGAAACAACAATGTGAACTAGCTGAAGAATTTACCTCTGAGTTCAGCGAGGCCATGTTGTCACCACTAAGCTATTTATCTCTACTAGAAACACTGGGGTTTCAGCTTTATTTCCAAGTCAACGGTATTTTTTGCACCATTTGAACAAATAATACTTATGGGACCAGCCATTACACATAAAGAAAAAAAGGCATGGGACTCCTATTAGAGTCTCTGTATATAACGATAATGTTGGGAAAGAAAATGTTTTTCTCCCTAAATGACATAGAAAAGTCGACTACTTTGGCTTACTATTAGCCTAGAGGAAATACATCCTATCAAAAACATTGGGAGCCTGATTAGGTCCATAACTGAGACAGATGATTGTTGTTCTTAATACAGTGATTCATGTGTAATAATAATAGTGAGCATTTGCACAGTGTTTCTACTTATATTTTCCAAAAAGCTTTATAAACACTAGTTATAATTCACAAAACAACTATTCAAAGGAAGTGATTATTAAGTAAGTGCCTAAAGAACACAACCCAGAGATATTTTCTTTAACCTTGTCTCACACTTTGACTTCCACATACTTCTAACATAAATCTCTGCTGGAAAATCACTCGGCTAATTACTGTGAAATATTGTTTGCGAGTTTATTTTTCTACTTCAGCCACAGAAACGAACCATTTAAAAGATAGTCTGTCTCACTCTGTTTGAAAAGATCTCCCTATAAATTAGGGTCTTCGCATTCAAACAGCATCAAAGGACAAGCAATGAGTGACCTTGTGGAAGGTGGCTATTCTTCATTTTAAATGCTGTTGCTATCCTAGCTGGCCCTACGTTTCTGAGCGCAGCCAATTAGACAGCATGCTCGACCTTATTAACAGCAAATTGAGCTGTTTCTGCTCTATGTTCCTTTCTGCTCTCAGCCAGCTAAATATCTTCATGTCATTGTACTTGGGGAAAAAAGACATTTCCAGGTTTTTTTTCAAAAGGGAATAACCAGCTTGACTAACATTTAATAAAAGCTTAGTTGGACTAATATTAATAACAGCTTGGTTTGGAAGTCCTTCTTTGAAATTAATTCTAGTACTTTCACAAAGGCTTGCTTTAATGGACAGTAGCTACACAGAGAGCTTTGTCTTTTGTGCTTCTGTGTATCCACCAGCTGCTTCTTCCTCAAGCCAAACGCCTTCACATTTTCTCAGCTCTCCTCCTTCTCTCTAACTAGCACCAATCGTCCAGGTTTCTGCAAGGGGCTGAAGGAGGCACCACACACAAGTCATTACAAAAGCCATGATGACCGCTCTCAAATTGCACTATTTATTCCTGGTCTTCCACATCAGAGGGAGTCCAACAGCCCTGACAGGAAGGACTGGTCTGTATTTCCCCAAGGCATAAAACCAGACCAACAAAGTCAAAACATTTAATCACCAAAAATACAGCATTCTCTTCCAAGAAGTACAATTCTATACCTCAGTTTAGTTGGTTTTGAGATTATCTGAATGACTGTCATCAAGTCACTGACAATAATTTTGCTTTACTCCAGGCTCAGAGGCAAATACCAGCTCCTGAGCAGTTCCTTACAGTTCGTTACCTTCTACTGCACTAGCTGAGCTACTAAAGGGTTCACAGTTCCATATCACCCGCTCTAAATCAAAATTCAGACCTGAATTCTTTAAACGAACGCCATTATTGTACTGCAAATACTTTCATTCTCCTGAATGATAGTGTACGTGTTTAACTAAAAAATTATCACTAGCTCTTATTCACATTTGCAAGTACATAATTTTCCTTCTTCAATGTTTTCCATTGACTCCTACAACACCTCTTGCAAAATGTCAAGGTTCTTCTTCAATGACAGGACGTATTTTGTTACAGTGTTTGACTTCTTATTGTTATACCATTTAATTGATTGTTTTCTTAAAAAGAAACTGTATTGACCTTTAAGAATTAGGTATGACAGACATAAATGTAAACAGCCTCCTGCCTTTCTGAAACAAATGCTAGTTTTCCCCCTTGCCATTTAGGTTGTCTTCAGTTTTCTCTTCTGTCAGTGTAATTCTTCGATGTTTTATCCCAAGAGAGTGACATTCAGTTATGCAATCAAAGCGTTTCTGGCACAGACTTTGATTTTCAGATACAAGGCAGAGTAGAAAACCAAATTAATCAACAAGCTTGATTAGGATTAATGAGAGATTAAGTATAAATTCTGTTTCTTTTTTTTATGCTAGTTTTGCCAGATGATGGATACATTTGTCCATTTCTAATCCAGAGTCCTACTTGCTTGGAGATTAATTACTTAAAGCTGTTTACTTTTCATCTACCCTATTGCATATTCCTTATAGAGAGAATCTATGCGTTTACACATGACAGTCATCTCCCTCTGGAAACTTTAAACCCACCAACTTTGTTCAAATTCAGAATACCATCCCAACTAGGAAAATCATATAGAATTTAGAAGAAGCCAACTCATTTTTATATGATGTAAAAATCAGGTAGCATGTAATAGGGAATAGTATTTTTCTACAGGTTTTGACAATCTATTGCTGTTCAAATTCATATAATTTTTTAAAGCCCTATATTCTCTCTTGATACTCCAGGAAAATATAAACAGGTAAAATCATATTACTGCCTCAGATTCTCACCGTATAACAAAAACCTGCCCTTTCATGTCTCATTGGNTTTCCATTGACTCCTACAACACCTCTTGCAAAATGTCAAGGTTCTTCTTCAATGACAGGACGTATTTTGTTACAGTGTTTGACTTCTTATTGTTATACCATTTAATTGATTGTTTTCTTAAAAAGAAACTGTATTGACCTTTAAGAATTAGGTATGACAGACATAAATGTAAACAGCCTCCTGCCTTTCTGAAACAAATGCTAGTTTTCCCCCTTGCCATTTAGGTTGTCTTCAGTTTTCTCTTCTGTCAGTGTAATTCTTCGATGTTTTATCCCAAGAGAGTGACATTCAGTTATGCAATCAAAGCGTTTCTGGCACAGACTTTGATTTTCAGATACAAGGCAGAGTAGAAAACCAAATTAATCAACAAGCTTGATTAGGATTAATGAGAGATTAAGTATAAATTCTGTTTCTTTTTTTTATGCTAGTTTTGCCAGATGATGGATACATTTGTCCATTTCTAATCCAGAGTCCTACTTGCTTGGAGATTAATTACTTAAAGCTGTTTACTTTTCATCTACCCTATTGCATATTCCTTATAGAGAGAATCTATGCGTTTACACATGACAGTCATCTCCCTCTGGAAACTTTAAACCCACCAACTTTGTTCAAATTCAGAATACCATCCCAACTAGGAAAATCATATAGAATTTAGAAGAAGCCAACTCATTTTTATATGATGTAAAAATCAGGTAGCATGTAATAGGGAATAGTATTTTTCTACAGGTTTTGACAATCTATTGCTGTTCAAATTCATATAATTTTTTAAAGCCCTATATTCTCTCTTGATACTCCAGGAAAATATAAACAGGTAAAATCATATTACTGCCTCAGATTCTCACCGTATAACAAAAACCTGCCCTTTCATGTCTCATTGGCTGACACAAAGATAATTCTAAAATAAATAAATTGACAAAAGCCCCAGCTTTCTTCTGCCAGAGCAGTTCCCGTGTCCCATTTATCCTAATCTATGCCTTCTCCCAAGGGGCAGCTGCTTCAAATATTTCCAGAGCCAGTCAGTCCTATCCTCTCTCTCTGGCCACCTATTGTTCTCTAACACAAGAACAACTATCTCAAGTATCCAAAAATTAGGATTCTGATCTCAGAAGGCAAAGTGATCCACTAAAAACGCTCAGTTTGGTTAAGGAAGGCTAAAAATCTGCAGGGCCTTCTGTTTAAAGGGGTATAAAAGGTATAAAGAGAAAAACACAATTATACCGCAGTATGAATCTATAATGCAACTACAACCATTCAGAAAAAAACAATTCAGGTAACTAGAAGATTCGCAGAGAAAGGCAACAATATTTAACAGAAATTCTATATATGGCGCAGTGTACACATGAGGGGGTTTAAAAATACTGGAAATCCTCTGCTTGCAAAAGAAATACATCTAATACATGTATAACTGATTCAGAGAAAATAAACAGAGAATGGTTATTTCTTGAGTTTTAGAAATGAAAATATTAGAGGAAGTCCAAAGAAATTATCAGGCTACAAATTTAAGAGACAAGATGAAATGCTTTTTGGCACAGGATATTGTTTACTTTTGGATCTCACAGCCAAATGATGTATATACCAAAAGTCTAAATAAAAACACTTCTGCTGGGTCTCAGCATGGCTATTAAACATGGTACCATAAATCTGATCTCCTCAGTAAATTCCCAGGACACCGAATAATAAAAAAGTTGGATGGCACACCAGGGGAAAGACACTGTTACGCTTCTCTGGTTCTTTCTGGTTCTGACATAAAAAGCTGCAGCTGATCAAAGCCATATACAGGGTTCTGCCTTATCCACCTTTTTACTGGAAAAGACCTGGTGCCCAGCTCTTCACCCAGAAAGGCCATCTTTATAGAATCGTCACCAAGTAATCCTGTACTTACCCAGAAATACTGAGGCCTCTTTTATGGGATGAAAAAAACAGTAGCAGCATCGTTATGTGCAACTCTAAGTGGCTGTTGAAAAATATTTGCATTGCAGTGGGAGTTCAGGAGAGCAATTTAGTTCACTGAGATTTCTTTCTCTTAGAAGCTGAAGCTTTTTTTCTCTAAATCTAGTTTCACAAATGCTGTCCTAACCAGGAAATACTCTACATAGACCTTAGAGTTAGAGCTTTGTGCTTTTCGAGAAATAACATTCTAGGACTGGGGGAGGGATTTCCACTGGACCAATTGCTCAGTAAAGTTAATGGTAAAGATAGACAAGCTTTAAAAAATATATGTATAAAGTCGCACCTTTCCATGGGATTTGGAGCTAATACTGGTAATGATTTATAATGATAAAATACATTCTAGATCTCTCTATCAGTATAGGGTTCCACCACAGACAAAAGATGCGGACTACATAGAGCAGAAAAGATTATTTCAGCTTTCTGTGATGGGAGATGTTTCCTGGATTAGCTGATTAATTGCACTGGCACAGAATCTTGCAAAAAACAAAGCCTGTGGGACACAGAATGTTCTGACAGGAAAAAGCTCAGCACAAAGGTGACAACTTGCATTGATTAGCATATCAATACGGATTTGTCAGTCATATAAACCTGGAATGCCAGGTTGCACTTCATTTTTTTTAAAAAAAACCAGTTTGCTCTTCTCAAATAAGAAGTGACAGCAGTGACATACTCAGCTGTTTGCTGCAAATTGATGGCAGGTGGAGTAAGGGAGATCCAACTGGGTAAATATCTTTAAATGAAACAAACTATTTTCTGTCCACAGTATCAAGCCAGTGTTTTCTGACCTTAAGGCTTTGGGCTGCCTGTAAAGAAATGGCAGGGGCTGGATAGTATGCAAAAAAAACCCCAACCTCCAGTGTACAGCCACGAGAAATTTCAGGATGTAGTTTGGTCCTGAATCAAGACAAAACCATCAACATAGACCTTGAAATTAAATTTTTCCCAAGTGGAAATTCTCAGAAGTTTAGATTTAAAAAGAAAAAAAAAAAAGTTTTGCCGTATTTCCACAGTCCACAAGTCAAATGCTTTCATTCGTCGTATCTAGAATCTGTGGCAACGGAGGCTGAACAAAATCCTGCCAATGAAATACAGGGGTCTAAACAAACCTGTTCCGTGTTGACAGATAAAACTGCAATATTTTTAAGTCACACTATGGCTGCCTGTCAAAATGTGTCATTATACAAGTGTTAATTTTTCAGTCCTTCTTTCTCTCTCCCCCCACTCCAAACAATTTGGTTCAACTTCCAGTTATCTTCAGTGCACTCTTTCCAATCTCCTATTTCCCTGCTATTTATTGGTTTGCCTTTTACCCTTTTGTCCTTCCTTCGGATTTCTTCTTTCCCACTTTTGGCCTTTTTGTTCTGAAAGGAAGTTGGGTTTTAAGGGCTGTCATTGTCCACTGCCCCAGCTCCAGACTCCAATTACCCTTTCCTTTGCCTTCTTGGGCATCCCACACACTTCCTCAGGAAGAAAGAAGAAAATGAGGCAAAAACACTGCTTAGCAGCAAGGAACATTAGTTCATCTTTCTGAGGAAGCCGTGTTTCATTAGGGCAATTCATCTGAAGTACATGTGCCAGCTCAGGATTCCCCTCTATCATCCATGAAAGAAAACGGGTGCTCTACAGCAAGAGTGATGAAGGGCCCTTTCTCTGCCAGATTAATCTGGAAATAAAACCATTAGATAACCCTCTGAACACATAAAGTCAGACACAAGATTAGTTCCTTCAGCCTACAAATGCTACCTCTACACATATTCCTGCCACTACAAATCCTACTTGACAAGATTAAATTATCTGAGCAGTTTAGTGAGACAACAAACGTTTTATCAATACCCACCATCTATATTGGTTTTAAAAGAGCAAAAGATTTGTAAAACAGCTTCAATCCCAAGTGCTTGCTACATGTATGAGAACAAATTATTTTCAGACAATAGCCTGAAGGGAATATGGGAGATTTAATCAAAAGATTTTTTTTTTATTCTGCCTGCCTCAGGAAAGCTAAGGAAGACTCACATTTTAATTTTTAAAATCACAGATCTCTGAACTCTTTTTATAGCCCTTCTTGTAGCTATTCTCTTATAAGAGCCATTCTATTGAGGAAGGATAGTTGGCTCTGTTTTTTAACAGTAAGTCTTAGTTTGTAAATTTGTTATACCGTAGAACTAATTTTCATTTGTCACTTGTTAGAGTAATGATGCAACTACAGGGTACAAAATTGCCTTTAGGACATCTATGTTTTGTCAGTTTATGTCTCTGAACCAGGGTGTGGGTGTGGGTGAAAAAATCCAGGCCGTGAGCTATTTCCTTTCTTGTTTACATAGACAGGAAAGGGTTTTCACCTTGATTTTTGTAAAGTCCAGTAAAGCTAGAAGGCATTTTTAGCATGGGATTGCTATCTGGTGCCACCCCTAAATTAACAGTATCCTTTAATGAGAACAACATCGACAGATAAACTGCCAGCTGATCAGATACCAACACTGTGGATGCAATAACACGTTATGGATGTAGACAGTGCCCATCCACCTGCCTTGACTCTGTGATCAGGAAAGGAGTAGCAGTGCTATCTAGTAACTTCTGTATAATATCCACATAAAAGTTGTTTTCTTGTCCCAAAAGCAGCAACAAGGATCAGAAGTGGCTTACTAGCTGCAAATTAGCTGTCATAGTCCCTTCATCATTGAACTTGCCACACTATTACCATTTTAGTTCTGACTGCCCCCTCTCCCTTAGGAAAAACAACCTATCCAAGAAACAGATTGGTCACAAGGCCAACTCAGGTCCACAGAAGTTGAAGTCAATTAGTTAATGGAACTTAAATTATTGCAACCTGCAACTGAGGAAAAACATCTCTAATCCCGTGAGAGGGGAAAAAAAACCCCAAAACGATGTTGCATCAATTTACTGATTACTAAATTTGTTAAACTCCCAATTAACTGTAAATTCTTGAAGTTGCCTGAGATTTTAGGGTACATCTCTGTTTTCAACATCAGTCTCAGAGCAGAGGTAGCCCTCACATGAAAAAATGTCTTCTCTGAAGTCTTCTTTTTCTTGGCAATAGAATCTTAGACCATATTAAAATACAGTTTCTGTGTTTTTTCAATTAAAAAAATACAGCATCTTTCTTTACTACTCACTTGTGCTGTACAGAATGGGAATATTTTAACCATTTATTTGAAAACCCACTTGCTGGATAAGAGTTTCTTCTCAAAGACAGATGATGTACACTTGTTTTTTATGAAGAAAAAAAAAAGAGAAAAACAGACAAACAAAAGAAAACTTTTCACAACAATATTTGAAACATTAAAAAAAAAAAGAAAAAAGATAGTGACGTTACTTTTCATAACTTGTTTTCTGGGGGAGCAGCATTACTCATGCCAGCAAGATACAAGAAGCCAGGTACGTACATAATTATATATTGGAAGGGAGTGATTGACAGATACTCTACTTGTTTGCAAGGCTACATTTCTTATGGTCAAGAAAGTAGGAGCAGGCATCTCTACCTGCCAAGAACAACTTTTTTACTATTGCTACCCCAACCATCATCAGAGAATGAAAGGACGTATGATTATTTTCTTTAGATATTTTATTTTAAAAGAAAGACAACCCCCTTCCCATCTTTCTTAAAATGTATCAACAAATTTTCTAGTCTTTTTAACACAGAAGGCTATTGACAGTGGCTAGAATATCTTCTTGATATAGCTACCAAGGTAACTCATACTACAACACCAGAGATCAAGGGCAACAGTTCACAGAAAGCAGTAAAATCCTTGGCTGTCCTAAGATAACTTTTACTGAAACCTGAACATCCTTACTGAAAACTGGATCTCTTTATTAAAAACTAAATTTCTCTGACTAAATACATTCAAAGTGTGTAAAACTCAGATCTCTGCTGAATTATTTGTAATTTTTTTCAGCTAAGCAGGAATGAGGGGTTTTTCAAAGCAGTAAAAAAGAAAAACCTCATATAATAGGGTGTAATGGAGAAATCCTCCAAATTTGGATTTACCATTTCATTGGCTGTCTAGAGCTTGCCTAATCTCCTGCTTGCTTAGAGAATGAGTGGCAAAGCCAGTAATCAATAATTTAATTACATTTTGTGAAAATTTTGGGAATGCACAGAAATGCAACAATGAAAATTTTCAGGGTCTTGACCATCTGTCTTGGTATTCAAATTCTGTCCAGTTGCTCAGATCACTTGCTACCCAGCTGTCTCAAAGCCATCTTGAGGAGGAATAAGAGACATGAAGTGAACACTTTAGAGAAGCTTGCACCTTTATATCATTTCCATTAAATGGACAGTAACATTTCCAAAATTTTATTTTTGTCTTAAAGAACAGAAGATCTATAGCTATAGCTATAGTATAGTACTGTGCAGTACAGCATAGTTTAGTGTAGTATAGTACAGCAGAGCACAGCACAGCTAAAGAGCATGCAAGACCAGTCTTCACATAAAATAAATGGAGAGAATGAGTCTAAACCAGAAAAAAAAAATCACCACATTGTTACTTGAGAACGAATAATAGTAAGAACATGGTGATAAAAACCTAAGTACCTTCCACAAAGTTCCAAAATAATTAGTCACCAAATGTGAATGCTAATATTTGCAGCTTGTCTAAAAAAGTAAGGTGCATTCTTTAGAAATTAATTTAGTCAATACCTTTTGCTTTCAAGTCTCTTCGTCTTTGCTACTGCTTGTTCAAAACTGGTGATATATGTTGTATCCACAAAAAATAAATTAGTCTAATTCATTTCACCTCAGAAAATTAATGGCCATCCTCTCTGTTGTCTTCACAATGCCCCTGGAACATGCTGAATTATTGAGAAAGGTCAGCTCATTTGCAACAAGATTCTGCCTGTCTGACACTCGAAATAGAAGAAAGGTTTCGTGATTTAGTACATAAAAAGGCAATCCAATTTTTTGCAAGGACTGGCATACACAGAAAAGCTCAGGACAAAATCACAGGCATTTGGTTTCCACACTTAAGAGCAGCACTTTGTTGATGTAACTGGTAATCTCGGAGCTTACAAAGGAGACTGGGAGGATGGGAATTCTGAAGCTGAGAGAGGAGCCGATTCCTCCAAGCTGGATTGTGCTACAGCCAAACTAGAAAGCGGGTTTCCACAAACCCTCTTCAATGCTCTTCACACTCAGCAAACAATTATCTTCTGCCTGCCACTTCTCTAGGAGAAAGCCTAAGATTAAGCAAGAATATGCTTTTCCTTACTTATTTTTCAAGTAAATATAGCACATTCCACATGTTTAGACCTAAAAACTGCAGGTTTTAAGTAGTGCCAAAAATACTAAGCAAGGTTTAGGTAGCATAAAAATGTGTAGCAGCCAAGTGGTTCAATAAGTCAGTTGAATTAAAAGAAAAGGCAGTAGGAACACTATCTCACACTAAGACAAAACTAGTAAAACTTGGCTCTCTTTTCTACAATTTACAGAAGATATCGCCTGGAGAATCTATGGCACTGCAGAAAAGCCACAGACTAAGAAGTACCAGTATACTTGAAATACTATGTTTTAAAAGAAGCCCAAAAAATGATAAAAACCATTCTCATCCTTATCAAGAAATAGTTTAGAAAATAATTTATAATTAGAACTTACTTTTAGTCAATCTTCTCATTAGTTGTTGTGCTAGAAGAATGAGAGCTAGTAAGAAAATGCTTGCTTGAACTCTGCTAATTGGCTAGTAATACTTCATAAATGAGAGAATAACGTAGCTCAGAAAAGACTTTTCCCTATTGTACAGGAAGAGAAATCACTGAGAATAAGTGTTTGACGGATCAGACCCCACCAGGGAGCTAGCACATCCAATTACATAAAATGAACAAAGCAAGGAAAATATATTCAGCACTACAAATTATTCCTAGAATTATGATGATCCTGGCCTGATTCATATCTAAATTATAACTGCTCTTCTGGATTATCTCCACTATAACATTTTTGGTGGGGAACTTTTAAGTATTTCAAATGATAGCTAACACCAAAAGAGAAAATGAAACCTTAATTTTGATGCAGAAGTAAAAGCTGACTTTGCTCTTTAGTTAGAAAGGCAGAAATTGAGAGCAACTTCCCAGAAATCAGAGTAATTCTGGATCAACATCAGCGTAAATGAGATCAGAAACTGTCATGAATACCTAAACCAGCACCAGTATGTCCTTTCATTCTTTCTTAAAGTGATTTCTGTGAACAGTTTAGACTGTACTCCTTTTTAAAGTAAATATATTTTCTGTAATAATCCACTGTGCTATAGTACTTTTCAGTTTTATTATTACTACTATTTGCAATGTTCAGTTCTTCCTAATTCCTTAATCTGCTCTGGTTAATCTGTTTCACAGAGGTTATAGATATTAAATGTGATGATTTACCTTTTTTTAAAAAGCTTCAAAATGCAATCATTCTGCTTTTCCTTAAACTCTAAGCAGCATAGAAAAATGAGAGTAGTAGGAAAGCTTATTCGACCTTGTGAATAAAGCCAGAATGTTTTAAGAGAACCAGTTAACTGAGCAGGAAGAAACAGAGTAGCAATTTACAGAACCATTTGCAGCAAACTTTTCAGGAAAAAATATCTGTTGTCTGGCAGGCTTGGAGGATGGAAAATAGGATATTTCTGGAAAATCTTCCATTAGAAAAACCAACAAAATTACCCTCTTCATCACTCATTCTCTTATTTTGCTTTCACTATCACGGCTTTTGGGGGGTCATAATGACCTAAAAATCTTCAAGTCAATTTGTAATCAGTCATATTTTCTCACGATTTTGGACTGTAGTGTATTCCAAAATGCAGAACAGGAGAAAGCTCATGTTTTCCCACATTTGAGAGAGTATCTGAGAATGTTTTCTCTTCATCCTATACTTCCAATGCAAAAAGGTACATTTTAAGACAAAAAGTTTGCTGTGTTGTCATAAGGCTCCCTCCTATATTTGCTATACAATTTGCAGATACAGCTTTTCTACTAAGTTATTATTTGCTTCCCACATCAGCAATTTCACTCTGATCCTGCACTAGCATTTAGCATTTGGCCAAAAAGTATTTTTTGGACAAAATTCATGAGAACATAGTAATGTCTTCTGTAAATTTATACCTTTTTAATTTTTTTTTTCCTTGTATAACAAAGACAAGAGTAAGAAACTACTTCTGTGCTGCCAGAATATGGCTTCCTATAAGCATTCCAATTACACAGTCTCCTCAAATGGACATGATTATATTATTTTTTTTTAGAAATACTTCGTACACGGTATTCTAAATCTCTGAATTGCCTGCAATGTTTTATGAAGAACAATCCATAAAAATTCTTTTTAACGAAGGAAGCAAGTAACATTGAATATTCTCTTGATACTACAGTGATAGTAAGATAATGCCTCCTGTTATTAAAAAGCAAAGGCAAGAAGCTCCACTGTTTTACTTTTCAGGTAACGGTGAATCACAGATGCCACCGATGCTTTACGAATAAGTGGATAAAGCTACTTGAGAATCTTATTTCCCGATTTCACTCAGCACTGAGTTACTATGATTCCATTCCTGCCTTCTCATCTCGCTCAAGACCTTAAAATAAGCATTGCATTATGTACTAGTATGTATGTACATTTTATTATATATAACATATATTCAGTAACTCCAGGAGACAGAAAAGTCACCAATAAAATCCCCCTTAATTTGGATGTTTGGAAGGAAACAAATAGCTGGAAAGAGCCCTGCAGAAGACAGAGAAAATTGTTGTGCCAGTAGGAGTCTTTTCTATTGACTTTAGCGGACTTACAAACAGGCCCACAGGAATTTCAGGTGGCAACAGCAGCTACCCAGTAGTTTCAAGACTGTGGTTTCAGAACCTGCAAGATCTAATAAAACACATTCTTTTCAACTCTGACTTCTATGACCTTATAATTCCGTTATTAAATGTAACTTTTAAAAGTATTAAAGCAATTTAAAAGAAGAAAAGAATACGGGGAAGCATGTATGAGTGCACACATATATGTAAGCTCCTAATTCACCTCACCTATGACATTAGACAGGAATCGAGCAGTTGGAGAAAGATGAAAAGGCAGAGGTGCCTGGAATTACAATTGCAAATAACTGGAGAAAATAAAGAATGTACGGTGTTTAGGAAAAAAAAAATAATTCAGTGAAGCTTTCACACTAATTTGTGTCAGGGACTGCAACACAGCATGTAAAGAGGGAAAAAATAATTGTGGGAAAGATGACTAATCACAGTAGCCCAAGCAAAAGTTTATTATTAATATATTACATACTATTTCACTCTGCCTTTACCTCCTCTCCAGATATACTGCCGTCAGGTAGAAGAACCACTTGAATCAGACCATTTAACTATTTTTTTTCCAAAAAATTGCTAGTGTTGCACCTTCTAGCATGTCTTTTCCTCTCAAAGCCCTAGCTGACCAGGAAAGCAAATGAATAAGAACTATTTTTCACAAAACAACTATGCCCTACAAATTACATTTTGACACAGGAATCTCACTGTACCAGCTATTTAGCCCCGTTATTCACGTCCTCTGTGCAGCAGCTGAAAAGCAGAGGGCTAAGCTATGCTGGTGACAACGGAAACTAAATGTATTTAGCCTTTCAGGAGGGTCAGAAGATTAAACTCTCAATGGCTGAAGAAATCCTGCTGGTTCTTTTTTCATCAAAAAATAATAAAAGTTTTCTCGTGTGAAATAATTTTGAATATTATCTATAATTCAGAATAATCTTCGTTTCTATTTAGTGTTAGTTAATCTCCCATAATTCACCCATAGACCTGCTGAGTTTTCCTTCATTCTAAAAGTAGTTTCAGCGAAGTTGTACCTCAGCATCATATTCCAGAAGGAAACGTCTCTAATCAGTTCTTTGGCTCTGACTGTTCCTACCTTTCTGGCCCCCTCTAGCTATGACAAAGAGCCACAGACAATACTTCTGGGTCTGGCCTAACTCTTTGCTGCAACAGCCTTACTCACATGCTTGTGAAGTTGCCTGATATCCTACTGAGTCATTTGCAGTTGGTGCCAGGAAGAAGACACTTGCATTCACAAGTAATAATCAGAAAACAAGTTCAAACTGAGTTTTCCAGCTGTGTTTTACGCTACAAAAATAAAAGCAAACTGTTCAAAATTCAGGTAGTCTGATATTGTTATGACAGCAGCACAATGCTAACAAGCAGCCATAATAAATAGGACACTGTTGAACGTCCTTAAATTGCAAAAATTCTCCTGCCATAACTAAAGCTTTGTATGAGTGACTGAAGAACAGGAGACCTCAAAGCTGAAGAAAAAGTTTGGACCACCAAAGCTGCTGCTAAAGGATCATCTCTTCCAGCTTGGGGCTGGAGGAAAGAGGCAGGGAATGAGGCCATTAGGCTAAGCCTAATCAAGCAAGCAAATCCAAAACCAAAGGCAAACTTAGCAATGCCCTCAGTGTTACATACAAAAGAAACACAGAGGCCAGGTCTCGTGAAACAGAACTGCTGTGGTTAGCAGGGATGCAGTTAGCACTCATGCTAAATAGACGTGCTCTTCAGGCTGCTATTTTCTTACAAATCCATACTTGTCCGCTACTGCTGATATTCTCTGGCTCTTTCCCATAGTGCACAGATGAATTTAGTGGAAGGGTGACTTCAGATGAAAACTCCAAGTACACCAGAAGACTTTTAGAGGACTAAGTCATATCTGATAAATAGCAAAAAATGGAATAATTTCCAAATCTACCTTGTACTTGAGATGCTAAGTCAAGATCTTATCATCCACTCTGGGCTCAGTAGCAAAGGTTTTCTGGAGCTGTAAAAAATACTGTCAAGCTATACAACACAAAGGAAGAACAACAAACAATCACAGCTACTTCCCTGATCACACTTTGGGTATCTCTTTCACATTTCTAAGTACTTCTCTGAAGCTGGGAATGGGGAAATGCTAATAGCTGCAAGTTTAACCACAGCTGGCTGTACAAGCACAAAGTAGCTATCAGCAGAAGGGCAAAAGAAAATAGCCAACAGTAGACGACCAGAAAGCAGTCACTCTAAAACTGAGTACAGTCTTACCTAGAGGACAATGAGACATTCCCACTGTGAATATGCGTAAGCTGAAATGGGCAAAAGTTAACATAAGAAATCACGTACCTGTAACAGTTTTCGAAGAAAATGCGAGAACAGTTACTCTCTACGACTATGTTGTTTTTCTGAGAAAAAAAAAACCATATCTTTGTCTTTTGTACTGCTCCTTTGCATAAGTTTCACCACAGTCAGGTAGGTTTTGGTATACAGAAGTTATCAATACAAATGTTTTCACCAAAGTTGCTGTGGAACTTATTTGAGAAACTGAATGTTGATGGCCTTCAGCTGACCAAAATTCAATCAGCACATGCATAATCAACACAAATTTTGATGGAGAAGCACTTTACTGTCCAAGTGAATTCCCTCTCCATGCAAGAGCCCATTACTGGCTGCCTAACCTCCTTCCTTAATTAGTCAAATAAAATGATAGCAAGACAAGTGCTAAAGGGCAGGTCAACCAATTTCTTTGCTGTGGTCTTTTGGATGTTGGCAGACTTGATTTTGCACCAATTGATTATACCAGGCTGCTCCTCTAGTGTTTTAATAAGAAGGAAAGCTTGAGCTCAGAAGATTTTTTCCTAGCAAATTTTTAGTTATTTCCCAAAGGAACAGTAAATATTCCCTGTGGAAGGCTGATCCAGTTGCCCAACATTTGCCCTGTGCTGTTCAGTGTTCCATTTCCCTAAACAGCACAGCTCCAGGTACTCAGCCACCTCTTCTGCCAGATTTGCGTACCTGCTGCAACACAACAGAAAACATCCAGCTTACTGAGCAAGCGGCTAACGAAAAATCTAGGCTGTCCATTATGGAACTGATACAGCACAGTTTTTCTTCTCCTTGCGTGTGGATGAGAGCGGATGGGAAAGAGCACAGTGTATAAAAAGTTCCCTTGCAGGAGGAGAATATTTCCTCAGGGCACTCCTGAAGAGGAAGGCAGGAATCCACGATACTTCCATTTCCACACTGCAAAGCAAACACTTTTGTTCGCATACTGTGCTGGTGGCCTGGCTGACGTTTTACAAACACGGAATACAAAAAGCTTCCTGATTTTTGTTTAAAGTAAGTCTCAAGGACTCAATTTACTGATAGCTTTGCCTGCGTAATGGGGTGTCGATTTACCAACTCTGCACACTGTGACTAGGAATGTATGAGAACAATTTCCCCTGGGGGCACTGTAGAGGATTAGGGAAATATATAAGGGAATGGTCTCTCCAGAACACACAGTATGCAATTGCAAGCAATTTTCCAAGACAGAGAGCTAGAACCAGCTTCATTCCTGTCAGAAATGAGGATCAAGAAATCAGACTCCTGCTCTCAAAGTCAAAATACAGCTCATAGTTTGCAGTGCTGGAATTTGCACATAAGGTCAGAACGTGACTCCATAAAATATGCAGAGCAAATAGTTCAAATGTGGACCCTTTTTGTTTCTATAGAGGGGAAGTTATGGCAAGTACTACAGTGTATGCTGTTCCTATATGTTTGCACTCTGCTGCACACCCAGCAGTATTGTGTGCAAGTAGTAAGGTGTCTGTGTCTCTGAGGAAACTGAGGAAAAGGAATAAGAGAGCTGAGGTTGGGAGAGCTGGCTGGAAGCAACACAAGCACGTGAGACACAAGGACTCGGGCAGCTGGTGTGAGAATGTGGAAAACACATCAGCTTAGTAAAAGGATACAGTCTGGAGCTCCTAGTTTTGGTATAAAGGTGGAAAGGTATAGGGCATGGGGCTGGGGCTGTCCTTTCTGGCTCATAGCCATATGAAAATCTTGAGTGAAGCTTCTGGAGTCGAGAGTTGAGTGTCAAAGTTTCCGCTGTAACTAGTCAGTCCAGTATTTCTCGCTCATTTGGGAACCATCTTTTGAATACTTTCAACACCCAGACTCACAGAGATTTTCTCTACCACAGTTAAATCAATTTCTTACTTGGATTTTGCCTGGTTTTAGATCATTTATTAAAAGTCAGATTTCTTTGCCCAGGTATGGTATTCTGTCAGTCTATCTCACTGGCCTATTTTGGACAATATGACACAAGGAATCCTAGCTACTAACCCCCCAGCCAGCACCCACCGATTTTACCAGGAGAATGCACCTGAATTACTCAACTGTTATTCTTCACTGCCTTCCCAAAGTCACTATGGGATCTCTTGAGAACACAGCACAAAGCCCAATGGGGAAACAGCGTGTGAACCTCCGCTCCCTCCTTCAGACTCAGCTCCAGGGAAAGGGTGAAAGATGATGCAGGTGGAAGACATGGGACTCAAAATGGAACTGTGGGATTAAACAGTGGTTTTCCTGTGATGAGAGCCTGCAGCGTACAGGCAGATTCGAGCCATGCTGTAGCAAAGGGTGGTGCTCAGCAGAGCTGCTGCTTGTGATCACGTCAGCTGGTAAGACCTGAGAGGCATACAGAAATGGCAACAATCGCAGTCCTTCAAATGAAAACTGCAGTGAAGTCCTGACAATTAAAGGTAAATATAGCAGGGAGGAAGCACACACAGGAATATTTGACTTTTGTATGAAGCTTTTGTTTAAAAAAATGTAGGAAGTGTCATTGCTGATAGGGATATTGTATAGCTCCCACCACTGTGATACAGTTGAAATCTCTGCTGATGACAACTAGCAGCTCTAAACTGCTGAAGCATGGAGGAGATCAGCACTAAAATACATTTTCTCTCTAAAGACTGCAGCCTATCGAATAACAAAGGTTTTTTAAAGTCCCTTGCAATCAGCCCTTGCATAAAGCATGCATTCCCAATGCCAGCTGCTAATGTATTAACAAGAAAACTCATTTCTTGGATTAGAAAACATCAGGTGTTAAATTTGCTCAATTACACTTTTCTACCAGTATTGAAATCACTGCACATAAAAATATTGTTTGTTCAAAACAGTAATAGTACTAAGTGTGGAATAAATGCAAAAAAGTAAAAAGAACTAAAAAAAAATGTTCGAAGATACAAAGAAAACAACCCCCTACCATTCTACCCATATTTAAGGACATTTATGTTTACAGCTGCATTGTGTTTCAACAAAAATCAGTGTCTGGTGAACATGCAAATGGCTTTACAGGCACCAAAGTTAGTGCTGTAAGAAAAAGACAGTCACATTTTAATTTTGTGTTTCTTGACATCAATCACATATTACAGATTGAAAAGAGAAATTAAGGAGCAGTAGAACGTACTTCTTTATCTGAAGAAGGTCACTATTCTAAATCTATAGTTAGAAGGATGGTTAAAAGGAAAGCGTGTACTAAATGAAAAGACAGCAGCAAGAAAGCAGATTTGAATTCATCTGGGATAAATTCATAAATTCATCTGGAAATAGCTTTAATAAAAAGCAGTCTCAGGATGTTCAACTAAGCCAGCTAATTAGCCCTGCAAAGGCAGGGCAAAAAGACTATTTAAAAAGGAAGCGCAATAATGAATCTTAAAGAAAGGCAATGTAAAACAAATCTCTCAACAAAAACGAGATAAGAATTCATTTTCCCCGTAGCACTCTCCAGAGCTCCTGAAAGTGCCTGCTGCTGGCAATGAATGAAATAAAAGGGGAGGGAGGAAGAAACAGAAAGAGGTGTTATCTTACCAGTCAACGGAGCTCGTTGCTCCACTCCCTTCATGACGCTGAGAACTCACGAGCCTATAAAATGTGCCTTGGCTCCCAGTCCCCTTCTGCTTCGCAAAACCAAAAGCAAGAGGTGGCCGTACAGAGAAGGAATGGGACGCTGTTCCGCTCAGAGGTAGCTCTCCTGACTCAGCTGGCACAGCGATTCTAACAGTTTGAACACCGTAGCCAAAGCTTTTTCTGACAGATCTTTCCTTCCCAGTACCTGCTGTGCTGCCTCACTTTCTTTTTTTTCTTTCTTTCCTTTTCTTATCTGTTGGTGGGGATTTGGGAGGGTTGAGAGAGGGAGGTGGGAGGGCACATCATTCCTGGAAGAGAGGAGAGGAACATCCAAGATGACTTCTGTCCCCACAGCCAGCTGGAACATGAGCAGCAGGTGGAACAGGAGCCTTGCTGCAGTGGGTGATCCCTGGGGACAGGCATTAGGAGCACAAGCTGGAAATGTTTCTCTCCCTGTAGCATCCTCAGCAGCCAACTTCTCCAATCAGTTTGTGCAACCCTCTTGGCGCATTGCCCTGTGGTCTCTGGCTTATGGTGGTGTGGTGGCAGTGGCCGTTTTTGGAAATCTCATTGTCATCTGGATTATCCTGGCTCACAAGCGCATGAGGACAGTGACCAATTACTTCTTGGTGAACCTGGCCTTTTCCGACGCTTCCATGGCTGCTTTCAATACCCTCATCAACTTCATCTACGCGCTGCACAGCGAGTGGTACTTTGGAGAGGCTTACTGCCGCTTCCACAACTTCTTCCCAATCACAGCCGTCTTCGCCAGCATCTACTCCATGACAGCGATAGCTGTGGACAGGTGAGAAAAGAGAGGAAAAGTTGGGGTGAGAGACTGAGATAAGATTCTCTGCTGAAATAAAAATACAGAGGTAACAATTGTTAAGTGATGAGTGGCAGAGCTCTCAATAGTTCAACAACTGTGCTCCTCTGTACTTCTTTAAGATGTCTCCCTAACATACTGGTTTTTTCCATCTTTGGTCTTTCTCCTTCAGCTTTTCATTGCTTTTACTCTCTTGCTTTCTTTTACAACAAACACTTCCTCTCTCTGACTTCAGCTGCTCTCTGCTCCATCTTTTAATGCTAATTCTGTAACAGCAGTCATTGCTCAGGGTTTTGCTTTCCCACCTGTGAAAACAGTATCTGTCCCTCAGTCAATGCCATCTAATTCATAGAGATAAGGAGTTGTAGAGATTGTGTGTGAAGGGAGAGGATTTCAAATTTCCCTCCTCTTCGTATTTCTGCAGCTGGCAGAGGCATTTACCTCCTCAGAAATCACTTGAAACTCTGTTTTTAATTGCTCTTCTCACAGACAGCCCTGAGCTGCTTGGTTCCTCCTGATTTTAACTAATGAGACTATTTACGTTGCCATCTGTGCTTATCCAGAGGTCTGGTAAAAACATGATTTTTAAGTGCTTGATTTTTTTCTAACTACTGGCAGCAAAACAAGCCTTTGTGGCTGTGAAAGAAAACAGGAGAGGGATAAACTTTACTTTTGTGCTCTTGACAATAACGGAATAGAACAGCTGTGGTCTCCATAGAGTAAAGAGGAGCTGTAGTTGTCAGATTTCCAACAGAGATGCTTTGATGGACCATTTTTGTGAAAAGGTGCTGTGAGTATTCCCTAAGAAATGTTCCTTTCTTTATGATCATTTTCACATTTGCTGTTCTGGAGAGATAACTTACCCTGTGCTTTAGAAAGCAAATAAATTCCTGAATTTTCATTCAGAAAAACCGATTGCTTTGTACTTCAGATCTTTTATTCCTTTCAGCAATGCACTGAAATTACTTACAAAACTCCTTTCTACGTATTCAAATAATGTTATGCATCTTGTCTGAATTGACTTGGCAGAACTGCAGCACTTTCCAGTCATGGTAGTTAAGATTTTATAAGTTTCAATGCACCTCCTGAAATGTTATTTCTCATTTCCAGGTGCAAAGATTGGGAAACATGTCGTTGTACCTTTGTAGGCGCTGTGGACAAGTTCATAATAATGCTTTTCTGTTGCCCTTCCTAATTGCAAATTTTAGGTGGCATTCTCAACCAGATGCATTTCTGTTCCGTAAAGCTAAAAAAGAAAGAGAAATACCTCTCTACTCTGGGGACTGGTGAAGACAGGAGGAAATCAGTACATTTTCCTTGTTCCCAGCTGTTACCTGCCATTAATAAGGTGTGTAGTAAGGAGGTAGTGTAAAACCAGTGATACTACCTTTAACCAGGCAGATTTCTTCCATTGTCAATTTGGGCTTAGCTTGAGATTCTCACCTAGCTGGAGGTTTTCAGAAAGATAAAAGGGTTTTAGTTGATGCTGAGGATTTAACTGTTATTGCTGCAGCTGATTGTGTCATTAGCCAAGGAGTTACCAGGATGCTCTGAGTAAGGTTTTTTCATTTTTCTGACAAAACATCCACAGAGATTTAGTACTTACTACCCTGAAATCTCCTAAAATTATGCTAGGAAACTGGAAACGAAGGTGAATAGAGTTTCTTGGGAACCTAAAGGGTGAATTTCCAGAGGGAGTAAAGAATAGCTCTGCTCCATACTAGCTGAAGTGCAATGGTCAGATAGAAATATATTGGAAATGCTTTCCTTGGTTTAGCAATGCGAGACACTGGTGCCCAGAAGTGAGTCAATTACTATTGTTATTCACTCTGATCTTTTTCTTGTCTGAAAATCCCCTCAAGAAATAACACTTCCCACCCCACCACGTCTTCCAAGCTCACTTGCCTCCAACAACAAATCAACATCTTCCCTCAGGGGGAGCAGAGTGAACGGTGCCACAGCTGTGCACAGCTGTGCTTCGGTGAGCTCTCTGGAGTACCAAGGAGCATCACGTAAAACAAACAGAAAAGCAGTTTATCCCTCCTTCCCTGTTCATACTGCTGTTCCTTTTCCTTTCATACCAAGCCACACCTGGTGCATTCAGTACCTTTAACCACTTCTGCAGAGTCAAGAGGCAAACTGAGGGTCAAAATGAATCCCAAGGAACGTCCTTGGATGTATAGACTGCCCTGTTCCAGGGCATGGAGCTGCTGAGTGGATAGTTCTTAAAACTTTGATTCCCATTTGCCTTCTGTAAAACTTCAGCCAGTACTTCAGATGGGACACTCTGCTTTAGTTTTGACCTAGTAAACTCATCCTTACTCACCCATATCAATTTACAAATATTTTTTTTACAAGCTAGAAATTAGGATAAAGCTACTCAGAGAACTGAAATGATGAGATTGTATCAGGTGATTTTCCAGTAGAAATTGTTAACATCCCAAAATACTGAAAGGTCATGGGGCTTACTAAAAAGTATGTTGTGATATGCTCCACCGATCATTTTAGAAAACCCAAATGTTCACAGAGTATGAATGAGTCACTGTGACCAGAGGTCATGGGCAGTACCTGTTTCCTTTCACATCTGATTCTACAGGGCACGTTGTGGAAGTTGTGTGCACTGTGAAGTTACTGGACTGACAGATTTCTGTGAAGTGGGGAGTTCCTGCAGTGGAGTGTGCTGTATCTGAGCCTGAGGATTAAAGTAGCCAAGACTGCTGTATGACCACCTGGTCATTGAACATAGACTCCAATTTACGTGGGTTTATTCACACTTCTTTCCATCCCTTCCTGGTGGTCTTTTCCCCCTGCCTTCTGCTTCTTTTCCGACAGGCTGTTTGCAGTCTACTGCAGAGATGCCACAGGCAGCTTTAACCAAGCCAGCTCAGGTAGCAGAAGCAGCACAGATTTAACACTGTACCACTTCACAGGCATTCACTTATTCATTCTTCTGTAGCTCAGGCTGCACAGTACCACAGTTAGGTTGTTTCCAGTACAACAGTTCCTTCAGCTACCTTATAAGGATAAACTTTTAAAACAGCCTAAACCAGAGTGAATAGGGGATAGTTCTGGAGCCAATATGCCCTTTCCACAGGCCAGTGTGTGATTCTAAAAGGTCATGTGTCTTAACTCCATCTGTGCCTACTGGCTGTGGTACAGCTCTTGGACATGTTAAAGACCGTCCTACTAGTTCTTAGCATGCAAAAGAGGTGGGTCATGTATGCTGGCAATTAATTACCAATTCCAAGATCTCCTCATTATACAACCAGTTCTGTGTGGGGGCCTAGAAATTATCTTCAGATATGTGATGGTTAAAGTGGAAGTTTGGAGATGCAGCAATATAAAATAACATGCCTTCAGTAGAGCACCTAGTATATTTTTATGCATTTTTCCTGTTATTAGCGTATCTACAGTATGACTTTCCAGTTATTGTTCTCTCAGCAATCCCATAATGGCATCCTCATTTCAAAACGTTTAGCTCTTTGTAAAAGCGACTGCTCCAGAATTAAACCAGGTATTCTAACAGTGATGGTGAGTAGTTACTGATCCAATTCACATCTTGCCATTTATTGTCTTCTTGCTATGCAAGCAAACTTTTGGTCTTTGAAGAGCTATTACATATATATATTAGATATCTTTATATACAAAAGTAATTGAAAAGAATGGCACATATATGCCAATATTTCACACAAATGTAGATTAAATTACATTCATGATACACCAACGTCCTGCATTACTGCAAAACAGCCTACAAAGCTCACTGCTGCTCAACATGGGTCAACATAACAGCATCAAAAAGACTCATGTAACTTTTTTAAACAAATTATTAGGAAAAATGACAGATTCGACCTAATCCTTTCTAAAGATCAGATTCTGCTAAATGTTGCCCATCTATCCTAGTCCTATACTGCAAAAATCCCAGCCCATTTTTCAGCTCAGCTACTTGCAGAGTTAAAGGTATTGCAATAGATGAATGACAAAATAAAGTCCAATGCTAAAGAGAATTCCACTTTCACGCACTTTTTTGAAACACAAAACTTTCCTCATATGTTGTACTGAAGTAAATTCTGGAGCTGTTACAATTTGCTGCCTCAGTGAGCCGTGAATAATGGAAGTCCAATAACTAACTTCAAATCAAGAGATTTTTTTTGAAGTAAATCAGCCTTTTTAAAACTTAAAACTTCATCATGTCCCAAAGTCCCATACGATTTCAATAATAACTTCATCTTTCCCCCTTTTTTGGTTCTTCTGATTGAAATTCTCTTTGTTTTGACCTACAGGCAGATACAGATATATTTATTCTATAATAGTCTAGTTCAACAGAGCTGTTATGCAACTTCATATTGGTATTTATTCCACAGAGCTGAGTCTGTGACTGTATTTTTAGAAGGAATAAGGCTATTAAAACTAGCACTAAAAGACAAGTATATTAGCACTCTTACCTCTGGTACCCTAGACTCACTTCAGTATGACTACACAGCATCATGTTGTTGACATGGATAAGATATTGACCATCAGGATGGATGTTTTTAAAAATTTGATTGAAAATTCAAATAATCAGACAATGTGCAAAAGAATGAGAATCAGAATCCAAGAGCCACAGGCCCAGCTTTCTCCTTCCCAACACCCTTACACTCACTTTGCTGAACACCAGTCTCAAAATCAAATTAACCTTCACTAATAGAATATTAGATAATTAGATGATCTCCATGTTTCAGAATATGATTGATTCTTGTTATTAGCAGTCTCTGTTGGCTTTTGGTTGCCCTTCTAATTTCTTTTTAATAAGCTTCCTCAAGTTTTTATAGTTCTCCTTTTTCAAATGAAACAGTACTAGAGAAGCTTTTGGGGGCTTTTATTGTTTCTGCAGAGATGTTAAAATGAGCCATACTCTTAGACACTATTCGAAGAATAAAAACCTTTAAGCCTGACCATAAATACTGTTTAGGACCAACTCAAGTGCCCCTTGTTTACTTTAGGCTTCTCCACATAGACGCTCCATAGAGCAGTCATTAATGTTGACCAAGAATATATTTTACGTTGCACAGAAGTCACTGATATCTTCTATTATTACTGCATTACCTGCTGTCACAGCCCTTCTAATTTCTTTTGGCATCTCATGATTATTATTGTGAATTAGCTGAGTGTATAATCCTAAATTTTATTTTTTCAGAGTCACACTTGAAATTTCAAGCCATAAAATTCTATATGATTCATGAATACATTTGTTATTCTTGACTTGATTTTAAACTATATTTAACATTTAGTTTTATTCCTCCTCTTGCACAATCTCCTTTTTTATGAACCTTAGTATTAGTGTTACATTCCTCTGACCTAGTTCCTAGTATGCCTATTACACTAGTACCTTAATTCAAAACGTTTCATTCTAGTTTCCCACCTTTTTTCTTTGGCTTCTAATTTGTCTACAGAAGCACATGTACTGGGTCAGTTTTCTATTTTTCTTGGACATTGTTCAGTTACTCATGGGTGTTATTAATCCCTCTATACACTCATCAGATTCCAGCGTAAGTAATATGATACAGGCTTATAAGAGAAGACAGTTACAAGGCATAAACACGATTTGATTTATCAAATGAAACCTAAATTCATCATGTGTACACACTCACCTCCTCAAAATATCACTTAGGCTCTTCATTCTCTTCAAGTGCATGCTGTAAGAGCAGTTATCATTGTGGCAAAGTAGTACCACAAGCCCTATAAATGAATCTGTTACTGAAATTCTGAAGTAGGCAGGTGGCACATGGAAAAATGTATTATCTTTCCAGTAGAATATATTTTGGTATCTGTCTCTGCATGAGTTCCTGTTCCTGGGACAAATTGGTCAAAGACTTCATGTAACATAAACATTTTAAACTGATACTCCTGCCAAACTATACACAACAACCTTTGATGTTTACCTCAGTTGGAGATAATTATTGTCCCAATTGGAAGTTAAGTATCTGTTACATGTCCTCTGTGCTCAGAAACACTGAAGTGCAGGGAAACGGGTATGTGAAAAAGCGATATCAAATATACCTAACACATTATGATATGGAGTGCACAGGGCATGACACTATTTTGTGCTCATATTGTAGTGGTGTCAGCAAAAGGTGCACACCAAGGTGTACACTGGTACTCATATTCCTCATATTCTTGTAGGTGTGCTTGGTACTGAATGTTTTGTGCTTGGCTCACGGGTGAATAGAGGAGGTTGAAGCGACGGCCAGCAGGAAACCTGCACTGCCCAGCCAGCTGCCCCCCCTGCACAGAGCTCACCCAAACACACCCACAACCTTTGGCCTCTCTCTTGCTCCCCTTCCCTCAAACTCTCGTCTCCAAGTAAATGGTTTCCATGCAAAAGAATAGAGAACTTGCACTGATGACTGGACACCTCTGGTGTCACATAACTACACAAAACACTACCTGCCCTATCAAACTGAAGTTCAATACAGCTTTTTTTCCCAAATTTATGGATGACTTCATAATCATGGCTTCACAAATCAGCCTGGGTCAATGCATATCATGACAGGAAAAATGCAAGATATGCCTTTAAATTCATCACTATTATTAATATTATTACTTTGCCATAGTTGTCATCTTCTATAGCTGTCAAACTGTAGAATTCAAATAGAAAATCCCTTCCTCATTTCTCTGTGTTCCCCAATCAGTATTTTAAGATGAAGCACATCATATTTCCGGATTCCGGTATCTAGGCTGCCCTCTAAAAAATATCAGTCCTCTGAATTGGAGAGAAAATTTGAACAGGAGAGTATTAAGAGTTCAAAAATCAAGAGGTGAAACATAAAGGACTCTTAATGACTTGGGGGCCTAAAATGGTTTTCTGGCTTTGACAATTCTCTTCTTTTCTTTCTGAGAAAATAGTCTGCAGAATATCCTGATGTAATGGCTATGAGATTCAGACTGTCAGAGACATAAGAAAAATAATCCATTTCTCGCTATACTACAAACTCATAATGATAAGGCAAAAAGAATCTTCTTGGGTTTTGTTCAAAATTCATGTCAGGGTTATGTTATCAATAACATACTAAGTCAGTTTGGGAATAAATATAGGCATAACAGCTATTTTTGCCTCTTTGTTTTGCATTAGGTAAATACTCTTTTTAACAAGCTGCTTTCAAAAAATGTAGTGAAAAAAATGAGGTTGATAGACAAATATATATTGAGGAGTATAAGCAACATTTACAACAGTGACTAGCCCTAAGTGTCCTTGTTCCAGACAGGAAAAAACATCTAACTGGTTCGAACCATACATTCAAATAAGAAGTTCCTTTTATACAGTCTTAGCCTTAAATACCTTTTTTCAGTGCCCTTAATTATAGCTTAATGAAAACTATTAAAAGACATATCTGTGGTTTACTGTGTAATGTAGCCTGCAGTACTTTTCAAAGGTAGTCAAGGGTTGGGGTTTTTTGCTTTTTTTTTTTCCCCTCTTGAATATTATTGCCTATACGCATGTGTTTCTGACTGGTTTACCAACCAGGTGAGAAATCTGTATCATTGACATATTTCTGTTTACCTAAAACAAAATTATTTCAAAATGACTGCAGAAACAAGAAGGAAGCCATTCAGATGGCAGTGTCAGAAATGTAGCCAATAACAGAGTGGGTTGTAGTCTGTGCAGATGGAGCTGTTTTTGCAGACTTTGCATTAATATTGGTCCTTGATAGCCCAGGAAGTTCATATTCAAAGAACAGGACAAATAGAAGCCCTTCTGTCAGGGGATGTCTGCTAATCCATCATTTTATGAGACAGAAGAAAAGTATTATCCCTTTTCCATCAATTTGCATAGGTATAGAACACGTTGTGTAACGTGAATTATATGCTTATAAAAATCTAGCCCATTGCCAGTTACCAAAATGTTCCTCAAGCAGATAGCATTGCACTGTTTATGAGAACTCATCTATACCGAAGAATTTCAATATTCCTGTTTTAAGGTTTCTGTTAAGAGGTTAGACACTAGCCCTGATTTCGGAAAAACTGCCGCGTTACCCCCTGCTCAAAGCACAACAACCGTTCACCAAGAGCAGCACATGTGCCTCTGGGTAAATCAAGGCCAAGTTTTCCCTCTGGGATATTGCCCACTCATCTCTTAAATGTAGAATGTATTTGTTTAGCTGTCATGCTATCATACACTTTTCCTTTATGCTATTAGTTTTAAGGTGATGTCATTGCAACAGTGACATTGTTCACTGTAGATCTTTCTGGCCACCAAAACCAGCCTTATTCAACAGTCAGAGACAGTCCCATAGAAATGCTCATAGCCACTCTTCCTGCAGAGAAAGTCAGTCTAAATGAATGGAGACCACTCTCACAAGAAAAGACGGAGCCCTGCACTAGTAGGTAGAAGATAAAGATCAAAGAATGCAAAAGTTAAATACTTGGTTTGCATAATACAAAAAATGTCTCTAAAATACCACAGTTCATTCCATTCCCTTTAGTCTACTGTCTCTACCTTACAGAGACCTTTTGTAGGATATTCCACAACAATGTTTTAAATAAGGGCAAGGAATCATAGCAATTTCCCTACCTAAGTTTCTTAATTATCAGTTGATTCCAAATACAATGGTAGAAGACAAAGTTTCAAAACAACCTTCTGTTTTGTGGGAATAACAGCACCTATGCATTGACGAAGGGAGCGCGCTCCGCTGTCTGCCGTTAACAAGCCACTTACACGCAAGTGTTATGATTTTCTCTCAATCTCTTCCTTTGTCAAGTCCCAATTTCCTGTCACAATTTGGGGCTGAACTGATTACTTTTTTCCCCATTTGAGTTTATAAACATGACGTAAACAGGTGAAACAAATAACTTAGGATGATTAAAGGGTTCCAACTGTGTCTCCAGATAGGCATTTGTAGGATCCAATTTTAAACACCATTTTGTTTTAAAAACATCTTATGTATTTTTGCTACAGTTTTCTAAATAGTGTGTTAAAGAGGGAAGATTTTCCTGCATGTATTAGTCAGTGTATGCTGTTTTACAAAAAGATAAATTAGGATTATTTTTTTGTCTTTTCTACTGTCAGGACCATGATACACAAACTTCAGAAGCGTTTAGAGTACTTACCAGCTATTTGTCTCTTACGTTTTGCAAACTAACAAACAGAGCCACATGATTATGCTGTCATTATAACCACTGTCTTAAAGAGTTTATCAGTGTTAGTCAAATGAAGACTGTCTCGATCCTCATTTCAGAGAAAACAGATTTTCTTGATTTGATGAACCCAAGCAACAAGTACCAAACAGTAAATCATAGACTCCAGCCAAACTGAGCAGTTCTGAGGGAAACTAGATCTATTCTGACCCCAGCAGATAAGAAAACAGACTGGAAGGAAAAAAGCACTGCAGCAAGCACACCATGATGCACCAGCCATTATATCTTGCAGCCTGACTGATTTCTGATTAAGTTAGATGGAAAGACTCTTGCTGACTTCTGTAGTCATTAGCTAGGGACAAAGACTAACACAAGCCAAAGCTGGAAGAAAAGCAATGACAGTGAAATATAGCATGATCACCACAGACAAAGTCATGTGTCTAGTGATGAAATTAAAGTGCTATCTAAAAATGCTTTGGAGTAATATATAGAACCTGGTGCAGATGTTGAATAATCCACATTCTTGCAAGAAGTGTTGGCTTGAGTGTCCACCTGAACATATTTACATCCCTAAGCTTCTAAATGTGCATATTCCATCTTATAATTATCTTCCAAGTGTTAGTGTTTATGTTGGGTGGGGTAATAACGGTTTTTGCTTGTTGTAATAAGTGAGCACAGCGAATTAATTCTTTTCAGTTGATATGTACTTCAGATTCATCATGACTGCTTTATTGTGCAGAACAAGCTATCTGTGGCATTATCAGCAGCTCCCACTGGGGTGAGAAAGCATTAGAAGTGCAATCCTGAAATCAAACTATCTCAGGCAGAGTTCAGTGCCCTTTGCTTGGCAGGAGGTCCCGTTGTTCCAGCCTGGTGAGTGACTGAACAGTAGATTGGCATAGCAACCCACTGAATAACATCTGTGTGGCTACGGAGTGCTTTTCAGTGGTGCAACAGGTCTTCAGTTGCTTGTAGCCATTATAAATCCTCCTTCAGATCAAACGCCTATCATCTTTTGGTGTCCTTAGAGACAGAGATGTGGGGAGGTCCAAGGTCTGTGTAGAAATTCCACAGAACATGGTGGACCTATAGGGGCCTCAGCACTTGCTGCTTTGAGAAGGACTGCAGAGGCTCAGGCCATTTGAAAGAACAGTGGAGAAGCAGAACAGTCATTAAGACATATGATATCGGGGCATCAGAGAAGTCCATCTCTTCCACTTGTATGCAGCTGACATTGTTTGATCACAACAACTCTTTGGGAGTTCTCTCCCATACACCTGACGAGGCAAAAAGGCTTGCCACCACAGAACCCTACCGTCAAAACATGCTTTTCTACCAGTTTTACTTACCTTGGAATCTCTGATCCACTTGGGCTGATTTTTCTCATATGTCTTTTGACTTTACATCACCCCAGTTTCCTTTCTTATTCTCTTCTCTTCTCTCTCAACCTAATTTCTCATTTCCATTACTCTACAATGCTCCTTTCTATGCTTGTCCTCCTATTAGTTTCTCATTTCTTGTTTCACTTCTATTCCTATTTTTGCACTCAGCAAACTGTTCCCCTGTGTCAGTTCCTTTGCTTCTGCTCCAGATCCTGTATCTCATCATTATTCCTTTCATTCCTGACCTACTCACACAATCTTCTTTTTCCTACACCACGTTAAGCACCATTCAGTGCACAACTCAGCTTGTCTGCCGCTATCCCTTGTAACTGGCACTTTGCCATACAAAACATATGTAAGGATACGAAACAGAGCCCTAATTACAGAGCAACCTCACGAAAGATGACAGACAGTTGTCAGCTGTGGGTAATGGAAATATATGGGGGCAATATCCTGCACCATACATACATACTTAGCCTCCTCACCTCACTGATTTTCTGAGTAAGACCTAAGCATGGAACCTCTAGCCTGTGCTAGTAGAAGCTTTCATTCTCTGGCCAAAACAGACAGGGATCAAAGCCAAGTGCCAACGGAAAAATTAGCTACTGCTCCTTCAGGTTGAGACTAAAGAGACAGAGAAACAACTTACCACCACCCTTAGGTACCAGCGGTCACAAGATAACATTTCCAGCAAACTAAATTATAGTCAGGAGTGGCTAAGCCTCCTTTGCAAATGCCAGCTAACAGTGCAGGAAGGACTCGGTTCTCTTCTGGACTTCTTTTGTCTACAGGGATTCACATCCAGAGACAGCTCAACTATGGAGGTGGTTTTTAACCTGCAGCTGAAAGTCATTCCACATTTTCCACTATACTTAATTATGGCAGTGATGGCTTCTCTAGGAAAATGCTACCAAATTTATACAACAAATTTGAGTGAATGTAACAACTGCAGCTATAAGGCAATATATCACTATGCTAATTAAGCAATTTTGTTTCTAAGAAAAGCCACTTAGGGAACAAGTTAGATATTTCATTGTAGTTGTTAGTGTATTGGCAAATTAGAATAAATTAGCTTTGTTATCAAAGGCTCAGTAGTAGAGAGCTGTCAATACTCTCTGGTCACCTAAGTCCTTTCTGCACAAAGGCATTATTGAGGGAATGGTCAAGGGTCCTCCACCTCTTCCCCATCTTGTTTATTAGAATGATTGCCTGCTATGTTTTTGTAATCTATCTTGTGCAAAAGCTAGGCTGTTGGTTTATCACTCAGATTTCAACAAGACAAATAGCCTGCTTTTCATCTGATCCTTGTCCTTTGACTTACCTCACTCAGCCAATAGTTAAAATTTCCATCAGTACAGCTGTATGAGTCATTTCACACAAACAATCCACATCTTCAAAGGGCAGTCACCAGACAGGGACATTTAACAACAGCATTTTATCTTAGCCAAAGAGAATTACTGCTAGTACCTATTGGGAATAAGAATAATATAACTGGGCGTAAGAATAATGTGAGTGTAACAGAAATCTGGCAATAGCATATAAAATAATATCAATGTGCAACGTAAAGAAAACTAGCAATTGAAAGGAATGATTCCAGGTTAGGAGTTGCCTTAAGAGTCCCACAAGCATGCGAAAATGATAGTTTGTTTATGGGTTATCACCTACTAAGGTAAAGTTAATCAAGCATTTTGGACAGTGTCTGGCAGCTAGCTCAATTTGAAAGACTGGACTCCTGACTACAAAATTATCTTCACTACCAAGTTGTACTTACTCTTTGGAGAAGAGAACCTGAGGGCAGAGGGCAACAATCCAACTGATGTATATTTGCATGAGATCTGCTGCTCTCTCAGGACAAGACATCCAGCACTCGAATAAAGCTGTTTCATAGTCAGTGTGCAATAGCAAAAGCATCAGCTCAGCTGAAAACAAAACAAAAAAACAGGCAGGTAAAGGAGAGGGGAACTCATTACCTTGTGGGAAAAATATATGTAAGTGCAGTAAAAACACCGCAAAAGGTATAGGCTTGAAATTCTAGATAGGGAAATTGGTGATTCAGAACTGAAGTTGGTTTACATCACTCTCTGTTTCTGACAACATTTAGACAATTCAAGGTCTTAGCACAGTTATCATGTCTATTAGATGCTGAGTACAACTGTGGCGGCAGATCTTGGATTTATCACATATTTGATGGTTAGCTATAAACGGAGTTATTTTTGCTAAAACACATATCTCTTCCATAATTGCTCATCTCTCAAGTACAACATTTCCAAAAAGTAGAACTATCTTGAATGAAATTTGTTTCCCATAGCAGGTAAATATGGATGCAGAAGATTATTTGCACAAATTCTCATCAGGAGCATTATCTTCTGAACATTGGGGGGTTTTTCTGTACCTAATGTCTCTACCTAAAAATCTTGGGCAAGTCTGCCTAGAACCAAGGTGTGTACTGTAACAATTAGGATGTTGCACGTTCATTTTAAATGAGTGCTGCTCTTCTAAACGTAGCAGAACAGAACTTATCAAAAAAAGGATTGATTCAGATCGATGGCAGCTTATCCATTTATTTCAATGGATCTCAATTCAAATCTTGCCTGGATTTGAAAGAACAGACCCAAGCAGTCAACTAACAGCATAAGAAGGGTTCTCACGATCTAAAGCCAATGAAGAAGATGACTGCACAAAATGTAACATCATTAACGGCTTTAAAAACTTTTTCTCTCTGAATATCAAAAGGACAAATATAGACAAGAAAAATAACTATAATCACATATTAGTGTCACTTTGGAACAGGATTTACTAATTTATGCCTGCTTACCTACAAAATAATTATTTCTCTGTGACTGTAAACTGATTTCATAACTTCTAAGCCCCACAGCAAGACCTAAAGTTTCAACAATAGGACAAAACCTACAAGTGCTGAGACAAAGCGACCTTTTTTCCATGCCTATTTCTGCCTATGAAATTTCCATACAGAAAATAGTCTCTGAATCTATCCCAACCCATCTTTATATGAGATAGAAATGTAGAGAAAGAGTCAATGAAGAACCAGAGTACATCCTCTACTTATTGAAATTCCTTTAGAAGGCATAAATGACACAAGGAGGGAAACAACACTGGAAATTTCTGAAAATATTTTCTCTACACATATAGGCCAGAATAGGTTTGGTTTGACTTTTTAACTGTATTTAAAACCTGAATCCAACAGGGACAAGGGGCAGTTACCAGACTGCAGACCTACAATGGAAACAAAGAGGACTTTTAGGAAATCAGTGATATCCTCCAATAATCTTGTCAAAGATGATCAGATAATTAGACACACGCACTGTGAAAGACAGTTAAAGTGTATGGGCCATAATTATTCTTTAGCAATGTGTTTGCTTCTTGCAGAATTAGTACTAATCCCTGTGTCTGATGACAAACTGTTGAAACGGATCGAGACATACTTCTAGAAGTTTGGAAAACTCTAATTAGTAAAACATTCAAGCTGGTTTTCATATTCATCCCAGTTTTCTATCTGCTTCAGTTTTTTTCATAACATGAAAATAAAAATTTAAAAACAAACAAAACGACAGAAAATAATTTTTTAATTTTGTTCGTTTCATTTTGACTTGCACAGGTTATTCCTGAGGAGGTTCTAATTCTGACTTCAGAAAAGCCATGGTTTGGGAAATGCAATGTAGAACATCAGTGCTACCAATGGCTCCAGAAGGGCAGATGTTTGGTTTCCTGAATAACCACAGATACATTGAATACTTCTACAGAAATTTCTTGATTTAAATTGCTGATCCATTAACTTCTACATTAACTCACAAACAGCACTGTGTTTCAATCACAAATAAAAGGATTTTTTAATATACTTTGGGAACTCTCTGGATCTGAAGGAAAACATTAATGGAAAAAACATTTCCTTGTGTTGTTTTGGAAAATGTTAGGATGTCAGACTAAATAACATGTAGTTATGTATTCAGTATGCTACACTGGTAACACAATATGGACGTACATATAGTCCATATCTCCCTGGTTTTATGGAAGTACAAAAATTTCTTTAAATGTGATTCTGGCTGATACTTATCAGCATTCCCTCTCACAGCAGAAGACATTTTGAATAATGTTCCTATTTAATTAATGTGATTAGTGTTTTTGCAAGTCATTATTTGGTCATTGTTAAATGAAACAAAGTATTGTAATCAGGGAAGTTGGTGGAAAATACATTAATTCAAGGTTTAGCCCAGAAATAAAAGCAGTAGTTGTGCTAACAAAAATGTGAAAAACGCACAAAATATGTGATATGGAGTATATAAAATACAACATTTCCGTCTCCCTTTTTTGTTGCATCTGTAACAGAGATCAAAAGACAGAAAACAATACTTGATTTTCTTTTACTCTCTATCTTAATGTCTTCCTGGTGTTCTTTTTTTCCTAAAATTTTGAATTGTAATTACTTAAACTTTTAAATTATTTTTTGCATGTTCTTCTAAAGTTATCAGCATACATCAATTGCCAACACAAACTACAGGGCAGCAAGAACTCTGTCCTGCCTGAGAACACAGGAACTGAGAAAGCAAACGAGATGTTTTCATGCTTTATGCATCTATTTCTCTTGGTGCTTTTATCGCCTCTAAATTGCCTGAGGAAAAGCTCATATGGCTCCTCTCCCAATCTCTGTATGAACCAGTGGCAGGTCTGGGGCTTTTTGGCATATGATCCAACGTCAGTCTGTGTCTACTGAAATAAATGCATGAGGATTTATCAGGTTCCTGTAGCTTTTGGACAGATGACTAATAATCCTGACAGCTTGGCTGTTAATTTTTTAATTAGAGATAAACCTGGTATTATGTAGCAGAGAAACGGGGGATCCAGCTGTACTGTTGCTTTTCAATCAGGTTGTGCAGCAAGAGGATTAACTAACTCTCTGAGAAATAGTTGGTCTGCCGGCATACATCTGGTTAACTGCATGTCTCACAGCTTTAAAATAATATTTAATGAACCCTCTTTTTCTTCCAGCACTGCTTGCATGGGGGCTGAACCGCCCAAAGAGCACAATACCATCAGAACTCCAGGAAGGCAAATAATTCTGCTTTTATCCTTCTCCCAATCCTAAAATTCAGCTGATTCTAGATACGCCTTAATCTCTGCAGGTTTCTTATACATAGGTTTTTGGTTTCTTTTACAGGTACATGGCCATTATTGATCCCTTGAAACCAAGGCTCTCTGCAACTGCTACCAAGGTGGTCATTGGGAGCATATGGATTTTGGCTTTCCTGTTGGCCTTTCCCCAGTGCCTATACTCCATAACCAAGGTGATGCCCGGGAGAACTCTTTGCTATGTAGCATGGCCGGGTGGTCCAAAACAGCATTTTACGTAAGATTTTGTTCTTTTAAACTTGTACATGGTGGTGTCTGCTCTTGCAATGGACTTGGCAAAAGCTGTAGAGTAACATGCAGATACTCTACATGCAGTATAACTAATAGCATTTATCCTTGAGAAATGTTGAGCAAGTTTTCTAAGCTAGGAAGACAAAGCATTTAAAGCGATAAGTGAGCACATTTATTCTTTCCACTTCTATGAGTGTTCTCCATCCAATGCTGCACGTTTACAATCATTTCACTTAAGATGGCTACTCCTATACAGACAGAGATGGTCAGAAATGGAGACAGAACATGTAACTCAAAGCAAGCTTCCTTTTCACTCTAACCAGGAAAACAAGTATTTCCAGCCTCTTCTTGTCCTGATGAGATTTTTTTGTCTGGATCTCTTAATGAGAGGACTGGATTTTCCCACTTTATTCTGTTACACTATCACAATTACTCATCTCAGATAACAGCTCAAACAAGGAAATTGTAAAACCTATAACTGGTTCCAGTTTCTTGAAGTGCAGAATAACAATAAACTAAACCAGATATATACTATTTGTCCCTCTGGCAGAATTAGGAATAAGTGGTTACCTAGCCATAAAAACATTATCTGCCCTTTCATGTCTTCATCGGCATTTAAGATGAACTTTGTGTTCAAGCCTGAAAACCTGTGTAACCATCCAGCATCAAAATTAACCTTCTGCTCTCTTGCAGGCAGGGGAAAGAGGCCCTGATCATATATAATTTTTACCCCTTCAGGAGCCATGCACAGATACGTCTCTTTAGGGCAGCTGGGGAATCTTCACTGATCATTCACTGGGATTTGATCTCAAGATGGTATTTAACCAGAAACTAACAGGAGACAAAATAAGTTACGCTTTTTTTTCCGCAGTGCTTGTGTCAGCAGCAATGACTATGTTGCATACAGGCAACAGATTTATGTTGCTTATGTGCAACAGATCTGCCATATGAAGTACATTGGGTAACACAGGACACTTATTGCTGCCTTTGTATAAATATATCATTTAAATACTTATTTTCCTCTTTCATTTATGGTCCAGGCTAGAGCTCAAAACACCTAGCTTGCCCTTAGGATACTTGGCTGTGCAATAATTAAATCAATTCAGGTAGCTATGGACAAAAATACCTTATTCTTCAGTCACTAATCATTATAAATATAGTCATTCTTAATTTATGCTACTGCAAGTTCAGAATCAGAACTAGAAACCCCATATAGCACTTGCATTAAAATGTAAATAAATTTGCAGTGCAATTGAAAACTTTCAAGAAGACAGCGAAAACATCAAGGACTAGCCAGTCAATATGAAACGTGCTTTGTGCTACAGTAGCTCTCTTGACTTCCAGCCACCCATTCTGTTGATATAGCTCCTCCAGAAGCACTTCTCAGCTCAATGCCGTTTCATTGCAGGTATCACGTCATTGTGATTGTGCTGGTCTACTGCTTTCCACTGCTTGTCATGGGCATCACTTATTCCATAGTGGGAATTACCCTCTGGGGAGGAGAAATACCAGGCGACACATCCAACAAATATCACGAGCAGCTCAAAGCTAAGAGAAAGGTACTGTCCCATTAAATCTCATTAAGTGAATACTGATAAAAACATCTGCAATTGTGTTGCAAAGTATCACAGTATATTCCTTCAGAAACACCAGGTCACCTGAAATAACAGTAATGAGAGGTCTACTTCACTAAAAAATATGATTAAGTTTGACAAGTTGTCTTGTGCGTTCACTAGCTGTTCTTTTTGTAACTTTACTTTTTGTCATTAAATGGAACATTTGAATTTTTACTTCTTAGTCCACGTAGTGGCACATACTGTGTCTGATATGTAGAACTAAGCCCAAATGTTTAGCCTCTACAGAGCTAAAATACTGAGTTTTGAAGAATGGGCGAGCTCGTCTTAGGCCAAATTCTCATCTGAATGAAAAGTTCATCGTGCTCTAATTTTCAGTAGATTAAGGCCCATATAACTTTGAGATTGTTGATTGGCCTATTCATATTGAATAATTTAGGTTTTAGACCAATAACTTTTGGTGAGAAATATGAAGTATTTTTTCCCAGTTATTTTCTTTCAATCTTTTCCACTGTAAGTACTACCTAATCTAACAAGACTGTGGATTGCTTATGAACTATTCAACTATTTCCAGTTCAATTTTCATAATGTTGCAGTGCCATGAAAGTTTCTTTCTTATAAGACTATTTTTCTTAACCTAACTTTTCTTCTTTGATAAGGCGGCCCTTCTGCTTTTTATTTCTGACACTTCTTTCTTACTAAAATGCATTTAACCTTCCAGATTTGGAAAAACTGGTACCTGAACATGGACTTCTAATTCACAACGATGAGTTACTCACAATTAGTTGCTCAGTTTGATTCCTGGTACTATATGTTTGAACAGTGGTATATCCTACCACACCGTAGCAACGGCAGAGTGCAGTATATTCAGTTCTGAGACAATAAGAGACCCTCTGCAAATAGAATGCTGATGTTTCCACTTCTTCCACCACCAGGAATACCAAAGTGTTTTTTCCCCATAGACTACACAGGAAAAAGTTGTTATGGCAGAGGATATATGAAAGGAAATATTAGATCATTTTCTCATTCATACATCTTCAGACTCATAAGAAACAAGTGCAAAACTTTCTATGGCAAGTGTCAGTTGTCAGAATGGTAGACGTGCCTGGACAGCTTTACGGTATGATGTGCAATGCCTCCCATGAAGCCAAAGGTGTTCTTAATTTTTGCTTGTACATAGTTTTTTTAAGAGAGCAAAATGTTAGCCTCTCTTAAGGAAGCAAAATGCAGTTTGACTAATATTATCACTACTACTGCCTGGTAACAGTTCAAAGAGTATTTGGAATGTGAATGGAGAGAAAATGCTGAAAAAACCATCATTGAAAACTAACCGGTATGTTTTGCATATTTGCCCCAGGGTGAAATTATTTGACTTATTTCAAAACATCAGCATTTCACTCTTTATTACCATTAAAGTCTTTGCCATGCATGTTGTGACTTACCCAGAAGTGTATTTTCAAAGTTATGAAATTACCTTTCCTACAGAGCATAAGCAGAAGATGATTTCACTGGTCAGTTAACTGAACTACTACCAATACTTCACTTTCAGCCGGTGAAAAAAAAGAAGCAAATACTCAGTGGAGGGTGCCTGGGGTCTGATCGTAAAGACAAACTTAGGAATTACTTTCTGTAACAGATACACTTTGCAAAAGCAAGTGTGGCCAGAAAATTAGTAAAAGAAAACTTGAAGAACCAGGAGATCCCAGAATTTCAGCACCTGTTATCATAACGACCAAGTAAAACAAATATCTTAGGTCATAAAAATGTAAGGTCTCTGAAGACAAAGTCTGGCTCTTACTACACACTATGAAGGGTCTAATTAAATCCTCTGAATACATTAAAAACAGCACCTCTTTAGAGCTCTGAATATATGCAAGAGACAAGGCATATCATCCTTAATTAAAGTGTTTTAAACGTGAGAGACCTGGAATGCATGCCTTCAACATATGCAATAAGGGGATTAAATTATGTGCAGATATATTGTAACTGTGTCAGTGACTTTATTGGCAGAGCTCCATAACAGCTCTTCAGTTCCACTGCTGTGCTCTCCAGTAGGATTTATGAAATAACTGCTATTTGGATAGATGAATAATAATTGGTCATTCATGGAGATGAACTGATAGACCAGAATATAAATAAAGCTATCACTCAGCTTGCCTCTGATAACTGAGCCATTGTTTTTCCTTTATTCAAACAAAGAAATCAGCTGTTTTTCATGCTACTTAGCATGTAGATATCCAGACATATGAAAAGTCTGTACTGGCTGTGCTTAGAATGAAGGAGAAATACAAAACAGCAGACTGCATACTTCATACTATGCAATAACACAGTGTGAAGTATGTTTGATTAAGATAGTTTGAAATGGTATTTAATATTAAGAAGGTGGTGAGAGGTTCATGTAAGATGTCTAAAAGAAACACTCTTCACCAAGAAAAGATTTGAAGCTTGAGAAAGTTGTTAGTAATTCGATAGTCTCATCACTTCACGTGTGTGACTCTGCAATGCACCATGATTCCTTCTGAAAGAAACATCAAAGAACAAAGGAATCAAAGAATTTCACAGTATGCAATAGAGGCTGGGCAACACAACGTCACACTTAGTATCTTTAAGGGTCAAAAACTTGAAATTTTCAGAAATTCAGGACTGCATGAGACTACTACCACTACTTTTTTGGGCCTTTTTTTTTTTTTTTTACAAATCAAATGTCTCAGGGACTAACTCATTTAAATTTGCCTGACATCAGTCTTTTGAACAGAACAACAACACTCCTGATGCTTTTCAGCAAGAATAATTGACCAGAACATGTGCCACCTTTTTACTGACCAAACATTTCCCAAAAATTCTGTATGTGGGTTACAAGTCTACTTCTCATAATATATTCATAATCTTGTCCAGTCATTTGTGGAACAAGAAAAATAAACTAAGTGCATCAAATCCAAAATATAAACCTCCGGCATCACTGACATGAACGGTTTCCTTTCAACTCCATTTAAATGACAATGGGTCTGGGAGACATTATTAGGGTTTGTTTGTTTGTTTGTTTGTTTTCTTAGCTGGTAATAAACACTTTTGCTTCAACTTTTGAAAGGAAAGATGTTACTACCTTTGAAAATACATAATTATGATGGCAATAAAAGAATAGCTTTAACTGTGTGAGGTTTTGGGGTTTTTTTTCTGAACAGAATTTTGCCATGCATTTTAAAGTAGTACAATCCAGGAATAATTCACTCCATCTTCAGGCAACACAATTTTATTCCTATCAACAGAAAAGAGTTGAAAGAGGTTTTCAAACTGTATATTAAATAATCTGCAGTCTTTCTCATTATGTCCATGTGCCAAAATTATACAGAAATACAGTAAACGTTAAAATGGTTTCTAATTGTATAAATCAGTTACTTAATTCCCCTAAGTGGATAAGCTGAAAGTAAAACAATCCAAAAGACTGCTGGCTTTCCATATCAAATAAGAGCCTGTGCTCCTATTTTGAAGATAACCAAAGCTACCCATCTCATTTTAGGTTCAAGAGCACAGTTTCCTTTGGTAGGAGCCCTCATAATGCAGACCACATGTCGGGATACTTTTGCACTATTCATTGGCATAATTCAGCATAGCCTTATTTTTTTATTGCGCTGTTCAATATAATCTTTACTCTCCAAGAGAAAATTCACATGTGCCAATCCTTCTGAAGTCTTATGTGGAAAATTCAACTGTGTCTTAAAACATTGGCATGGTTCTGGGAGAGCCTTCAACGAGCATTAAAAGTCCCAGAATTGTGGCAGAAAGGAGACTTAAGAACCAACTACTACTGGGAAAAGAAAAGAAGATAGGATTATTTTGTTGGAAGCACAGAAGTGAAGTGTGCCCCATCACTCTTTCCAGGTCATGTCTACAGAAGGAAACTATTATAAAATAAGTAATGGTGTGGAATTTAAGTAAAAAAGCACTAGATCAGCTCTTTCACTTTTTTCAGCTCTAGATCTCAGGTGGATAACACCATCCGAGAATGCTGATCCCACAACTGCCATTCCGAGTCATTTTCTAAAGAACATAAATATCTCAAGCTACTTCACGCTGAAGACCAAGACAATGATACAAAGCCACCTAACTTTGTCATCTAGGTTACAGAAAAAAACCTTTTAGTTTGATCAGCAGACTTTAGCATACTGTCTACATCTAACAATCTCTTGTGAGACATTAAAACATCTCTTTTAGATAAAGACTAGTGGCAACTTTTCCTCCCCATTCCCAATCAGAGGCTTGTAAAATCGTATCTTCTCAAGGAAAAAAGCCTAAGCAAAAGATTTACCCCTTCAATGTTCAGTGGAACAGGTAGTTCTTGAATGTTGAGATAATCTTAAAGTCACTGTCAAAGCTGTGTTCCATGCAACATTAGAAAAGCATCATTTTAAAACGGCAGTAACTAAGACCGTTTAGGAAGACTGTCAAAATCGCTTTGATTTGACAGGACCCCACATTTTAGCGTTTGTAAGACACCTATCTGATTCAAAGCTACTTCATACTAGAACAGATCTTTTTCAACTTCATAGCTTAAATAACAAAGTAAGTGATTGTGAATTCCATCTGCAGCAAGGGATTATGCAAACTGAAACGAAGAGCGGTTTATTTCAAGCAACTAAGAAAAAATGGATAGAAAATATAAGTCAGAAGAACAAAATAATTTGTCAAGCACTGGAATTGACAAGTATTTTACCTGACTGAAAGACTTCCAAGCTCCCTGATTATTTCACCTTCTAAACGTGCATCTCCTTCAGCTATTAAGAATCAATCCTTTCTGTGGGCTAAAAGAGCACAGAAAATCCCTGAGCTTGTCAAAATTATATGAAAACCCACAGCACCTGGTATCTCAGAAAACAGTCCTATCTCTGTACAGCAGAGTTACCTTTGAATCTTAATTTTATTGTAAAAGGTAGTTTACTCCAACTAAGCATTGTGAAAAAGCAAAAGCCATAATAGTGTTCCCTTCTCCCCGGTGCTTAGTGCACAGGTGCCATGAATGCTCCTAGGACTGGCAAGTGGATTTACTGATTGCATCAAAAATGGCATATATGCTTTTTGCAATGTTAGTTTGATATTTTCATTCTTCCAAAAGAGCAAAAAGCAGAAAAACACATTGTGACTTCCAGATATTATCTGTAAACTGTGTTAAAGTTGTATTCACATGGACAGATAATATCCATGAGTGAGTAAACTAAAACATTCTTACACTGTATGGGTTCCCAAAGTATTTGCTCCGCTTCTCATTTACATCTGCACAACACCTAGGAGTAAAAGTTCTGAAACTAATGACGTTATGAAGTGTGATGTTGGTGCAAATGGAATCAGATGTCTAATTCCTGACCTTGTCGAAGCATCAATATCAAAGATGAGTTAGAAAGGCAATAAGGAGCTGCAGAGCAGATTGAAAAGGAAATTATTTCCCAGCCTAAGTCTTAGGTATTGATGGCAAATCAACACCTTGCAATGCAAATTGCTATAGCCCCCTAGCATCAACTGAGTCGCCCAGAAAAGTATATTTTATTCATAATCTTTCAAGAGCTGTTCTCAATGCTACATCCAAATCAGACTCATTTTTCTAGCTATTTTTCATGCAGAATAGAAACAGAAAGAACAAAACCCCCATATTTGCTGCTCTTTGAAAGTGTAGCAGAATCTTTTAGCTCTTTTTCACTTGTACTGCTTCAAATATTTCACAAGAAAAGCAAACTTGCAAACTCCAATTCCAATGAAATTGTCTGTTTTATTATTTTAAATACTTTTTAAATTATTATATACCATTCATTAATGAAATCATGTTTCTTACTCAGAGAGGAAGGACTTAAAGGAACATGCAAGACTCAAAAGCACATAAATTAACTTTTTTTAATAGCCATAGTTTTCCTTAGACATAAGCAAAAGTACATCAATATCAGTAGAACACATTGATGAAACTGAAAATACGTAATACTTAGATTTTCCATCATATCTCAAATCTAGCCTCAAGACTCACCTAAAGGTTGCACAACTGAGAGACTCAGTAAAACTCATTTTAACAAATGAACGGAAATACACCCCTTTCCTCTGGCCATGCTGCCCCCGAAACACAAAGGGAGACTGAGCAGAACACCAGAGGAAAACGATGCCACTTGGGCACCGGTTGGTGATGTTCATGCAGTCACACATTTTGGAAAGCTCCACAGCGAAATGGTAGCAGAAAGGAGCTTGAAATCCAGTACAACTGAATTCAGTATATTTCTGGTTTGCTTGCTTTAGAAATGTTTCCTAATGCATAAGAGCAAACCCTTATTAATTAATACTATGCAACACAGAAAAGGGAAGAAAGCAATTGAAAAATGGTAATATCACAAAAAAAGAGGCAGAACAGGCAAATTAAAAAGAAACAAAGTACTAAAAAAAAAAAAACCTCCACAGTTGGACCTGCAAAATGCCTTTGGAGATTTTTTCAGTAAAACATCACAGTGTACTGGGAAAACACAATTGGGCTTTTGTGGCAAATTCATACTTGGCCTGTTTCATTTATTTTCCCTGTGCCCTAATTGAGCTTAACAGTTCACTGGCACTCATTCATCAGGATTTATACCAAGTAAAATCAAGGTACCCTGGGTTTATAGACCCTGAAGGCAGTTTCTGTTTGTACTTACTGGTATCAATAAGAAATGAAACTTAACACTGGAAAGACCAAGGGGATGGAGAAGAACTGTAGCTGTAAACTGTAAGGGATGGCCTTGCACACCAAGCATGCCTGTCTCTGAAAGAGGAAAGGAAATTGGGAATAATCTCCTTCCTTTTCAGCTTATTCTTATTCCTCTTTTCCTCCATTGCTGCCAAAACATACTCATTCTTAGCTAATGAAACACAACGTGACAGTGCTCTTCAATTCCCCTAAAAACGTCTGTGGTTGACTTCAAATTTAAGTGTAACTGTCCTGCATTTCAAACAATTTTATGCCACACAGACTTGCAACATCTCACTAGTCGTCTTCTTAGGTAACATGCCAATGAGTGGATTGTACTACTTAATTATTCAAAAGAATGACAAGTCAACCTTGACTTTTCTTAAACATCCCTTTTTGCTGGAAAAATTAGCACATTTCTGTTCCAGAAATAATACTTTACACATTAATAAGGAAACCTCACATCTCCCCCTAACTATGCATATATCAGTGTATTACCATTGCCTTCAGTGAAACTCAGACTGATACAGCCTTATCTGAGAGCAAAATGATACTTTCAATCTTTATAATATGTAATTGTTGCTATTTATGAAAAACAGCTGCAAACCTGAATGATTAAGAACATAGTGTGCTTCACTGCCTGCCATTTCAGTGACTTGTTTCTTCACAAATTAAATCAAACACTAGTGGTCACCTAAAATCATCTTTTGCTAGTCTAGTATAATTGTTTATTTCAGAAATTTCTGCTTTCATGATGATGATGATGAGTTGCTATTTCATGATGGATTTCCAGACAGAAACAGCAAGAAGGAAATTTTGTGCTGATTTTGCTGTTTTTAAAGATGAGTGTTTTGTTTTAAACAAAACAGTAACCTTGAAGGAAAATATGTGATTTTTCTGGGGGCAATTTGGCTTTTTCCATTTAAAAACTTAAAAAAAAAAAGTTAAAGTGTTTGAAATAAGAAACTAGTCACCTGAATTTGTGATAAAATTTTTTTAGTTGAACATTTTTTCTGGGTCATACTGTAAATAGTTCTTTTGGGATTTCTGTTTCCCTGAATAAAAATGGAAATATTACATATGGGTTTAACCAAAACTTAATTCATTTTGTGTTAATGTTTGAGTGCAGCAGTTGAAATAAAAAAGCCATTATTTGTACAGACTGTGAAGGCTTATTGGCTTCAGGAGACCTGTATGTAGATTCCTGAAGCACTGCTTCCCTTGCCCTTTGATAGAACACAGTAAACTGCCCAATAAGAATTTGGACGTCAGGAAAAAACCAAACAACTTTCTTTCAAAAGTGCTGTTAACACAATTTAATATGCCAAACTGGCAACCTGCATTCTTACTGTGATCTCTAGCAGCTCTGAGGCATGAGTGACACAGTGTTCAACTGAAATCTCCACTGTTTCAGTTCTTAAGCGCTGTACAGATGAAATGTTCAGTATAAATATGGATTTTTCCAGATAACACTTTGAAAATCTGGAGACAAAAGTCAGACCTCAAATCCTTTCATTTAGTACCTATAGTATTCCAATGATAAATAATTCTAGGAATAATTTCATATGCACAGCTGCTGCTGCAAGACTTACTAATTAAATATCAAGGCAAGTAATTAGATTCTCAAGTAGTCTGAAATTACAGAAATCCTGAATGGTGTTGAAGTAATACTTATTATTCCAGGCAGGTCTGAAAACACAGCAACAAGCGAAGTGCAGCTGTAGGTCAACAGAGAGCTTAAGTACCCTGGTAAAACTGTGAAGTCTTCTATCTGCACAACATGTGCAAGGCACAGGTGTGAATCCCCAGCAGAGGAATGGTGGGAGTTATGTCCAAAAGAGTAGAAAAGACAGGCTGTTTAATGATAAACTGTGATTTGATAATGTATTTCAATGGCATCATTTGAGACATAATTTAGTCCAGAAATATCTGTTCACATACAGTCACCACCTCTTCCCTGCACCAAAAATCATCTCTCATAGAGTCCCATATACATGCCTAGATATAGACATACAGATGTACACTTACCAAAGGTGAAAGTGTACTATGTTTTGGTGTGTTGCTTTCCCTTATAATACTGATCTTCCTTCTACACTGGTTTACAGTTAACTGATGAAAAATGCTTTAGAAGAACCAAATACTAATAATGCTGTATGTGTGGATAGATGTCCCTTTTGTATCTTTAAGAGATTATCAGTATATGTATCAGTAACAACGAATATTCTCTTAAGCAAAATCTTGTACATTGCAGTCTCAGCCAGAAGGAAGGCTTATAAACTGGTGCCAGATATTAAATGAAAATTTGCTTTATGTTTCCCACAGAAAATGTAATATGAGGTAAGGTCAATACCATAGTATTTATATGTTAAATGATTTAATTACATTAGCTGAAAAATTATGAAAATTTCAACCTAAGACACATAGGTAAGGGAAAATTTAGCACTTTTTTTTTCCTGGCAAAACTACAGACAGTAGGAAATGACACCTTGTAAAGAGAAATGAAAGGAACTGTTGATCACAATCCCTATTATTCCTCAATATTCACAGTACAAATGAACAACAGACCTCCCAGCACAGATCTATCATGTCTGGTTTCATTTCACCTACAAAAACAAAATCTGTTGTATTTAACTTGTGACATATTGTCTTGAAAATGGTAGCTGGGCTACCATTTGGCATTGTTGAAGAGCGAAAGGCGGGAGTGAAAATTGTACATGACTCACAACTTTCCTCTTGTCTTTCAGCACAAACCAGAGCTCCTCATCATTTGTGCTCGACAAAAACTGTAGTAGCTAACAGATGTTACGATGCCTACAGAAAACAACAAACAATGATCACCAGCCAAGGAAGTTGTTAGCCTCTGAAATTAAACAGGATACTGCACTTGCTCATTTCCTTCAACCTAGTGTTTACTCAAATCACATCTGATAGCTGGAGACCAGGAATATACTTGCAGACCATAACAGAAAAAGATACCAGTGTCAAACAAAGGCCAAAATGAGATGTCCAAATAAAACACCCTGTAACCTTATTCCACGATTAGGTATACAAAAAAAAAATCATATCGAAAGGAAAATAATATAAAAGCATGTTCATCTTTGCTTTGACTAACTTTAATAATCAAATGCAAGAAAATTATTAATGGATGTTGAAATGCTGGTCCAAATAAAAAAGGCTAATGTATATTATAAACCTGCTACTTTCCTCTTCCAGGTGGTAAAAATGATGATTGTGGTTGTGCTGACATTCGCCATCTGCTGGCTGCCCTACCACATTTACTTCATAGTCACAGGGATCTATCAACAATTAAATCGGTGGAAATACATTCAGCAAATCTATCTGGCCAGCTTTTGGCTTGCCATGAGCTCCACAATGTACAATCCCATTATCTACTGCTGTCTCAATAAGAGGTAAGAGTTATGAAACTGTTGGTATGCTTAACGTCAATGAGAATATAAATGGCTTAAACAGGATAAAAGACAAAGAATTTTCACTTGAATAGTTTTCAGTTGTGGGGTGGAGGGGTGAGGGAAACAAACTTCCTTTAGGTTTGTAGATTAAATTAATCAAAAAACAAAAAAGGCACACTGTCTGTAAATACTTTAGTCTACTTAAAATTTCAGAGCAAAAAAATCAGTATTCTGAAACCAACGCTTCCCACTTCCATATGCAACATTTTAAATCTGTAGCAGTTTAATACTTTTTTGCATGCAAAGCATTAAAATAAAGAAGATGGTCATTAGTGACACACAGTGCAATATGTATGTTCACTATTTGTAGCCACAAATTTGTTTCACAGTACTGGAAGGATATAGTATAAAATGTGATTTACTATGTATTTTCTACCTCACCATTAGATTTCTACTGTGCTCTGAGGTCTGTAACAGGCTTATAAAACATATATTTAGATTTCATTACTCAATACTAAATTACAGTACTGTTTGATAGCAATGCATTGTGCTCTGAATTTCAAAGGCACTGCACTTGTTGAGTTTGGTGAGATGTTATGGATATTTGCCTATTTGAGACTACTGGATTGCAGAACGAACTCATGTTTTTCACTGCAGCTTGTAGGACCAGGATCTAAACAAATATCATCCTGGCCATCCTGTTTTTCAATATTTCTTCTAGAATCACTGGATAAAAGCCACCAAGAACAACAAATCAGTTCACAAACTCAGTCAGTATGAATCAGTCCTGAATAAGTAATTTTAAATATTATTTGAAATCACCTTCAAATGAGCAGCCAGTGGCAAATTTAATTGCTGACAAGATTCATACCAATTTTGTTAAATATTTATAAAACCCAGTGAAGATCATGCAACACATGTCAAACGGAATCTAACGAAGTGACCAAATGCTGCTGAGTTTTTACAGGTGTAAAAACACTGGAGTCTGCCTCTTTGATGAGGATAGCTTACGATACTTAACATTCCAATTCTTTTAAAATGTCAAGGCAATGCCTGACTTCATACAGCCCCTGCCCCTTTTCATTGTTTACAACTGCTCAAAGAAGAGAGAAAGTTTTAGTATGGCAGAATGAAATCCTAACTCAAATGGCAAAGTTCCCATTAATTTCAACAGAAACCAGATTTCACTGAGTCTCCAGTGTCTGCAAAATCAAAGGCAAGGAAGAACCGGGCCTCTTATTTTCTCAATTACTACCATAAAACCCCCCAAACATTGCCATTTTCTTCAAAAACTTTTTATGGCAGAGTTACAAAAGACATTATGCATTAAAAAAATCAACCTCTCTGATGTGGCTTATGTTGGCACTCATACACTGCAAGAATAAACATCTGGATTAAAGAATAAAAATCAACAAAAGTTCCATAACTTTGAGACACATTAAAGGTCACATTGTTCAGAATTTAACGCAAGAATGAAATATTGGTGAACATTTTCATACAATTAAGTTACATATCTTAATCAAGAAGTTGAAACTTCTGCTTCCTTCTCATGCAGTAGGGAAATGCAGAATGTTGCTGGGAGTCAGATCAATTCAAGCAGTAATGTTACCTCCGCTAGATCTAGTATCAGAGGTAGAGCACTTATCCCCAGCCTCATCTTCCAGACTAATTAGGATCTTAAGTATCTCGATAAGAATAACATTATTTCAAGATAAAAACCATGCCCTGAATAAGAAAGAGAATAGAAGGTGAGACAAAAAATAATACAGTCTAAAGATGCTTAGGTTTTACAGCTTCCTTCACTAAATCCACTTCCATCAAAGTTTCTTTCAATATTTTTTCATAATGTGACCTGTAACTAAACAGAGAAAAGCTGAATAGCAAGCTTCCTGCTGCTATGTCAGCATGTGACAGCTGCATGGCAAACAAACTGAGAAGGAAAGAAAGTTATTTTTGTGAGATCAGTCAACTTCCACTGAAAACTTCATCTAAATTTTTATGTGTAGTCATCACTGTGGTAGCTGAACCATTGCTCCAAAAAGCCTACAGACGACATTATTATACAGCCACAGATGATTGTTGAAACAAAAACAAGAGAAGCAAGACAAGTGAGAAAGTCTGGTAAGTTTTAGGTCTAGAAGAAAAGGTGTTCTTTTTCAGGCTACACATAAATATACAGATACTTGCTTTACTAATGTATTTAACAGCCATTCTGGAAATGCATACACACAAAAAGTAACAATAGTTTTTGTAGTAAGTCTCTGCCTCTGATTTGAAATAAAAGAACACGGTGTGAATATTATAAGCACTAATGCACGAAAGCCTCAAAATTCCCATTTGTACATTGTTCACATTCAGTTTTCAACTTTCTTGCATCTTCTGTAATTATTACAAATCATTTTCCAGATACATTGCCTGAACACTACTCATTACATCATTCCCATGTAAGCATCTCTGTTAAAGAGTCAAACACAGAAGAGATACTGGAATGTGGAAGCTGGGGTGGTATTTTAGAAAAAAGAATGCTACAAAGTTTCTCGCTGAGAGAAGATAAAAATATAGGTGTAAATTCCATCATATGTGAAACCAGAACAATTTCTATGAAGACAGTACTATGAAAGCTGATGTCTGTTTATTTAGGCATGGGCAAAGTGAGTATCAGGAAAACACCAGTGATAAAATGCAGGGGAAATAACTAGAAAATCAGAAACAGAAATGAGCTGTTAGCACTATGTTTCTTACCCTGCTCAGACTTCAGTCAAGCAAACTCCCACTGGCTTCACCACAACCAGGATTAGGTGCAAGATAATCAGCCAAGTCAGTGTCCTGTCATCATGGTATAATGTCAAGGGTGTCAAAGCCATTTTCACCAGTGGCCACATCAGCCTCATGGTTGCCTTCAAAGGGCCAAATGTAATTTTAGGACTGTATAAATGTAGGAGTAGTTGCATTTATACAGTCTCAACATTACATTCGGCCCTTTGAAGGCAACCGCGAGGCTGATGTGGCCATTGGTGAAAATGAGTTTGACAGCCCTGATGTATGTTTTCAGACGAAGGCCTGTGGCTGGCTCTCACAAGCACAAGCTTTCACCAAGCATCTTTCTTCTCAGGTTCCGAGCTGGCTTCAAGCGAGCTTTCCGCTGGTGCCCTTTCATTGAGGTGTCCAGCTATGACGAGCTAGAGCTCCAGACAGCCAGGTTTCATCCCACCCGTCAAAGCAGCCTATATGCTGTGTCCAGAATGGAGTCCAGCATGACAGTGGTGTTCGACGCTAACGATGGAGACAACACCCACGCCAGCCGTAAGAAAAGAGCAGCTCCGAGGGAGATAAGTTCCAATGGCTGTTCACGGAGGAATTCCAAGACCGTCTCCACAGCCTCAAGTCTCATCAGTTCACTGCACACATCAGTAGATGATTATTCCTAAGCATTTGACGGTGACGGTTGCTAGAAGGGCAGCACTGGACAATGCTCTCCTACTTTGGAACTAGATATTCATACCACAAGAAAGCAAACATAATTCCACTGCCAAACCCTAGCTATAAATATTGTGAGACTTCTACACATTACTTCTTTGCATTGAAGAGAAAAAGGAACTTGACAACATATGTATGAATCAGTACAAAAGCACAGTCACACCTTATACCGGGCAATGTTTGTAGGGATTATCTAAAATAAGCCAATAGCGTAAAAGATATTGTTTCAGCTGTGTCTGACCTGCGGCATTTATGTTTCACTTACTGAAATGTAACAGGCTCCTTTACTTATTGAGGGTGAACTGTACAATGTTTTCTATTACATGTATTAATTCTACAATAACAAAATTACATAAGACCTAATTAAAAAATTTCTTTATAATGAAGACTTAATGAGCCCTAAGTCGATTCAATTGGTTTACAATTTAGCCCTACTCCCAGACAAAATGAAGTTCACATGAATGAAGTTCAGCTCTGTTTGCAATGGTACAATTTTTCAAACACACGAAAAATGTTTATTGTTTTGGTTTATCAAATGAGAAAAATCTCTAAAATACTAAGTTAAATTATACTGAAGCCTCTATATTACTGAGCATCAGACTCCAATGGAACATGTTCTTTCAGGAGGATATATTGCTTAGACGAATCTCCTATAGCTTTATATCTTAATGCTAAGAGTAAGCTCCTAACAGAAGCTTTGTGATTGACTTTAGAAAGGTCAAAAAGTTTAAACTGGAGATTCACATGTAAGGACAAATACCAGTGCGGCAATGAACCCTTCTCTGTGGAAGATACAGTAACATGTTTCACTATGAAACAACTCCACCAGGAAAACAAAAAAAAGTATTTGGGCTATTTTCCTTAATTTTCCATAGCTAGATACCTGTAAAAATACTCCTCTGTCTGCATCTGAAAATACGTTACGAATTATTACACAGACACTTTCCCACTCAACTCAATCAAAATCCACTGATGATCACTGTTGCAAAGAAAGCTGAACTTAATACAAAAGGGACCAGAGGGCAGCCTGGTTGTGTGAATGTTTGTTCTCAAACAATTAAAACTTAGGCGAGAGTGTGAACGTCTTCCTAAGGTAGCCAGACCAGCACAGGGGAGTGTGTACATGGCTCAACCCAACCGAGTACCAAAGCTGAGCACTCGATACAAATGCAAAAAGAGAAAGGCTTGAGCAGCCCGCATTCCTTCCTAGCGACTGGGAATGCCAGCATCGTGACAGTGCGCATATCATAAGAGACTGGTAATAAGAGATATGTTCGTATTGTGATTCAGCTGTATAGTCAATTGCTATATTCTGCTAAGTGTAATTTGTATTTTTATTGTGATTTCAGTGCATTGCTGTATCACTCTGCTAAATCAAACTCCTGCATAAGGTCAAATATCCTCAAAGAAGTAAATCTGGTACTTAATATTAAACTTTCCACATGTGGAATAGCTGAGGAACCTGGTTGTAGGGTATTGTAATCTGATAAGAATGTATTACAATTCCAGATCACACTTTTCCTACCCAGTGAAGCAAAGAGTTCTGTTCATTGACGGCTTCGCTTTTAAAAGCCCATTCATGCTTCTCAACAGTCTGCATTTCTGAAAAAACAGGTCTGTTTATCATCATGTCATAGTTGTATTCTCACTTTTCCTTTAAAAATCAAAGTGTATAGTAATCTAGCAAGTGTCATGCAATGCCTATAACAATATTTTTCTGTTCTTCCCCTGAAACACTCTGTTTTAAGAATTTAAAATCTTCACAGGTGTTTAAAAACTGCTGAGAAGATTCAGGATAGCCACACACATGAAAAATTAACCTAGGCATATTAATCTGATGGTGATATATTATAAACATTCTGTAAAGTCCTGTCTGCTCATGTACAACTTGAGGAATATACATTAAAAAAATGTAGAGCTGTTAAATAAACTGTTTTTTCCTAACTATGGCTATTACAAAATCAGTGTTGATAAACATCAATACGTGAATGTAAGTTTGAACAATACGGTTGTAGTGAGATGTATTGTTTTTAAATGTACAGTATAAATCTTAAGCTGTATATAAAAATACAGCATCACAAATGTACAAAACATCATTCTCATAAATTTTATCATCCTTGGTTGACAAATATTGAGGAAGTAATGCTGGCTTCCTCACATCTGTCTTTAATTAGTGAAACAATTTAACTTTACCAAGTGTTTTAGGATATGAGCTCCTGGACAAGTAATCCATTTATAATCTCACTATATTTTGGTGGGGTACAGGTATCAGAAACACCACAGCATTCCTGCAGTTCTCCTCCGAAGTTACAGTTTATTCCTGTACAACAAAGGAAGAAATCTGTGCTCTTAATCACCGCATTGCCTTAACAAAACATTACAATGATGCATGGTACAAATCCATCTCTGCCTCACCCTCAAAAAACATGAAGGGTTACACAGTTAAAACAGGGCTGCAACCTTCAATCCACATTCTTTGCTTTTGCTGAGAGGTGAGTTAAGGAAAACAGACATACACAGAGCTAGGTTCTGACTGAGAGGGGCATGGCAATACTCTCAAACAGCTACAATTCAACAGCATCAGGAAAGATCTCCTGAAACGCAAGTCCTCCTCATGTAGAAGAGTTCCTACTACTTCAGCCCAGGCTTGTACTGGGGTCTGCCTCTAAAATATTTATCCGACGAAAAGACTTCATTACTCTCTGTACTACCATTTTGCAGTGAGGTTCCCTTGGTATAGGACAGGTTTAACTTTCACATCTCCAGAGAAAGCATGTTCAGCATCAGTTTTCTCCATCATTAATGTGTCAATCAAGGAAAGTCATTCACCAATACTAATATACAATTTCAAAAATAACGTACAACAGGAACTAGTATAGAAAAAGAAAGCAAAACACAAGTTTGAGAAGTCATCTTTTTTTAATCTAGATAAAAACATTCAGGTATGTTTAGGATGTGGATGTTTCCCCTTTAATATCGGTGAATTTCTTTCGCAGCAGTAAACAAGAACCTTCTATTTCACAGATATAAATTTCAGAACCTTTCAGGCTGTTCTCTGCAGAAATGCCAGAGTTTATAGAAACACTTGTTCCTGTTGCATTTATTTCACGACTTTTGAAGTTGCCTCAGCTCAGGCAGAAATTTAAATCTGCTGTACTGCTTCATCTACTTCAAAATGAGCTTTACATTTAGAGTCCAAATTACCATGTACTGTTTGTTAATGAACATCTCCATACATTGCTATAAAAGATGCAGGAGATACCATTGTTTACAAATGTTGTGTGAGTTCATTGTATTAAATAATGTGTTCAGTTCAATTTAAGTCATCTTGTTCATGAGCAGATTCAAGTGGTTCTATGCTCATAATTCAAAATTATTTGCTGGGTAGAGTCAAAGATAACTCTTTATCAGTCCATGAGCAGTTGCTGGGGGTATTTAAATTCAAGCTGTTTCAGATGGGTTCATATATCACATGGCATACTGTTATTGGTTAATCGAATTGCCTCTCTCCTATCTGTAATACAGAAACATGCACATTGGATTACAACTGGAATTAGACCTCCCAAAACAAATGGTTACATTTACAAATCAGTGTGACCATCTGCCATGCTCTCAAAAAATGCCAACGATTCTCCCTAGTACTGCCTTAGCAAACATCTCACACAATGCCTTCTCCCAAACTTCTCCTCAAGTGAACTGCTTCCTTTTTCACTGTGTTCAGGTCATCCTGAGCCCAAGAGATCCATACAAAGAGCAGTCTGGTCTCCAGGTGAACACGGCAAGCCAAATGAATAAGTGAAACCCTCAAAACTGCCTTTTCAAGCACAGCTAAAAAGCTTCCCCTTGTTTGAGCATCTTGAATAATCGGGCAAAGCCTTGGGCATAGTTACAGCTGACTGTTGTGAACTTGTATCACATAAAACAGATGTGTTTCTCCCCACAGTCGATATTTATAAGCCTCTCTTTTTCCTGTGGTTCTTCAATAGTTTTCCCATATTAACTTAAGATCACAGCTTCTAATCCCTTCCTCCTGGTCTGCTCCTGAGGCAAAACACAGCACTAAGAGGACTCTTCTTTGAGGCAGTTTCCATTTATCACAAAATTTAGCCCAGCTTGCTCTATGTCAGTCTCTCATATAGCATGGACAGAACACTCTGCCTTCTGGCAATGTTGGATAGTTTCAGAAGACTGTAGATGTTCCCTCATCACAAAAGAGATCAGCCCTCTAAATACCCTGGTGTCACTGGTCAAACATGTTCTCAGCACTTCCTCAGAAACACTGATCAGGCATCACAGAAAGATGGATTAAGCTTTCAACAAAGAAACTACCGACCAGAGTCAGAGCACGTTGTGCATTTGACTTCTTGGTCATCATGGCAGCTTACCAAACTGCACCTAAAAATGGAGAACTGGTGGCAATCCCCATGATGAGTTTGGCTACAGGTTGCCGTGGCATTTACAGCTCCATAACAAGGAAAAGACCTAACTGCTTTACATCCCAAAGAAGACTCATATCCCCCCACTGGCACTGCAAATATAAGTTCAAAAACAACTATTCAGGTAAATGGTTTGAACAGGCAATCATCTGACAAAATTGTCCAGATTTAGAATCCAGATTTATCAGAGTTTTAAGTGAATTAGACTGATAAACAAAACCGGTCAGTTATACTAACACTTTTGCAAATCTGGAAAAATAATTATCCTAGCTCTTATAAGTTGTATTATGTGTTATCTGAATGCTGAATTCACAAACCGGAGTGTTTTGAGTTTCAGCACAAGTTATATGATATGTCTGAAAGATACCAGAAGCATGTTTCCATACCCATATTGTGCAACAAACGACCCATGACGAACATCAAACACCGAACCGTTGACTCAGCTTAAAAACAACAGTCTTCCAGTACATTACCATACAGAAAACTTTTTTAATGCTTTTTAAAAATAAAATAACGTGAACAACTGAAGAAAACAGACATTACCAAACAAATCCAAAAGCTTGGGAAAAAAAAAGCTTCTAATGTATTTCTGCTATTTCTCTTTGAAAGTATCTCCTTATCAAACAGTCTAAGCACCAGTGCCCTGTATTCCCAAGTACTAGGCTGGCTGATTAGGAAATTATCTTTAATTGTCTGTAGCAAGGCTGTCTGTCCTACTAGGCTAAGGTAACTAAATTATGGCAGTTTCTGTAGACAGCAGCATGCAAGGAAGAGATGTGGCTCACGTTACACCCAGTCAGCTCCCACTCCCAGGTGACACTAAGTCACCCAATACAACAGTGGGATCAACCAGAAGCCTGCTTGTTACAGCTCGATATAAGGATAAGATCACATGGCAGCTCAGGAGGATTTAAACAATTTGCTACAGAACCTTGATGTACGTGCTCAGTTTTGCTTTTAAAATCTTAGTATAAGTACATTCCCAAAACGATGAGCATTAGAGTAGCATTTACTCTACTGTTAGTGGCTATATAGGAGCCAGTGGAAATACTAAAATGTTACAATTTATTTCTCTTTCTGAGGATATGCCCATAGGCATGAATGGAAAGGCTGAGTTCTGAATGACAATATAAAGAAAGCCAGCAGATGAAACAGCAATTAAAGTCCACAGAAACATAAGTTACTATTTAAATGATTACATTTAACACTTACATTTTAGAACCTTTGTCTCTGCCAGTTCCAAAGGTGATGGTAAAACTCCTCCCACACCCTACTCACTTCCCATCTTCCTGCCACAACAAGATCTTTGGGCACCCTCTCCTCGTTTCAACTCAAAAGAAGCCTCACCCTGAGACTGTGGAGGAGTTGCAATACAACCCCACAGGTTTCCCAGCATGGCTGCATCTCTACAAGCTCTGGTACAGAGAGCTCTACAACTCTTCTTGATGTAGACCTAGAAATCCAAATGAGGAATGAGCAACAGGTCCTAATTCTAATTGCTTTCTATCAAGCAATTCCATTTGTCTTGCCCACCACATTAACATACCAATGTGGGCATTGCACAATTCTTTGAAATAGAACAAATAATGCATACAAGTTCCAGGGAAGGAAAAAGACCTTGAATGAAATCTAGGAGTTTCATCCATGGAAAAGAACCATGCAATTTCCTGATGCACTTTGCCCTTTCCATGGTAGCTCTGTGGCCCATTCACAGAGCTCAGATCCTTGCAAGAATTTCCAAGGGATATAATAAACACCCAACAGGAGTTCAGAAATGGGATGCTGGGACAACCAAATAATTGGATGCTGATAATCCACTCCCCTCTCCCATTGGCAGAAACCCATGGGGATGTGTCAGAGGTTGATACGATAGAGGAAAGTGTGCATCATTTTGAGGTACAGCTTTGAAGAGATCTAGGTCACCATTTTCCTAATCAATGTAATATGATCTTCAGCCCAAAATGCATGATACTGTTCTACTGAATAAATTTGGCTTGGGGACTAATAATTGCAGAAGGGCCTTGATTCTTTTGAGGCCTCTAAGGTGATAAAGGAGCTTGCAGATCATGTACGAAAATACACAGGGGCCCTTGATTTTCAGGGTAATTGAAAACAGAAACAAAATTAAATTCCTCTTACACAGGCCACCATGTGTTTCTGGATATATTAGGACAGGCCTTGATGTTTTAACTGACAAAGCATTGTTAACATTACATCTGTCTTTCCAAACACTACCAGAGCTAATAGGAATTACAGTCAAACCCTAAATTAACTTTGCTGAGGAGGCAGAGTACATTTCAGGGCCTTTAACTCTGCAAGGACCACAGCTCCTGCCTGAAGGTGAGGAGAAAAAAAAATAGAATAGACTGGAATAAGAAGGTACTTTTTGCCTGCCAGCTATGAATTTGAAATTTTGGAAGTGCTGCCACTGGAGAAATGTACATTGGTGTTGGGGAACTCCAAAGGTAGTAATTCTAACATGCCCCTCAGGCCATGGAAGGAGAAGCCTGCACACCAATGTGCTGCAGAGTGGTAAATCATGAGTGAGGAGCTAGATTCGGCACCACAGCTGAACCTCAGCTAGAACTACTTGTGTGTCCCTGGCAGAGATCCAGCAATCACAGGGCTCTAGCTGGTGCTCACAGCTGTAATAGCACTTCCAACAAAACATTCAGTTTGCACAATGACTTTTTTTTTTGGATGTGATATATATCCTCCCCAAACTAACAGGAAGCTTCATCTGCTGTCTCCTCATGGGGAATATTTAATCAGACTGAAAAGGCACAGAATTTTGTTGTCTATGCTGGGACCAGCTCTTACGAGCCAGCCAGTCCCCAAAAAAGCAGAACTATCGTGAGATCATCTGACACTTGGGACAACTGAGCATCAGCTGGATGCTTTTAAAAACCCAAGACTGTGCACACAAATTAAATTAGCATATGTAATTAACATATCACAAAGTCATTGATGCACAGGGCCAGACTTTACCATTATATGAATAATCAAACCCATACTTTGCTGTCTTCTCCTTCCATAGTTTGGTTGAGTGCATCACAATATCACACTACTGCAATGTAAGAAATGGATGAAATTCAGTCCCTTACAAACATCTGAAGTTTCCTATCTTTCTCCAATAGATAAAATAGTGTTAGAGCCATCAGTTTCATGTTTGTCTGTATATGTAAATTATCTCTTTTGTCTTGCTCCTCTCGTTGGTTGTTATGTGTAGACTCTATTTGTAAGGCAGCCTGAAAGTGGTGTTACTGAATTCCATAAGAAGAACGTGTTACAGTTGGGTCACTATAGTTGAGAAATACTAGTTTACAGCTTTTCTTCTTTGGTGAGAAGGCTTGTCTCAAACTCTGTAGATGGGAAGGGCATAACTCAATTTGTTCATAAGCCTAGAGATGAGAATTGCAGAAGATGCTTTGGGACTGCACAAGAAAAAAAAAATTATTGGGTATTATAGACTCCAAGCAGCAAGCAGCAGCTGACAACTACAGTTATGTATCTGTTTTATGTTTCTCCCATTGTGTGCCCTGGAATGATTAATACAAAAACTTTTAATAAGACTCAAATAAGTATTTGATTATTCATTTTATTTCAAAGACCTTTAAATTAAAAACTAGACAAGGCATTAAAAAATAGAAAAAAAGGGTATCAATCTTGCTTACTCCGAGAGAAAGCACTCAGTCTTTAAGCTGAGGAAATCGCTAAATGTACACTTTTAAAACTCAGCATTTCCCTCAATGAATATACCAGAAGAGCTTTTACTAGAAATATGGGGGAGGGGGAGAAAAAAAAAATTAGATCAGCACCAAAGGTGACTTCTTTCAACTTGCTTTCCCACAAATGCCAATAAAGACTTTTAGCTTTCTTTCTTTATTTTTTTTTTTTTTTAAATCCCCCTTCCAGGTCATTCATGGCCTTATACTATCAAAGTACAAACACATCTGTATCCTTCCAATACAGAAGAGCAACAGGAACCCCAAAAACGCTTAACAGAGATACTTCTTTTTACATGTTAAATTGTGCGTGCAGAAGGCACTGGGATAACACGACAATGAAAACTGTGATAAGGAATTGATGCCTCATCTAATAGATGGTAGTAAGATAAAAGAAATAATTACTATTTTACAATAAAAATATATAAGCATTGTACTTATTTCTTTTAGTAAATAATACTGCCAAAGTGCTCGTCACTGAGCAAGATCCACTGTGATGCACACCTCACACAACAGAAAACAAAACCTTCTGCTTCAATGAGCTTACAATTTAAATGTAACACAAGAAGTGACTGGCACATGAAATTAGGTTTCCTAATAGTATTAACCAACTTGATTTAAAAAGGCTTTCAAAATGTCTCCTGGTTTTCTCTGAGGAAAAGCACAATGCCTGTCTCCCCCTTGCAAGATCTCCACATGATCTGTGAGAGAGTATCTGGGACCAAATGCTGTATTCCTTTCAACTGCATGCAACAAAGTTAATTAAATTACACGGGGTTCACTCTGATATAACAAGCAAAATCCACCAAGATAGTTTCACTATGGAGTTTCATCTGTATTCATTCTGGTAGAAAGACAAAAGCATAAAGCACTGTTTTTCTTATTTTTGCTCCTAAGGCACTCATTTACACAGAAATTGAGAATTTTTAAAAGTTATATAGCTATAAACGACAAGATTTTCTGAAAGAGATGAAAAAAGAAAACACTGTTAGCATTCAGTCATTAATGAGAGCTTAGGTATTTCCACTAAGCTGTTCAAATGACTTAATTTACTGAATGGAAGAGAAAAGGCTTTTCCCAATGTGCAACAGCGGGTGTTTTAGAGAAATCTGAGAATTATCGGAAATGTAACAGCAAGAGTCTGTTTGAAAAACCTTGCGACATTTTGAAAACACAATGCGCTTCACGGGTAGAGTCAAATCCTTACCTGTGGACACAGAGCACAGCCAACAGAGGCAGCAGTTGGCACAGCAGTCCGGCTTCTGCTAGAATTATTTTGTCTTTGTTTCACCATGCCTAAGTTCCACCCTTGGAACTACTAGCTTTTAGTGCACTTATTTATCTTATTGACAGAGGTTTTATGATCTTAAGTGATTTTTGTTCTACAACTATCTGATATTTATCCTTCGGTACATACTAATGCTAGCATCATGCATGGAAATCTGGACTGTGAGCAACACAGCAACACTCCTAATATTTCAAACACACAGACACTGCTCCCGAGCTGCATAAAAGCTAGAACTTGTAATAGGCAAAACTACAGACAAATTTTAAAAGTTTAATGTATTAGCGAGCAAGAGATCTGCTTTTGCACTTATTCTAAAAGCTATTAATGAGCACTATTCTGCCTACAGTGTTTCGAAGTAACCCTGGTACCACAGCTGACATGGGAGGGCAGTTTAGTGTGTTGGGTGAGATGGACTTACTACAGCCGAACTTAAACAGAAATCCTCACCATTACAGTATGAACTCACTAGCCCCTCATCAACTGAGAAACCAAGGGCTGACACCAAGGGTCTAAACCATCGCACACTGTTTCTCTTCTGTGTTTGAGCCATTTAGTTCACACTAAGGAAGGTCTTTTCACACTGCAGAAGAGCTTTGTTCTCTGAAGTACTGAGAAGCTTTGATTCCTGACAAAGTCAAGGGAGATGCCTGTAAAGCAGCTCAGCATCTTGCCAAAGATATTTGACACTACACATCCTAGATCTTAAAGTGGTATAAGTTGTGACATTATGAAATAGAGATGAAAAGGAAAACATTTCAGGTCAATCTGCTTTTTGCCCACGGAGATATTTTTAAAACATGAGGCAAAGGCACAGAAAGCAAGCTATTACCTCAATGACTTAAACACACAATTGTTCCTCTGCAAAAGTATCTAAAAAGAAGGGGGACTGAGAGGTTTTCTTTAAATATGTCTTAAAGCCTAAAAAATGGCTTGCCTGAATGACTATCCTATAACTGGAACATTCTGTTTCACAGAAAGAAAAAAAAATACTGCTACATGTGATAAAGTCACTAGCATCACAGCAAGAAACAAAGAGAAACAACCTATCTACGTCTACAAACCAGAAAAGTGTTCCTGCCTGAAGGATGGGAGTCTTTTCCATTTGTGTTACCAGATAGCCATGAAAGCCTCATGAAAATAAAGTACATCTGTTTAGAGACACCCAGAGAAATTGATTTAACATTAAATATCCATTGAAACCCAGTGCTCCAATTACTGATGAAGATTAATAATCCTGTGTTTCCGAAGCTCATCCTTTCCAGAAACACTAGCAATATTATTTTCAAAGCAACACTTCTGAGCCATTAAGAAAATCAGTAATTTTAACAGTGGAGAAAACACACCAAATAAAGAGTATGGGAAGGTCAGAAGAGAAATGTAAGTAAAACTACTGAAAACCTTTGGGATTTTAATTCCAGCTCCCATTGATCTAAGTTGTCAATCAAAAATCTTGGCAAGATGAAAATCTCTTTCTTCCCAAAGATATTTTAATGGTGTTTAGCCAAAAAGAAAACCATCACTTGATACCTTTGAAAATTTTTAGCATTTACTATCAGATATTAATATTTCTAAAACAAAAGTAATTTTGAGCCAAAAAAAATTACAGTTTACTAACGTAAACACCTGGTTTACACATTTCACAACTTCTTTCCAACATTTTAAAATTTGAATGTTTATAAGAAATCGTTTTCTCAAAATATTTTTACTATGAAACTTCTGAAGTTCTCTAACCAAAAGATGGAAGAAAAAAATGAATCTGAAATTCCTGCAACATCTGAAATTTCAACTGATGACATAAATTAAGCTTCTTAATCTCTTTAACTGGTTGAAGCTTCCCCCAATTAAAAATTATTATTCCTCAAGAAGCACTTTTTCTATACAAGATGGAAGCATAGAGTTGTGAAGTTCATTAGTAAATAGAGAACCAGAAAAACCTTTGAAAGGAATCCTTCTCTTCCACACAGGAAAACTACGAGCATCTAGAAAGCCTGTGCTCAGGAAAGCCTGCACCAGGAAGCACAGGAAGGGAACTGACTAAACTGAAAAAAGATCACATTATTTTTTGCATAACAAGGTACTAAAAATCACATATATGCTTATAATATTTTTCACTAATGGAGAAAGTGTTCTCCATTATCCACTCACATTTCTGTGTATGTCATACACATATTTGCCATGTCCCTTTATACTTCACAATATTTTAATACAGTAACTACAAGTCTGGTAACAAATAGTTTTCAAGAAGTTTTAACAGTTCTGCTCTTTAGACTAGACAATGCTTATGAGTAACTTAACAGATGAATATTTCCATCAGATATAAACCTGCTGAATATAGTGGAAGAACAGATTCATAATCTGCATTTTAGTTTTCTTTTGATCAAGATTTCATACCATCTTTATCTCACTAGACCACAGAAAAGAGTAAAACAAAACGTCCCATACTTATGTCTGTACCTAGAAGTGCTTGAGAAACTCACCAAACAATGCCACCTTTAAAGATCAGAAACTTGTAAGTACATGCAATAGAAAATATCACACAGAACAAGACAGAAAGCTATCTTAACCTAAATGTGAAACTTAGGTAAGCTGAACACGTTCTCTGAGCAACTCAGGTACTGAAATGGATGAATCACAAGCACAAAAGAAAAAAGCTCCCTAACAAAAGTATCACTGAAAATTATTCTTGGGCAGGTATCTTACAAAATGCACACACATCATCATTACAAGAACAAAAAGTACAGCAATCACTCACTTCCCTTATGCATCAAGAGTTATTAGTTAACATCTGTATGTCTGGGACATACTTCTCTATCTAATGAGCATCAGAGAAAGCATTTATTCAGCCTCAGCTATTCCCTCATGATTGCTGGTGTTCACCATTTAGGCCAGGGCATCATTTCACAACTAAACAAAAGCCAAAGAAGTCATCATTACAGAATATTATGTAGCAGAACACCTTGCAATTACAATGCAACTAAAAGAACATGAAAAAACATAAGGATCAAATCACAAACCAGCTTAGAGAAGCACAAAATATCCCCAAGCAATCAGAGACAGACTTTTCCATGTTTTTAAGAAAGCTTCAACACATCCACCAGCTAAATGCATGTGCCTGTGCAGGGAACATAACCAGGTGCTCTGAGACACAACCAAGTAGCTCAATACTTCACTAGCAGAACAGCTTCCTTCTTCCCATTGCAACCAACACTTTCTGGCCTCTGCAAATCAGGGACAAAAGTTAAGAACAATTTACAAAAGTTGATCCCTTTCCCCTTAGTAGCTGGTACAACATCTTTAATGTTTTTAATTGAAATGACTTATCTCAGGCAAATGCAAAACTTTCATCAGCTCTGAACCAGAAATTTCAGTGGCATCCATTAAAAGTTTTGTTAAAAGTTATGTTGCGGCAAGTACATTACTTCTTGTAGCATTTGATTAAAGTAGCACAGGGAGCACCACAACTCAAAGAACTCTTCTGAAGTGCACATTACTTTCACAGACATCTGTAAGTTTAAGTATACAAGATGAAAGCCTGAAATATCTGACACACACTGATTCACAGAGCAAAAGGAAATACAAAGCTTGTAGGTGAAGTGGAGTGCCACATGCCCCTCTTCTCAGCCACTTGTCCACCCTTGCACTTCATCTGTCCCACTGCCAAATTAATACTGTCAGACTCCATGGCAAAGAACACATTGGTGGGCTCCCTAGCTGTAACAAGTCCTGTAGTTTTATCTGTAGTGCCTTACAGATGACCACTGCTGGTTTTCTACTGCAGAAATGTGTCTGAATCAGGTAATAAACAGTCAGAAAAATAACTAATTCCTTAATAATATCTCTCTATATTCAGTTCAATCCAACCTGCTTGGATTGCCTTTTTTTTTTTGTTAATTCATCCAACAGTAAATCACTGTATTTAAGTTTGTCTCTACGAAGTTAAAGGAAGGAAAAGAGTAATGGAGCACGAAGAACTCTATGCAGTGCTTTTCTGGGGCATGACCCTCTGGCTAGAGCTCTAGTCATAGCACAGTCTCTAAACCAGACAGGAATGGGTGACAAAAATCATCACGATAACTCAGAGTAGCATCCCTAAGACAGCAAGACAAACACTGGGGCCCCCTCCCCATCCTTAAGTTTGTGGCACATTCAGTTTTGCAGTGTTGTCAGGGAACTCTTCTATAGATTCTTTTGAGGGAAATGAAACTGTTTGATGTTGTTAAACGTTCAAGAACTTTTGTGGAATATAAGTCACGATGTCTTGCAGACTTATTATACTTATTATTTACTTACGTTTCTAACAAATCTCTAGGTTTAATTTTAATTCCTATAAAAAATGCATAGCCATGTAACTGGTTATTTTTTAAGAAATCAAGAATTATGCCTCTCCAATTTGAGAAATCAACTGTGTTCACAGTGATGGGGTTTTTAAATAATCAAACATGTCACAGATGATTAGATATGTCATCAAGCTGTTCTCATTATTTTGCAATGGATGAACCAAACATTAGCAGATTTGACAGTGGTTTACTCACTGCGAAGTCTTTAATTGTTAATGTGATAGATTTCAAGCTGTCATTGATGGTTGCTAAAATTAATTCAGAAATCTGAATCATGCAATGACTCCAAAGCGAGTCCTACTGTTCAGTTATTACCATCTCTGGAAAACTTCTGTTTTTAGATATTTAACTTACTATCAATTTAACATAACTTGCAGCAACTGAAAGCTTTGCTTGGGTCCCTAACCTCATTAATTCATAGACAGAGGCTACAGTAAATACACACTATTGTAAAAAGCAGTAATTAAAAATCTGTCCAGGACTGTCATTCTGCTGTGATGAACTTGAAACAAATCACCTGTTGGACCATGCAGGGCAAAGCAGAGGTACTGCTGTACCAGGTAAAACATGTAAACCAGCACACCATCAAGAGGCTAAAAGAAATTGGAACAATGGCTGTGTCACATTCCCAGCAAACTTAATAGTGAGGCTCCTGCGGTAACACAGTACTCTAGCAGCCAGGGAAAGGACTCATGTCACAAACATTTTGACTTTCAGGTTAAATGGCTCCAACAAAATAATTTGCATTCTGAAATTAAAGATAAGTCTTTCCTTGTCCAGAAGAAAGAGTCTAGTGGTCTATGCTTTTGGTTGAATACACAGGATAAAATGTTTGGTCTGGGGTTTACCTTCTGGTCTGGCTTTGGCAAACAGCAAGACAAAATCATCTTGAGTTTTACTGGCTTAACCAAGGGCGCTTCTTTAGCAACTACTTCCATTTCCATACTTTTTTCTTTGGGGACTTTATGTGGCATTATTTCATAGAGGACCATTGACTGCCTCAAAAAAATTATACTGTCTCAATGTATATTAGTTATACTGTCACAATCTATATTACAGATGCACAGAATAAGAACTCCAGCTGTACTGTACCTTTCCATCAGCATGTATTCACTTTTTTGCTAGCAGTATTTGCTCTTCATCTAGTTAGCAGAGTGCCTCTCTTCAGAGACTTGATAGATAAAAAGAGCTTCTTAAATTATCCTTTGTGTGTTACTGTAAAACCAAAGACAATCTGCAGCAGACCAGTGACGAGGTGTTGTCTCCTACAGGCCAAAGAATCTTGAACTAATCTGTAAATAATCTTTCAAATAGCCTTTTTCTATCTGGTATATGTTTTTCAAGTTCAAATGTGCATGAACAGTACTGTCCTCAATATGTTGCCTCTAATAGTGAATTTTAGATTCTAACCAGCCTCTTATACCTTCAAACCATATTTTCTAAACTCAGACAAAAACTTGATTAAAACTGTCACTAAATAGCTTATGCTGAGCAAAATAAGTTAACTTTCACTGCTGGAGAATGTAAAACTTCTTCAATCAGGAAACATTTCACAGAGCTGAGACCACTTCCAACTTATCTCAAAGGTAAAGTACTCGAAAGATTTCTCTGTATCTCAGCATCAACCACCATTGGCTTCCCCCCAGAAATGTCTTATTTAGTGCTTTTTGGCACATAAAATCCAGTAAACACTCTTGAGACAAGATTTAGCCAACAATACAATCTGAGTTCACGCAATGCTGAATGAATTTTATTTACTGTGTATTGATTGTCATATAATTACAGGCGTGTTCTGATGATAAACCTGAAGTTAAGTCAATGGAACTTAATTATATAGAAAAATAATACTCTACTGTTAGAAAGCTTTTTATCTTCCTAATCCATAAAAGCAACCCTTTTTCTTTTCTTGTATTCTTTCTTTATATTATGGTGTCATTGCTGAGCCTATGTGACAACTGAAATCAATAGTAAACCCATGTTAATATAGCCTTAAGGATGCACCTAAGGGCCCAGTCAGTCTTACAAGAAGTTTCAATTAACAAGGATAAATTGATGTCAGTGCAGGTCCTCAAGACAGTAAGGGTTATCCATATAAATGAGGACTTGGAACTCACCAATGTTAGTAAATAGAAGTAAACCTGCAATATTTCTTTCTTTGATGCATTGTCTTTAACTTCCTATGTCTCTCACACTTTTTTCCAAAGTCAGAGTTTTAAGGAAGAGGGCATCTTATACAAAAACCAAAGTAGATTGCTACAAAAGTTTACATTATTTACAATTTATTACCACTATTTCTCTCACAGAAACTACATACTGCTACATACTGCACTTTACAGGCCAATTCACCAAGACCATAGTAAACTTGGGCTCTGACATCTGACAGTGACTAAAATCCAGCCTAAAACAACAGAAAACTTGCAAGCATTCAAAGGCTTCAGCCTCTAAATCCTAGTTCAAATCAAGGAATGATGACTTCTTTTATTATTTCATCCTAGACTGCAAGTCTGAATTTAAGTAATTAATTCACTCTTGCAATTATACTTCTATGGTTACACAGTAATGATTAACAGGACTCTACATTTATTCTGTTTCATTGTGTAGTGTGGGGAAATACAAAAAATGTAAGAGAAAGTGGATTGTATTTCCCATGTCTAACTATGAAAAAAATCTGGCCATCCTTTTGTTTCACTGAGTCAAAGCTCAAGTCCCAATCAAGATATAACTTGTGTCATTCACACAAAATGCTTGACTTGCAGTTGAGCTACCACTACTACCAAAAAAGTAGATATCTCTAGATACTCCTTCTGCTGGCAGGGGTATTTCTACAGGCATCTTCCAAACAAGCAGTACTAGAGAAATGATCATATTGGGGGAAAAAAAAAAAACCAACAAAATTAAAACAAACAAACAAACAAAACCCAGCAGGATTTGTTTCCCAGAGAAAAGATGGAGTCATTGCAGAAAGATAGTTTCACTAGTGATCAGATGATGGAACCAAAGCAAGAACAAAAGCCATGGTGCAGTGTTGTATTTGCCCCAGACACAGGGTTAAGACAGCTCAAGTAGCAGTGTTGTCAGAACTCCAATCACAGTCCCCAAGACAAATGTTTCTAGCAGTCAACCTGGGATAGTTGCTGTCTGAATCTTCTCATAGTTACACAATATCCTTCCATTAAATCCCAAGGATTGTCTTCCTCCAGATTTTTCACCAGGTTAAAACACACATCTGTGAGATATGAGTGACAGAAAAACAACTTTTTAAACTAAATCTGGTGTTGGCTGTAATCAGTCAGCTGAGTCTAGCTTTTCTCCTGCATAGGTAAATTATTGAAACTGTCCCTTCTGCATGTTTCTTGTACCCTTTTTAAACACATCTTCCTACTTCAGAGGTTACTTTCTTCAATTTGGCAGGCTTTTATACACTGATCAGTGAAAATGTTTATGAAGACAGAAATAATACTGATAAGTCACTTAATTCATTGAATGAATGGTTACCACGACTGTGAGGATCACTTTCTGCCTCACTGGCTACATGTTTATTCTGCTGCTTGCTTTTGGAAACCAAAATCTGGAGGTTTTTTGAAAGCAAATTTGTTTTCTGCTAGAAAATGCTGCTGCTTTGCCAGCCCTAAAGGTAACCCTGCATATGTAAAGCCCTGTTTGGTTTATTAACAGGTACAATTATTAACTCTCAGTTCAGCATGTAGCCTCCACAGCTGCAAGAACATAGCATGAAGAAAAGATATCAGCTTTAGAGCACAGGCAGAACTGAGATCAAGAGCTACAGACCAGGAGCTGGCAGTGCAGAAACGGGTAAAACAGACTGGGAAACAGGACTGGAATGGAGATCATTGGTGAATGGTACCACATCGGTGCACTGTCTCAGAAATAATACATCTTCGAAACTGCAGGAGGTGTTGGCAAGGACAGGTAGAGTAGTTGAGCACTGTTGAGATACATATAGCAAAAGTCTTTTGAGCTCTTACTCATCAATGCAAGGTAAAATTTGTGTTGACAAACACTGAAGCTTTGCATGGCCTTGAGTTAACATGGTAATCCACTTCTGTCACCACAAACCACACAAAATAGATAAATAACTGTTTCATTCTGGCATCAAATCAGGTGACATTGCAGTCTGTGATCAGCACTGCGCTTATACAATAGCGCTGGACAGATGAAAAGCTATAACATAACTTCAAAATACATACAGCATCTCCAAAAGCCACTTAGCTTATCAAATTCTACCCTATTTTTCCTCAAAAAGCAGTTTGGAAGCTGGTTACATTCCTGACTTACTTTGAACAAATATCTTTGACGTATTTGAGCACTGAATTGGGCCTGGGACCTCATCTTAGGCTTTTGTTCCTTTACCCAGTCTCAACAACTATTAAGACTTGGCCTGTTCCATGTCATAGCACATTCTTATGTTTTCCTTCTCTGCCTCACAGCTTAGTTTCTGGATTAGAGTCCCTGGAAAACAAAGTTTTCTTACCTCCTATAACTTGATAGAAGTAACTACACTGCAGACAAATGCAAGCTCAAAGAGTCGATATTGGTACATTACTATTCTGAATGAATACAGACACCTACAGCAAAGACAGCTGTTCAGCAATTTGTCTGGGAAAAGATTCACAGAAAAAAAGCATAGAAATTCATTTAGATGTCTCCTGCATAACGCAAAGGAGAAAATGTTATTAAAGCGTCTCCATGACAATGAATTATTTCTATAACTTTAAGGCCAGTTTTCTGGGAAAATACATTTTTATTGACTAAAAGAGTAGCAAGTTCTTTCTTGCTCTTGTTCCAGAATTTCCAGGCAAGTAACAGCCTAAAAGACCAAACAAATACATAAACTTGACAAAAGTTTCTCCAGTATATGCTGTCTTCCAAACACAGCAGTAAAAAGGCAGAATTTAGTTGCAATGCTTTATCATTTAAGTTATTAATAAATCAGAACCTCCACCAGGCTTGAAAGACAAAGCTTGAAATAATTAAGTCAAAATTAAGTCAGAAGTGAAGTTTGCCTTTAGACTCATCATAGCACAGAACAAAGGCTAGAGGATTTTCACAAAAATCTGCATATGCAGAAACTTCACTAACAAAATAATTGAGTTTTTACCAGTTGCTACATCAAGTGTTTCAGACAACGGAATAAAGGGCAATTACAAAAAGAAAACCCACACAAACCTCTTCCCTTTGGACTACGGAACAGCTGTTGGCAGTGAATTTGTCAAGATTTCACACTGAATAATTGAATATGGCAAAAATAATTAATTGAAAAGAAAGATGCACCTTGAGTGAGATGACCCATAGTAGTATATACAGTTAGTGAGATTAGCTCCTGTCTGAATGCTGCAATATTAAAAAGTCCTCCTGGGAGTGATGCTTTTAACATGCTGTTCACTTCTTTTCATCAGTAGATCAAAGAAAGGTTAAGGATACCGAGAGTGAAAATCTAGTATATATGATCAATATATTTTCCAGTCTTTCATAATCAGGTTTGGAAGTGTGACAAAACGTCAGATAGAAAACAACTTCTGCACTAAGTTCTTTAAAGCAAAATAATTAAATAAACAGAGCAAACTCTGACATCCTTTCCAGAGACTGTCACACTGTTTGTGTTCATTTATTTTATAGTGATATAAAAATAAAGCCATCTTGGAGTGTAGACTTTCCTGGTCCTTAGAAATGATAATACTGAATTATTAAAATAACTAAATAAATAATCCAAATTTATAACTTAGACACATTTTTGAGAAATAAACAATTGAGATTGTTTCCTGAAAATATTGTAGATGCTTAACTATGGATACCTTCTGTAGTAAAAAGTGTTCAGATTTTCTGAAGTCAAGGTTAAGACTACATATTGCCTAATACTTCTTGCTTTCTTAGGGCTATTAGTAAATACAATCTATCTGGGGATAGGACACACCATCTGTGTGTTAGAGGGGAGTAGACTCCAAGATACCTGATGCAATTTAAGAATGTTGAGGCAATATACTTATTTATTTTGTAACTGGAATATCAATTACTAAAATAGATCCCAAACTAAAACTGTTCTTTTTGCAGGACTAAAAGGAGACCAAAAATCTTCACTTGGGTTTTTGTTTTAACATAATCAAACTTTAGTGTTTGTACAAATGCTTTACTAAAGTGTGTAAGAATCATCGCTAGCAAAGGCTTTCCCACTGAGCTATAGATGTCAAAGAAAGCCTGTGAAAAAATGGTTTCCAGCTCCTTACTAAAAGGGTTTTTTAATAAAGATGTGTTAAGAATATTATTCGCAGTTGCTCTAGTTACAGAAATCTAAGACAACTACATTATACACCTGTGAAAATTCTCCCACTAATCTGAGGCTGATTCATCATCATAAGCAGATGTTATGTTCAGATCCAGAAAACTTCTAAGATAGTCCTGGATCTGGTACACAAGTCCAAATTGTTAATTGCCTCCATTTCAGAGGAGTTGAAGAATTAACCTGTTGTAAGGCTATTTGGAATCTGAGGTAGCTGGAGACCATAGTTTGACAACATAAGAGTATCTGCAGCAGTACAACAGCAGTATTCTCAGTGCTTTCTCTATGTGTTTTTGTTTGTTCGGGGGGTTTTGTTTGTTTGTTTTCCAATTTTATTATTCTTTCAAGCTTGCCTTGATGTTGCACATGGTTTAGTAGGGCTTTTAACCCTCTCAGGACTTTTATCTTTCATGTGATGTTGACCATTTCTTCATAATGGTATACACATAAGTGCTCCACAGTTCAAGTCTCAAAGTTTAGGCCTTAATTAAAAACCATATAGATGTCATGCCACACACAATCAGTTTTCTAATATCAGTTAAATTGACATCCCAGTTTAGTTTGCTTTAATTCTGCTTTCTGTGCACTTAAATCATTTAATGTTTTAATCCACGGGCTTCTGTCTGTTCTTTTATAGCTAATATGATAAAACTACTAATTTTCTCTGTCTGGAATATCAAAACTGTCAAAAAGCTATACTCTGAATTTATTGCTGTGAATTACGTTTCAATAACTAACAATTTCATCAGTTCTGGTTGGAAGGACTCTCACCATTTTAACGATCAATGAAAAACCAGTAACAATAACAAGGGGGATCTGTCACAGGAAGAAAGTTTCACAGCTGTCAAACCTAGAAGTCATTTTATGTCTTTGTACACCACCCAAGGAGGGTAAATATCAAACCACTGCCACAACAGAAATTAAATTTAATATTGCAGTTTCTTCTCTGGAGCTGTTGTGGCAAGTGCAGGAACTCTCAACCAGCCTCCAGCACTGTGAGAGGCTCCCTGGTGAGGCCTCTTCATTAACTAACTCCCACCAGCCATAACTCAGCTTCAGCCTCCACCCATATTCATATAAGAACATTTTAGAATAGAGATATTTCTTTGCCCAGAGCTTTTCCTGGTGTTTATGACCAGTTGACTTCTTAATTTAGAAGGGCTGTAACTGCTTTACAGTCAAAGTGATTTTAGCCTTTTCGCTTTGAACAATATTATCGCTCTAAGTCTGGAAATAGACACAGCTAAAACATCACAGGAAGTCTCTGTATGTCAGTTCTCTCCCTGTTTCAGTGACTGCAGCAGACCCAGGAACAAAACATGGGTTCTATTAGCTGTTCCCTGACCCACAGGCTTTTCTCCAAGTATTCTTTTAATACCACCCACCAGTGGCAAACCCTCCTTTCTCCATCTGCCTCAGCCTTGCTGCAAAAGACTCTGTCAGCTGCTGGAACATTTGGAACAGAATTCCACAGTACAGACATCAAGCATATGTTTAAATAGAAATTAAACAGATGGTTTAATATTACAGTTTTAGATGTGCAGGCATAAATATTGGGATATATTAGCAGGTCATAATTTACAGGTGTCATACACACATGCACATACTATTGCCAAGTTAGCGGCTTGTAACATTTCTATTTTTACCTCTGATTTTTCCAGTATCACATTTAAGGTATTTGGCATCACATAGCAGGGAAATGCATCACAGCCATCTTTATCAAAACTAGTCTGCAAAACTGTCACACAAATGTGTAGCAAAATCTGTTTTGTCCCACCTCTTAAGCTTCAGAAACATAATTGCCAAGACATGTATTGAAACAAAACAGTTAACAAAACAGCTAAGCACACTCTGCTGAGAAAAAGCTGAATAGTCCAGCTGTAAACAACTGAGCAACAAGGGAGGCAATACACTAAACGACTGAAAACCAGAGAGATATTTGTCTGAAATATTGAAAATACTGACATGGAGATAAGGACTAGCTTGAAAATGAACAGGAAGGCAGAAGTGCAACCAACCAGCTCCTAAAGGGCTTGAGAGTTCTGAAATATATGTTGCCCTACAACAGAAAAAGTCTAATAACCAGCAGAAAGTCACATAGCACACAATTGTTACACTCAAAAAAGTGTGATAGTACATCAACTGCTATTTCTCTTCATGTCTGTGTTTGCCTCTTGGCATTGATTTCCCTCACAATTACAGAACTTGACACAACTGTTTCTTTTGTTGTGTTTTTTTTAAATTGGGCACAACAAATTTAAGATAAACTTTGAAAGGAATACTATTGAAGGGACTTTCTGATCAGAATTATTTTCACAAATTTGTTGTTTTGCTTCTTGTTTTAAATGACTGGTTTTATCTTGCTTCAAAGCATTTGAATTCTAAGTGAATTCCATGAAAACATTTGAAAACCACTAAGTTAGCCTACAGGCTTTTTTTTTTTTCCCAATCTGTTACTAGCATTTATTTCAAAATTAGTAATACAACTTTAAAATATATAAATCATACCCTTCTAGGCTATTCTAAGTACTAAGACACACAAGCAAGTTATGAGATAAAAAATTGCCATACGTCAGATGATCCATCTAGAATTTACCTGCCTCTATGCATCTATTTAGCATAAAGTAAAATAATTTAAATTAGAGCATTCCATGAGTGATCCCTACAACATATTTTAAATGGGAGGATAAAAAGCATTCCATTGTTCAAGCCTTCCTACGTGTTTTCGGAAGAGAAAACCTAATTAATTCTATTTTATTCATCTCAGTAGCTCCAGTAAAGACCAGAGGCTATTCATGAAGCCCCTTTCTTATTCATTTCTTGTTCTAATTATAAGCCAATACTTTTCCTTCTGTTTGATGTACCTTCTTTGTTTTCCACCAGAGACAACTGAGATTTGATACTTTCATTGAAGGCCATTAAGACAGACTTGACGTCAGGAATGGTAATTATTCCTGGTTAGGGACAGAAGACTCCTGCTGCTAAGGATCTGCTGTTAGGCTCCCCATTCTCCTTTGCTCTTCTCTAACACCACAACACCCAAAACACTTGCATCTTATATTACTGTACCAAGTTGTTACCTGCGGGTGCTTCAAGTGATGCACAGGTGCATGCCACATAAGCATTTTTATTTGAATTAGGAGTGTGCTTTAGAAACAAATCTTTTAGTCACTCCACTCCTACCAGCCAACACTTTGGATTACACCTCCAAACAGTTTTAATTTTATCTTCCAGAGAAGAGCAACACACAGACACGCTCCAAAGAGCAGCAGACATTCCATAACAGTACTAGATTAAACCTACTCTAAAGTAGCCCCCTACCCCTTAAAAAGAAAGCATGAATGTCAGGTCCTTAGCACCAGTGATGGGTCTCTACAAAGCCCTTGCTCATGTAGACATAAGCAACTTCTGGTGAATGGTCATCTTGGAAAAAATCACTCTGAATTTAGCTTACAGATAGACCAGTGACAAATCCAGGCACATTTCAGGCAGAATTGTGTTATAATACTCCTGAAAAATGAATCTTGACCAAGCCTTTAAAACTTCTGACTGTATAACATTGCACCCAGTCATGGGAACTCCCGCACTGTGTATGGACATCTTACTGCAGTTTTACACAGGCTTGTTTGGTGTGTTTATGAAATCTAGAATCATGGTGACAAAGTATATTCAGACAGGATTATAAAGAGATTTGTAGCCTGACAGCTTTACAGTGGAAAGCCAGAAAGGATTTGTATTTCTACAGACAAGTAAGGTCGTGCAGAAGCTGCAATGAAAAAGATATCCAAGGTTGATGTCTATTCAAGAAAAAATACAATGGATTTTAGAGCGGCTACAGGTAGAGTACTTTAAAATATTTTGGATTAGACAAATAATGCCAGAGATCCAGGCACATAAGCCATAAGATCTTTTCCTGAAAAATGGATTTAAAAAAAAGGGTACACCAAAAAATCATCTTAGTGCATGGCAAGTAACGAGCTTCCTAGTCCACTATGGAAGCATTAAGTGCTAGTTTTCAGAAATCAGAGATGAATTCTATCCCCCCAAATGTAATACTTCTAACATGAAATACTTTGTTACATTGTGCTGATCTCTACTTAATTTTTTAATATTAAAATGCCAGAAGACATTTACAGACTTTTCCTCATGTAATTTCGATAAGTATCACATATTTCGCTGTAAACATAATCTAATTTTTGGCTCACCTGACAAATTTATGGTAAGAGTTACAACAGGTGTCAGTTACAGTTATATGTCAGGAGTACTTATATGTCAGTTAATTAACTCATCCCAGTCAAAACCAGTACATAGTGCCAGTCTCTAACTGGCAGAGAGCTAAAAAGAGACACTACCATCTCACTCTCTTCTCCCTGGAAGACAGTCCTGTGTACATACAGTTTTACATTAGCATGAAAAAGGGCAAGGAAAACTTGTGTTAAACATGTCATTGCTAAATTAAGATAGAAAACTTCACTGCCTTCTGGAACACGAGCCCCTGTCCTTCTCAGGGGAGTGGTTTTTTTTTTTTTAGATTCACACTGAATTAGATCAGTTGGTAACTGAGTTACTTTAATTAAGAGACTATCTTTCTGTATTCTTTTTTATTAATTCTGATAAGATCTGAATTACTTTGTTTGAACATCTGTAATTTCTCCTGCATAAATTGTCTTTGACAAACATGCAGCGCAGTTGTCTATGAACAATTTAGTCTATCATTTTTAATTTTACCATTTTAAAATATTAGCTTTAATCCTTATGATTCATCTATTGTCAAGTTGAGTTTCATTATTCAAAAAAGTTTCTAGCTTTAATGAATTAGTGTCTAAAGGCTAAATTCATACATTTGTGTTCAAAGGCAACTTGAAAAAAAAAAAATCATTCTCCAACAAGTATAAAACTGTTACTATTACACTATACAAAATCTGTAGCCTGTCCCTTAGCTTTATGAAGTTCTTCTACGTTCCCACTTTCTTACTTGCTCAATCTTTTTCATAAACACGGTATTTGAAAAGTCACACCTGTTAAATTCCCAGACTGGGAGCTCTCCTATTCAGAATGAGGCAAACTCCGCAAAACAAAACCACCATGGCAATAGGGAAGGAAGGTGGAGGTCAGGAAAGCAATAACTCAGGAGGCATCCTGGAGAGGATGGACCACACTACTATGCACTAAAACCATTGTCCCCTCTACATGTTATACCCTGAGCCATCTCCAAACAAAATTAGCTCATTCCACCTGCTAAAGATGCTTTCTTTTCACTCTGGAAATAAGAGTTTTAAATAATTATTTCTGTTGCATGACTGGCATGTCATCAGTACCAAGTGATGAACAGAAAATTATCTTCTATGTTGACTCATTTTTTCATGACAAATTAAAAAAAACTTGTCATGAGTACTAGCAATTACCTAAATATTAGTTTATAGAGGATCGCAAACCAAATTCAAGTTTTCAGGTCATCAATAATTTATTTGGGGATTTTTTTTTTGTTTGGGGGGGCAGAGGGAGTATTAATTGTGTTGTTTGAGGGAGGAGTTTACAGTAATAAGTCAATACATTATCCATATCAATTTTAAGGCTTGAATCTTGTGGACAATTTTATGTGTATGTCTGTTTCCTTCTGCAGTAGCCAGATCACCTGGCTTAAGTTATTTTACCCATGTTTTAGGCTTGAGTGGACAGAAACTACTACATATTTGGAAAGATAAATCCTCTTTCATTCTCAGATTAACTTTGACTCCTAAAAGAATAAACTTCTAGATCTCCTAAGCTAATATGAACTAGAACAGAGTTCTGCTTTCAGATACCAAGAGAAAAAGCAGAAAACATTAAGTCATTTCGTAAGGTCAGTTACTCTATTTGTTTTGAATTTTTTACTTGCATTTTCTAAGAGAACATGCCAAGATATAGGCCAGACTGGTTCTGTCCCTTGATCAATTGCTATTTACAGATGCAAAGCCAATAGGAAAAAAGGCTGAAAATGAAAAGTGAACTCACAACAACTTCTTATGCAGGAGTCCTAGCTGACGTTCATGAGAAGAGTCTGATGAGAAACTATTGTGTTACCAGTGTAGATTTCAGTGGGTGAACCACATTCTCTTCTATGCTGTAAAGTAACCTGAGAAAAAAAAAATTTAAAAGGGAATGTAGGGATTAAAGCCAGTGCTACACACATATTAGAGCAAGAAAAAAAAAAGGAATATAGGCAAGTATTCAGTCAAGGACATAGCTGCCTTAACAGTGGCCTTCTTGGATCCATCCAAAATCCTGCTAACGGCACCAGGATCATAGTTAGATCAACATGCCACTTTGTGGTGCTGCAGACTTCTTTTCCCTCTCTCTATATGCAGACACGTGAGACTGCAGAGTGCACTAGTCTACATTAAGTTTGGTGTTACTATCAGAGGTAGGGATCTAACCACTCTCTCTTTGGTCAACCCAGACTCTGGATAACAGTCATCTTGTGTTCCACTCCTCCATCCCCATTGTCTCACCCCAATATATACCTGAAAAAGGACTCTGGAACAGAGTCCCTGTAGAAGCAGCAAGAAACGGCTCAACAGCAGTTCTATTTGGTGTGGAAGTTATCATTAGCGGAATTAATTTTTGATGATAATAAGAGTGATGTGGAGGGAACATTTATCAGATATAGATTTGTTTTAAGCCTGAAGGATCTCGTTTGGAAGGAACTGAGACCAGTGATTCTGAACTTGTCTTCCTCTCTGCATTTCTTTCATAAAAACTGTTTTTCTTCAGTAATATCAATAGTCTTTGAAAAAATCAAACTTCTAATTTAGCAACTTTAGATTATTTTAGATTATTAAGTCTGCCAAGAGCTTTTAGTCTTTGTGTTGTCTCTCAGCATAGTGGCTGAACTTTAATTTTGAAGTTTTCTATTAAGCTACTTTTTAATAAAATCCTACTCAATGCCTTTGAGATGTGAGCAGGCTGTGTATTAACTTAAAAACTCTGTAGACCACATGCCTTCTGTTCAGATCCACATACCAGCACTAATTCAAACTCCACTTACAAAGACAGTTTATCTACTAATGTTTGCTTGTATTTACAGAGGAAGTTGGATTAATTATTTTCACAGATTGGATTTATTGTCAGTGGGAAGCATTCCTCCCTATACTATTAAAAAGAACACTCCTGTTGCTCAGTTAGGCAGCAACAATAAGTCACATAATATAACCCTATTCATAATTAAGCTTTGTAAGGAAAGCTGATATTCACAGTAAAAGTTGGTGCTGCTGTGGATTTCAGCTAAACTACTGTAGTTTCCATTAGCCCAAGGTCTGTCCTTACCTGATGAAAATGCTAGAAGAATAAAAAATAGCTCATAGTGAATTTTGGGAGGTGGGATTCAACACATACCAATAAATAATCCTTAAGACAAAGCATTATTTTAAACAGGCATTCAAATTTCAATACTAATAATAAGCCTCTTGTCTTTAAGGATTTGACTAACAGGGCTACAAACAATGGAGAAATCATCAGCTTTTGTTCCAGCACCAGGTGTTCCAGCATCTGCTCTTTGTAGACCACTTAACAAACAAAAGGTCTATGCCTTCACAAGTATTTCAGACAAGTATCAATAAAAAGATGATGACCCCAGATCTCATCAATGGAGCTGATAAACTAAGAATTATTTACAATCGTTCATCTGTTATGAGCTCTCAAGAATAGTGAATATTCATAAGCCTCTCTCCCTTAAGCACTTTAGCTCGAGCTCTTTATCATGAAAGGTGGCAATAAGAAATGGTACTCCCCTTGGCTTCATCTGGAGTGCTGCAAGAAAACACTCCTTAGGTGTTTTGTAAAACTGCAATATGATCCATCCTCTACTTTCCTATAAGCTAGCAGCAATTCAACAGTCACACTGATACTAAAAGGTCTGATGAGTCACTGAGGTTGTAAGTCAGCACCTGCTATCATGCAGCTATTATTCAATAATTTACAGATTCAGACAGAGCACGTTATATCAGTGACTTGCATTTTGAAGATTTATGTATAATCACAAGGATCATACATTTGTTTAAATAACTACTATACTCACGTGTGCCATAAGATGTAATACTTCATTTAGTGATAGTCTTTTTTTTCCCTCTCTCCAGAAAAAAAATGTATTCAAGCACTCTTTTACATTTTTGAGTTGGAATAGACGGTTGTTCTTAAAAAAGAACTATGCTATTTTAAATATGTGGCCAAGCTTTCAGCCCTCAAAAAGGAAAAGCACCCTGATAGACATGCATGAAATTTCTCCTAGACACAATGTCACTCAAGCTGCCTCAAAGGAAATAATTTATGGCTACAGTGTCAACAATCATGTGAAAGAATCAAAATTTAACCTTTCTTGAGACAGTAGAAACAAAGCAAAAAGTTATTTAATCATTCCCCAAAAGCTTAACAAAAACAACCAAGACACCACACACACCACCAAAAAAAAAAAGTGAACCACAGTTCAGGGTCTTTTAACACCAACAACAAAAAAATTAAAGTTAAGTAAGTAAAAACATGCACATTTCCCTTGCTTTCTTCAAAATAGTTCAAGGGTAATAAGCAGAGGTGCATTCTCTCAGGTTTTAATTCTAGGAGAATATATGTGCTAAAGCTTTTTCTTCATGAATTAAGAGGAAAGAATGGACAAATAGATACAGAAAGACAAACCAGCAGAGAGAAATAGCTTGTTAGAATCAATGTGCTTGTACTTCATGTCATGCTGGTGCCTTTTTTTAAGGATTTGGGTTTTTTCCCCACTTTAAAGCAAACACTAATAATAGTTTGGAATTAGATCAAGGCTAACACTTTATTCAGAACTCGGGCAAAATTCCTACAACAGAATGCTCAGGTGTGAGAAACTTCAGCATTTCTCATTTTAATTTTACATTCTTCTAAATCACCTGTCTTTTATAAATGTCCTACCTCAAACTGCCAGCATTACATTACAGCAATAACAAAGTGACTTATTGCTGACCTGCTATCTTTGAAATTCCAGAATGACAGAAGGGCTGAACAATGGATATTACATCCAATTCTCTTCTGTAAGAAGAGATTAGAATTTATGAATTACCAATCTTTTTTTCAAACCAATAATCACCAACTTATCTGTTCATAAATCAGTTCATGACTGTTTCACATACTATGTGTATATGAGAAAAAAGTCTACTAAGAGGTAAAAAGCAAAATCATTTAAATGTCTCTCACACAAGGCACACAATTGTTTTGCTGAAGATAAGCAGAAACTGGGTAAGAGCAGAATACAAAACCAAGAATCTACATATGCAAGAGGCAGAAAACCAGATTTCAACTTAAAATCAAAATGATAAATCTGTTATCTGTGTTGATATAAACTTTGACTACTGAACATGGGTATTTAAGTGACAGATTAATATAATGTAACTTCAACCCTAACTTGTTGCTCTTGAGACTGAGCAGTTCCCTCTACCCAGCAGCTTAGTGAATGTCACACAACTTCAGTTTACAAGAGTTTCACTAGGTTGCTGTTTACAGTTTGTCTGTCTTTTGGACATGTAATTCTTTATAGGTTACATGTAGTGCATGAGAAAAAAAGGTGACATAGGTTCACATGATTTAAAAACCCACAGTAGGAATGGGTGTAGACGAAAATAACATTTTGTTTCAGTTTTCATACATGCATGCATCTGGCAGATTTTCAAAATACACATTACATAGCCCAAAGAAATGCATCTCGTGCTCACTCTCATAAAGGTCTTCAGGGCTTCAGTTGTGAAAACCATTGCTTTGCCAACTTTGCCTATGACAGCAAGGTTCCCTGTATGATCATATTTGCCAGGACTTTACCCAGCTGGACTTCTTGGATGGTAGAACTTTATAGTTCACCCAAAGTTTTCATTCCTGTGGTACTGCCAATTGAATTACTAAATCCCCAGGCATTCCACAAAATCAGGCTCAGTTTTCACCATTGTATTCCGTTAATCTTATTATATCTTCAATCTGGATTATTATATCCATTATGCTATTCCCTCTATTATCTTAATTTACCCTCCCATTCCAGTTATTTTCCCCCCTATTATGAGTATGGCACTATTACTCTCATCTATAAACACTATGGAAATAAAATTTCAGTCTGCTGCTTATTTTCCAGTGTTAATTACCAATATGGTGTTTCAAAGACATCTTTAAGGGATGAAAATCATTATTAGGCCTTACTGTAGAAACAAGTTGTCTAGAAATTTATCACAACTGAATTTTGCACTGTATGCAAGTACAACCACTTGAAACGGATAATTAGCTCACCACACACAGAAATATGATCAGCAGAGTTCAAGAGAAGAAAAAGCCAAAAAAATCAAACCTCAGTTACAACCAAAAGCCATGTAACCTATTATACATCATGCTTTTGACTTTTCTAGGCAGCTAAGTGAAGTTTCCTTTTGTATGCTATTATCATATTCCTGTATTAATGAATTTCCCCTCTTTCTTTTAAACGGTCATTGGTATCCTATCACACTAGCGCTTCAAGGCTACCTATTACACCACTACTTTCAAATAACTTATCTGTTCCCCAAAAACTTAAGGGTTCCAGCCCTTAAGCACCAGGTCAAATTGCAATATTGCACTGTTTTAGTCTTCAAACTAAAGTTCACACAGAACATAAGTTGCACTGGAGACTTTTGTCCACTTCCTTCTCCAGAGCAATGTTCATGCTGATTTGATAAGTAAAACCTGTGTTCTGACTTTTCCATTAGAACAAAATTCAAAAAAGATAACATCCTCTCCACTAAGTAATTTGCAATTAGACCAAACACAATCAATGTCTTTATTATTATAAAATATTAAAAATATACCAGATATTGCTTCATTGCATTTCATTAGAATATTACTTCAATTGAAATATTTACTTATACTGAACATGCAGAAATAAACATCCACCAAGCTGCTAGAACATATCATTGACAGAATGATTGCTTCAATCATCACTTTAGTTCACAGACCTCATAGCTTCTGGCTAAAAGTTCCTTTCCAATCCATCTGTGTCAGTAATTTAACTCAGTCAATATTTATTGCTACACTTCCACATGGAAAATTAGTTTACACTACATCAAGAATATTTGTAGAGAGTAAGTTTATTAATATAGATTGGGACTGGAGTTAGGAAATTGTCTTGCAACGTTCCTCACAAAACAATATTCTGCAATGCAGAAGAAAAGCGTTCTTCACCTTGAGTTACTAGCTCATGATGTTAAATTGCTACCTGCTTTTTATGTTGGTCTGTTCATGAAACAAACTATAGACAGAAAAAAATACACCTTCACTGAAACGAAGTCACACAACACCCCTGCAGCATTTACAACACTACTATATTGTTAATGTGCAGCAGCGACTCACCATGCTTCAGAATCATTTCTCATAACTATTCGGGAAGTCTTTGAGGAACATGAACATGTTGGTACTCCAGAAACTGGCATGTTCAGCTTTACACTTATTGACATCAAGTATCCATTCTCTAAAACCCAGGCTGACACCACTGCAATGGAGCTATTATATCATCTGTAAGGTATTTTTTCACTCTAGCACTCAACTGACAACACTTCCTATAAATTCAGGTTTATCATTTGCAGTGTGTTGGCCAGTGAAGAAAAAACTGATTACCTGAACTGGGATTTAAAAGCTTCTCCTATACTTTTCAGTTGGACTCTGACTCTTCATCTTAATTTGCTGCTCCATATCACAGCTGGTTTTCAACTGAATATTTTCATCCTAGCAAACTGTGAGGCACATATAAAAAGCTGACAACACTTTAAGTGCTGAAGAAGTAGCAAGCCCTTCACTCTAAAACCAGACACCATGCTTTATCTGTAAAACGATATGCAACAGAATTTGCAAAGGGATGCTCAGCCTACTGCACAAAGGCAGGGGACAGAAATCATTTCATTCAAAGGCAGCAGGGCTTCTGGGAACAAATAGTTTCCCAACAACTAGTCAAGTGGTGAAAAGGCGGTAGGGGAAAAAGATTAATTTTTCTTTTGCTTACTTAATTATTGAATTTTCAATAATTTCATGGACACTGCATCAAGACAGGCTGCAATGTACCCAGAAGCTAACAAGACCTCAAGAAAGAAAAGTTAATCCATCAGCTAGGTGGGACCCAAGTCTTTGATTTAAAGAACTTCTACTGCTTCAGACTTCCTTTCTGTCTTCGAGCAAGTCACTTCAGATTTCACCCAGATTTTACCCATTTACACTGAAATATTTAAAGGCTAAAATTCAAACACTTCTTAGAACTAAAGCAAGCTGAGACAAATAGAAATAATTCCATACAGAACCTGATCTTTGTCACATCGAATTTCATTCGCCCCATGCACAGAAGGATCCATGCAAGGTAAGCAGAAGAGCTTACCATTTATGAAAGACAGCTTTATGGGATCAGCCTGAATTACATTAAAGAATCTCATTTCCTTCCCCTCAACTTTGTCCCATACTCAAAAGTCCTGAATGACCCTTATCCAACAGAGGAAGTCTCCCTCTTGTCATTCAGAATCCAGTTCAAACAAGCTTTAAGGCATAGCTTATTAGTGCTGATATAGTAATCCATGGAGAATACACAATTTATAACTACCTTCATAGGTGCATTCTCAAAAATAAATCAGTATCATATACAATTCCTCCTCCTCTCACAGCTTATTTCAGTATCAACTTATCTTGGGCAACCAGGGGATTTGCAAACCTCTTATTAACTGTGCATATTTGTAAACATCTCCTTTCTACCTCTTACAAAGTTTTAAATTAAGATTAAACTTTTAGGGGCTGCAAAAGTTATTTTCCTTTGAAGAATATAAAGTATCTGAATGCAGGGTGGTCCTTGGCTAGGTTCAGGCAAATGATCAGAGTTCAGAGAAAGTGCAGCACCATAACTAGAGCAGGGGGGGCTGACAAGTGCAAGTAAGGGCTGTTTGAAGAATGTTCCTGTGAGAAACACTAAGGCTGTGGCTGGGGTCTCCTGGCCTGCTGATCAGCCTCCCGGGGTTAGAGTAACAAATAAAGAAAAAGAGAACACACCAAGCTAGATTTAGAGCATTGCTGGAAAAATGCTGTCAATGGAAATTGGGGCTTCAAAGTTTTCCTCTGTGGATTACTGGCTCTGCAAATTGTGTGTGGTCCTCAGTCTATGGTACCAGACAGGGCTCAGTTTAGTGTTGAAAGAAAAAGTGCAGAATTACCAGCTGAAGGTAACTCTGAAAGAAGATTAAAAGATACTTTTTTGTCCTTATGGGAGTACTTCATTAGATATTGTCACTGTTGTTACTGTTTTCTTGACCCCTTGTTGGAAAACCAGGATGGTACAGAGAGCACGATATCAGTTTGCTAAAAGTCACGGGTTGACTCCGTTGGTACAGTATGTTATGGCAAGGTCAGAGGGAATAAGGAAGGAGTACCGGAAGACTATTACCTTTCACTTCTAAATACAATGGTTGCCACAAGAGAATACAGAATTAAAAAAAATATTTAAAAGGGTTTAACATATTACTCTTTTGGACCTGTAAAATAACACCTGTCCAAACTCATTGGCTAGTATGCTTGCTAACCACACTTCTCTGCCAGTGCCCAAATGACACTGTTACATCTGCCATTTGTGGACATAGGAGCCCAGAATTCGCCTACTGTACAACTCAAATGTCCATTGTTTTTTTTTTCCAGTACTACACGGCCTGGTGCACTCTGTTTAGAGCACACTTACTCTGAGTTTTGGGTTTGCTATGAGAAATTAACGACTGAGAAGAAAAAGACTCCGAATCCTATTCTGTGTTCCCTAATTGTACTAAGATTAATCTATCATTATTATAGGGAATATGCCTCTAAATTCCCTATACACTATTGTAAAAGAAATAATATCTTCAAGAAAAAGGCCACAAAGCAAACATTTTAAGGAGGAAGAGAAGTGACAGGTGCTATATATAAAAATAATAAAATAGTTTTCCTTTAAGATTTCTAAAATTCAACATTCATATATGTGCAAGTTTGGAAATGACAGCATTCAACAGAACAGAATTCAGGAAATTACCTCTTTAATTAAGTGTTACAGAAATAAGATTGATGCAGCTACTTGGAGAAATAGCCCTCCAAATACGAAAGCATGACTTTTGGACTCACAACATCTTGGTACAGTTCTCTCTTCAGTCAGAGGCTTTCTGTAACCAGACACAAAATTTAGGTAATCAAAATAAACAGAAGATAGATATTTAAAAGACAATGAGAATCTGACCATATCTCACTTCCTCAGCTCCCTTGTCTGTCATAAGCATTCTCCTACGTCACCAGTGCTGGGAGAGAATATTTCAGGGAGTGAAAAGCAGTCCTACTTATAAATGGAGAAGACATAACTTCATTTTTATATGTAATATGCATAATATAGAAATATATAGAATTCTGAGTCATATACACATTCCAACGCAAACACAGGAATTAGAAATTAGAATCTTACTGTGAAAAACTGTAGACAGACAAATAACAAGGTTCTGCATTAAAGAATTCACAATGCTAGGTGCTGATCCTGCAACTATTTATGCACAGCCATAACCCTAAGAACATAAGTAGTCCACTGACTGAATTACGATTCCAACAAGTGTTTCCGCAATCAAACCCAAATTATTTGATGAAAGACAAGTGGATGTACCACCTGGACAGGGAAGAATAATTTCTGAATCATTTCTGATGTGCGTTAGTAAAATGATTATTTCTCAAGGGGCTATGAAGTATTTATCCACAGAGAGTTTGATTTAAAAGGATTCTACTAGCTAGCACTCTTCCAAATGCAATCACAGAATTCTCTATCATGGTAAAAGCTAATTATCCAAAATATTACTAATTGTGGCTCTTAGTTACGCTACTTCTAGTCAAAAGGAGTTCTCCTTAATCTATCTTTCACTGGAACCTGTCTGCACACAAGCAACAAAGGAACAAAGACGACCTGTTACATCAATGAGTATGAAAGGACAACCAGAGCAGGTCCAGTTATTCATCCAGATACAAGATCTGGTTTTCAGGACATGATACTTCATGTCTGCTGACACTTGGTTGACACCAGTCAAGTCTTTCCACTGCTATAACCTTTATGCTCCATAACAAATGTTGTGATGTCAAAATCTATCGAATCTTGTAATTAAGGCAGAGGCTTTCCAGAGGTGATCTGTTTGTATCGCATTTTTTTAATGTATTCTTTAAGCTGCCAACTTCTTTGGCCAGGTGTCTATGATAACAGCAATTAACTCACTAGTGTAAGTTCTTGCCAAGAAGCATAATAAGCATTTGCAGTGTGACCTCCCTTGTTTAAACAAACCACGTAAACAGATGATTATCATACATCTGAAAATACTATTTTAATGGCATATTTTAATACGAAAGAAGAGAAGACAATTAAATGCAAATAGATTATTTCAGATTTGCTAAGTGCCTTGACAATACAAACACACCAGATCTTCCTTTTGCTATGTTGTCCAACTCCCTGTCTAGCAACTCTAATCTACAGACTGCTGGAGAACACATCCATGTGCAGCATGGTCACTAAATCAGATCCCAGAGCCATGACTTCACTCAATAACTCTGAGATGCTTCTCAACTCCAGAGAGCTTTGTCTTTTCATGGCTTCTCCTGCACCATGATTTACATGCATTACAGGAAGTTCATTAAGCACAATTGTGTGCTTATCCAAACCTCGCTTGGGCTGACAGGCTTGTTTTCTTATCTGCCTCAGACACAGGGCTGAGATCTTTGTGTGCCTGTGCTTAACAGCCCCCAGTTGTACTAGCAGCATGCCAGCTGCAATTAAATTGAGGAAACCATTGACATATAAAGAGCACGGAATTTTAGGGCACTCAGCCTAGCAGAGGGAGTGCAGTTAGGAATTAGGCTTTACAGATCTGAAAAAAAAAATTTGAGTGAGGAAATCTCTGCAGCTGACTAAGGATCTGTTGATAGAAGTCTAGGAAGTCATGGAGAGATCATTCTCCTACACTTTCCGACTTTAAGTGAAAATCTTTGTGCATTTAAGTAGCTACAAGGTCTTTGTCTCAAGGTAAAAAAAAAACCAAAAAAACAAAAAACATGCCGAGTTACACTGAGGAAGAAGGAAAGAAAAACCAGAACATGCACTGTGTTAAAATAATCACAGCCAAAAGCACCAGAAGTATAGTCTGTTGATAATACAGTGAAATTTTACCACCTCAAAAATATTTGCAGTATTTTTTCCAAAGAACATTCTTGAAAGCTTCATGAATTAAATATGTTTATGGATAAGAAGTGCCCGAAAGCAAAACAGAGCAGAAGGGCTGTAGAGGACTAGCAAAGTAAGGCTGTAGGTGAATGCCATGAAGTTTTACCCAATACAGCTACTGGAATCCCAATTTCTTTCACAATTTTAATCAGTTTTCTGAGCTTTCTAGTAGGGAAACAGAAACCACTACCAGTTCTGGTTGTTTCTGCTTCCTAGTAATTACTGCATCCAAAAAATCTCAGCAATACATACGTTTTCTGGAAATGTTAAACTCTGAAGATACCTCTCCCTCTTCCAGGTGGACAGAAAAGCAAGAGCTGTGTAATTAGTTATATTTTATGATCTTGCTGCACTTAAAATTAACTCCTTGCAACTCAGCTTAAAATACTTTACCTGCCAGTAAAATCAAACCATATAGTCAGCTCCAGTTTTTGCCTGCTGACTTCTCCTAGCATAAGCATACAGAAACATCTAGAATTGTCAATTCTCACCCACTTATTGAGAAAGAGGTTATACATAGCCACAAAAACTGTAACTGAAATATACTTCAGTGCTATCATTGCTAATTAATCCCTGAAAAACATCTGCATAAAACACTCACATTGTTTTGTCCATGAACAGATACAAATATATATGCTGAATATATAGCCATATAGCTGCCTGCTTGTACACCATAGTCACTAATATACCACTATGCATGACATTCGACATACTCAAACAACACAAATTTCCAACCAGTATCTGGCATAATTCGATTGCTATGTTGATCAAGCTGAACTAGGGCTTTAAAATGTGAGGGGAATGCCTAACTGCTAGTTCTCAAACACCTCAGTTTCTTCGCATATTTATTGAAGTCAGGATGTGTTAGGTAGCCACTCAAACATGCAAATGAAATATGCAAAAAAACCATGAGCAGCAGTGTAGGTGCACTCTGCTTTGACACACCAAGAGTCAAGCAGCTAGCTCTGGCTTAGGAGGCATCTTGCTAAGGAATATATTTTGCTTTTATTTAGTTCAAATCATAAGTCTGATAAATAGATGATGCAATTTCCATGTTTAACACAACATAAAACTAGATTGGAAAAATCAGAAGTCAAATTTGTGTATTAACTTGATGTTCGTACTTCAAAGCATTATACAATCTTGAAGCTGACAGTGCTTATCTGACATACTTTTAATTTGTCAAGGAGAATACAGAACGATAAGCCAGTATATTTATTTTTCAAAATCTGTTAGATACCTGCCTGCTCCTAATAATTTTAGGTGGCATTTCAGCAGCTGGAAGACAATGTTCTGCTCTCCTATCCCTCTGTACCCCACAAAGGTGACATGCTTACTAATGATTACTAACTCTTCATGAGTCTGGATCAAAGCTTACAAAATGGTCACAATATCTTGGAACAGACTCCGCACAGGTATGTCTAGAAAGACAAGATAAAGTGATAAAACAGTTTTCTTAAGTCCCTACTATTCAAGTGCAGCAGTGCTGGAGGAACAGAGAAAGCAGTAAAATCAGGCTCACCTAAGTCTGTTTAAACACAGCTACTCCTTTATCCCCAACTCTTTACTTTCAGTGGCATGCAACCACATTTTTAAGAATCAGAGCTAGGGATGATGGCAAAATGCTGTCATACCAATCAGATTTTGGCATGTGTTAATAGCTTTTTTCCTTACAGACAGCCCAAGATTCCCAAGACCCTTTCTCTCAGGCTCTTTTCTACTATCCTTTTCAGCTGCTTACTGTTATTTTAAAGACTCACCATAGCTACTGGCTCCATTTGCAGGTCTCATTGAGAGCTATATGCTTAACACTGTCATTCGACATGAGTTCGTTAATAGGAGGGATCAGAAAGCAGCTAATATGGAATCACCAGCACTATATCTTGCAACACTACCAAGTTTCTAAGTGACCTGACACCACTAACACAACCTGGTAACACTTTGTACCTTGTGTGGAGTCCAAAACCACACAGCTATATAAAAGTAGCAAGCAATGGAATACAGTTTTTGACTCAGCTATATGTATAAACAGAAGTAATACAAAGTACTACAAAATTTAAAAGACTCTAGTCTACAGACAAAAGAGACCTGTTGGGTTTGTATGTGCTCTTTCGAAAAACTGCATATCTAAACGTGCAGATTTGATCAAACATCCTGTCAGCTTTACATAATGCTATTCGGCAAGTACAGACCACCTGAAAGCTGACAGCAGACAAAAGCACATTAGCATTATTTGGCATTTTACCAAGCTATTGATAAAACTCATTTTGTATCTTTCCTTGCCTCTCAGTAACAGCCCATTTTATTCTGAGCTTGCAAACTACCAAAATGCATCAGGTCTCTTCAGGAGACTCATCCTGGAAAACAAAGCATTACTTTTTAGAGTATTTTAAGGGAAGGTGGGGAAGGAGGAAGAAAAGGAAAGAAAATGGATGATAGGCATGTTACTTATCAAGTTTTATTTAAGCCTAAGGTCCAGCCAAAATCAGATCCAAATTTCCTACTGATTAGGAAATTCAGGATACATTTTTCTTCCCTTCTTCCTCCTCAGGATGCTATATGGCTGGTTTTCTTCATGCTTCCAATTCTCCAAGTGGCTATTCTATGCTAAATAAACACCATACACATTGTGTGCAACTCAAGAGCAGTAAGGTCACCCACCTTCCCTGATCTGTAGGAAAAGATCAAGTATAATGTACTGTGTATAATGGAAAACAAGTGCAATTTCCCTACAGCATTTCTATCTCAACATAAGAAACAAACAACAACAACAACAAAAATCAAGGATTGAGCAAGATTCCTGATAGCATAGGAAATATGGGGCTTTATTTGGATTGGTAGACTAGCAACCAAGTATTCATAAAATTTTTACCTCATCTGTCCTTTTGACAAATAACAGCTTATTGGCTGAGGCTCGAGCAACACTCACTGAAGCATACTGTTCTGGACAGCTTGAAGTGCTTGTGGGGTGAGATTATATCTCAAGGTACATGATGCCATCGGCCAGAGCATCTATCACCTAGCAGATCTGAAATCTAACTTCCATACAGCTTGCTCCACAGCCAAAACTGTACATGCACCTAGACCTTAGAGACGCAAAGCCTTCCTTAAAAGTCTTGAAGAGTTATCTACCTGTCATTCCTGAGGTGGAGTTCATAACGCTTTTAGCTTTCTTGCCTGAAGCACTAACCATTCATTTGGCTGGAAACTGCATTTTTAAAATTGTTACCTATCAAGAAATGTTCAATGCTCTTCTGTGCTATTAGAAATTACATGCCGCACTACACTGTCAGGACCATTAAAACAGTATCTCTCACATTCAAGGAAAGCAGCCAGAGGGATAAGCAGCTTATGAGCTGTTTGACTAAAGAGTCACCCTGATCTACCACCACTAAAAACCTGCTTGTAAACTTTAGGGTAAATTTGGGCTGTGGAAAAATCCATTATGACAACAATTTCCCTAAACTAAGAAAGAGACAACATAAGATTCCAGCATTTAAAAAAAAATAAAATCAGGAGGTTTAAATTATCAAAAACTTTTAAATCATACAAGTAAGCAAAATAATTAGGAACCTGAAGGATTCCATTAGTGAAATCTTTCAATCAGCATTCTAACAAATCCATTGCATTCATGACAGGCATCAGGATACATAAAAACAGAAGAACAGATCTAAATAAGTGCCTCAGAACTAAAGCATGCATAGAAAGTATTTAAACTACAGGTAAAAAAAATTACAGCAGACACCTAATGCTGCTAGTACCATTTCTTAGTGTAACTTTCAGGTTATTGTCCCATAAATGCAGAAAACTGAGCAAAGCAGTTCAAAAATGCACAGCATGTCAAGCCTAACAAATAACTGCACTTTTTCCCTCCACTGAAGTCCTCCATCAGATCTCACTAGGAAAAGTGTAAAAGAAAAAAGACAATATACAAAATGGCTTTGGTTTATTAATTATAGGCAAAGGGTGCTTTCTTCTATATCGATCTTTCATCAGTATCCTTGTATTCTACAGCAATTGAGAATAACAATCTGTTCTTTCCTATGCCAGAGTTCACTATAATGGAGTTATACCAAATTTACCATGGAAATTCATATGCACAGATGGCACCTGACATTTAAGAAGCAAAACAAAAGGTAAGTCTCTTCAAGTACAAAGGCTCCAGGACAGACCTAGACTTCAGCCTACACCCCAAACACATATAAAAGATAAATAAAAACTCGGGGAAGTACTTTTAATCTTAATTTCATGTGACCTGTAGGTTAGAATATGGTTTTGACTTCACCATGAATTAACTTGATGTGTGGCCAGAATCTTCATTCCTGAATGAAACAGCCCATTACTCAGAGACCCCTGAGTAAACATCAAATACACCACCATTGAAAAATATAGAACAACAATTTTTACTCCAGAATTTGACAAAAGGGGGGGGGGGGGAAATCTCCTTTGAAGTACCTAGAAAAATAATTACAGGTTACATCCCCAGCCATATATACAGGTTAACTTTGCAGTGGAAATATATCTTGCATTCCTAAACCCCTCTCAGGGTAAAGAACTGCCCTCCACTATGAGTACACTGATGTAAGATGAAAAATAGTAGGATCTCTAACATACAGCCTGTTCTCTTTCTTGCTCTACTTCCATATTTGTGCCACTCCAGTGACTAGACTTATTTCAGCAGAATTACTCCAGATCAACATCTGGGCAGATGACTGTAGAATTGGACTTTAATATTTTAATATCATTTTACAGCTGACAAAAGCTGCTCCCAACTCATCCTCAGGAACATGAATGTTCAGTTATGAAATTACGTGGAGCCTCAGTAATTTCAGAAATACTTGCTTGGCTTACTGAATCCATTTAGAAGCGTTGTTCTCATTTCATAATTTTACCTAACAAACCTTCAAGTTTTCTCATCATTTCTTCTAACACAAGCAGAGCAGAGAACCTGAATTTATATTAGGATAAAAAATGTGAAATATCTGCTGACAGTCTACCTTTCAACCTCAAAAAAATTTCTATCGTCTCTTTTTCTCTCAGCCTCAGCTCCTGTCCAGAACTAAGGCTTTAAATTATGCTGAGATACTACAACCAACATGGGTAAGAACAGGAAATAATCAAACTCAAAACTCAAACCAACTGTTAGAAGGTAGATCTTATCTAATCAGAGGATAGTTGTGGGACAAAGAAAGGAAGACTAGGATGGAATCAAATTTTCATATCATAATGGTACAAATAAATGCCATCTGGCTACTCACACCTCTAACATTTATGGAAGAAAAAAATTTTTCTTTCCAAATACTCTCCCCAGAACAAACAGTGCTCATATCTCTTTTAGTGCTGAACTGCTTCTTTTATGTTCTTGGACAGTATTTGCACAGACAAACCCGGGATCCTTAATATTGGATTAAGGGATTACGTGCAGCGGGTTTTGCAGCCTTTTTCATCTTCTCACTCCTATCACACCAGTATTTACTGAGTTGAAGTGTGCTGGAGGCAAATTCAATTTCCATCTCTGCTCAGGGGAATGATTATATGCAGCTGATGCCGAGAGAAAGAAATTCAGTGTGATGAACATAGTAAGACTTGAGTGCTAAGCCTATGAAAAAGGATAATCACAGAATTGTAGAATTGTTTAGGTTGGAAAACAACTTTAAAATCATTGAACCTGTTAAACTAGCACTGCCAAGTCCACCACTAAACCACACCCCCAGGCACCACATCTACATACCTTTTAAATGCTTCCAGCAACAGTGACCCAACCACTTCCCTGGGCAGCCTGTTCCAATGCCTGACAACCCTTTCCATGAAGAAATTTCTCCTAATATCCAATCTAAACCTCCCCTGGCACAACTTGAGGCCATCTCCTCTTGTCCCATCACTTGTCACTTGGGAGAAGAGCCCAACCCCCTGCATGCTCCCAGCTCCTTTCAGGCAGTTGCAAACAGCGATCAGGTCTCCCCTCAGCTCCTGTTCTCCAGGCTGAACAGCCCAGCTCCCTCAGCCGCTCCTCATCACACTTGTGCTCCAGCCCCTCACCAGCTCCGTTCCCTCCTCTGCCCTCTCTCCAGCACCTCAGTGTCCTTCTTGTGATGAGGGGCCCAAAACTGACCCCAGGATTCAAGGTGCAGCCNGTTCAGCCTGTTCAGATCCCTCTGTAGAGCCTTTCTAAGCTCAAGCATATCAACACTTACACTCAACTTGATGTCACCTGCAAACTTACTGAGGGTGCACTTGATCCCCTTGTCCTGATCACTGATAAAGAGATAAAACCAGGCCGGAGCCAATATTGAGCCCTGGGGAACACCACTTGTGACTGGGTTTAACTCCATTCACCACCACTCTTTGGGCCCAACCATCTGCCAGTTTTTTTACCCCAACTCAGTTTCTAAGAACCACAAGCAAATCAGAGCTACCAAAACACCTGCAAAGAAAAGCTTACATATAGAAAAAGAAAACACTCCTGTGTTTTCTTTTTCTATATGTAAGCTTTTCTTTGGAAAGGAAATGGAAATTTTATCTTTTACTAAAAAAGCAAAAGCAAAGCACAATACGCCTAGGACTTAAGCACATTCAACTGAACTGTAGATCTTAAAACCAAAGAGCATTCTAACAGTACAATTTCAACTTCAACAGAATAATCTTTAATTTTGAGAGAGTTTGGAACATGATTTGGGGTTTGGATTTTGTGGCTCATATGCATCATTTAACAGAACTGGAATATTAATAAAATCCTAAATTTGAGTGTCACTTAAGTTTGGAGTTGTTTTGTATTTCGCAGCATTTACTTATTCCCGGCAATAAGACATTGAACAGCTGCCTCTGTTAGAAACAACAATTAGAACATCTGCTTCTGGCAAAACGGCACAACCTTTCCTACAACCTGAAACTTTGCCGCAACCTGAAATAGCAGCCATCTCACTCAAGTACATCAACGAACACTTTAAAATTAACCATTGCATGTAAAGTACAACTTCTACTCATACAGAAGACTGGACACTATTTTGGAGTTACACATTACTCCAATTCTTTTCTCTATAACATAATTATATTCAACTGACAGTAGGGCCTTTTCAAGACTGGAAAAAAAACTTCACTGACTCAGCACAACCACATTCCAGAACTCGCTACATTTGCACCATTTAGAGAGCATGGTGTCACCTCAAAGGCAGTTTAATTCCTCTTCTCAAAATGATTAGGATGTGTTTTCCAAGACTAAGACAAACATATGATAAGAGGGTATTTTTCTAAAACCCTGTTTTCCTCAAGGATGAAAACACAAGGGTGTTTGGGGGTTTTGTTTTTGTTGGCCTTTTTTGGACTTTTTTTAAAGAAAGCAAATAGATCCTCTAGAAATGAGGTCTGCCAACTTCAGTAAAAATTAGGGAAAAAACAGGCCCAAAATTGTCTAATCCCTTTCTCATTAAATCGTGATTTTGAAAGCACCTCTATTCTGAAATAGCGAAAAAATGAAAACAAATGATCTTTAATTAAGCTAAATTACTCATAACAGCTATGTCAGATTCAAGCACACCAACATCAAGAAAAAAACTGTTCATCACGTAAACTGCACAGAATCATCTTTTATTTAAAAGCAGCTCAGTTTGATAAATTGCCACCCACAATATGTATGTAGCTTAATGTCTGCTTTAAAGAATGATTGCATACACAATTAATTTACCATTAGTTCTGAGCATCTAGGAACCTTGGAGCCAATATGTAGGTACTCTGGCTTTAGCAAGGCCTTTTGGATACTCCATACTCACAAGCGTGCTATTCATACCAGCTCCTTTCAGAAGCTGTAAATGGTGAAAGCTGCTGCCTCTCGCTGCCATCCCATATGCCTTGAATAATTCATAACTGAGAAATCTACACATTTCCTGTGCCAAGTGCCTCATATCAAGTTTGGGATTGTTTTGCCTCAAGATCATAGCCAAAAGAGTAAAAATGACCACCAGCCATTTACACACCCAACAGTCACAGTGATTCATGGTTTGGAGCAGAAAACAAAATCTCTCACCATACCAAGGAAACCAGCAATCTTCAAGTAACAGCAGTTCTTCAAGGGCAAGAGTGCATTGCTACAGGAAATCAGGGCTATTTGAGCTTTTCTATACATATGAAATAATTCTCAAAAATAGTTTTTACTAGTAAACCTGCACTATTGCGTGGCCCATCTGCCTGAAGTAGTATCATGGTTTGTCTTTTTATTTTTCCATTTGAGCAAATGTACATGGCATGGGAAAAAAACAGCAGAGAATAGAGAACAGTCACCCATTCCATATGGTCAATGCTAAGGTCAATGCTAATATCAGCATAGGAATCCAAATATCTAAGAAGTCTGCAAACATTGTAGCACTTTTTTTCCCCATTAATGTCCCCTTGAGTTAAACTGCATATACTGTCATGACCCTAAATAGCATTGACACATCACTGTTTGATTACATCCAAGCAGCTTCGCATTAGTATAACTGTGCATGTAATTGCTTACTTGCTTATCAAAATAATGCTACTGATCCAAAATAGTTCCCAGTGTTGGAAATCAATGATTCAGTTTTACGATCACTTGGATGATTGCCACGAGTAAAATTTGATGCTTGCTTTGTGAGTTTTAAAAGACAAAAGACGTTTTAAAGCTGGAAAGCGAAGTCTTAATTCTTTCTCTTAAAAAAAAAAAGTCAAAAAGGTGTTTGAACACTGCTAGGGAATGTTGCTATTACATCCTCTGCAGGAAGACTAAAAAAATCCAGGATCTGACAACCATAAGATACTTCTTTCACCCAGTGCAAGATCTATGCTCTTTTTTACCACTTCAGAATTGTAGGAGTTCTATCCCTCTTCCTTCCTGGCTTGAGCCCCTCCTAAAACACCAATCACTGGAGACAGTGAAACTGCATTCAGTGCAATACCAGCTTTTGTAATCTTTGATCCAGTCCAATCGGAGTTATAATGCTCCTTGTTTTCATAAAATAAACTTAAAAAAAGAGATTGTAAATGCTCATGATTTCAGAAGTTCAGCATATCAATAAAGGGAAATTTGTGCCTAATATATGGGTGACAATTTATCGTTCACATTGGGCTATACTACAATACCTCTGAACAGCTAGACTTTAATACACTCAAAACATGGATCATCTAACCTACAATGAAATTCTTGCTACTGTTGTGATAATGTTCCACTCCCAAGATTAATTTCATTTGAAATACTCAGACAAGTGACAGAAATTATATATTTCAAATACAAACTTTCTTCAGCAACAGAAGTTGAGTTTATGCTCCAAACAATACTAAAACTGTTCCTGCCATAGTTACATAAGTGTGATGCAAGACAACCACACACACCAATGCAGATGCCAGTCACAGCAGCAGCCGTTGCAAGAATAAATTCCAGTCCTCTGTAACTGTCAAGCCATTTGAGGAATTTATCTGCTTTTTCTAGGAGGCTGATTTAACTGCCCACTGGCAAGGCTTTTATAGCATCAACGTTTGCAACACCCAACCAACTAGTAAGCAAATGTTGTCACTCTTGTACGTTATTTACAAATGAGCAAATCTTAGAGCTTACAACATTAATTATTAGATTTTCAAGTTACAAAACTCATTCAGCCATAGTAGGATCAGCCCACATTTCTAAATCTAGAAGTAATCTTCTGCAGGGCTCCACCATATTCAGGGATTCAAATCTTCCATGTAAACAAAGCACAATGTTTGCTACCCTAGATACAACTCTTTCAAATAAAGCAAACTGGGAGTGCCCAATTTTAGTGAAACACGAAATAGTGAATATAATTAAATAATGGGTGGACAGTATGTGCAACATGCTAATTGACTAAAAATTAATTAAAACAGTATATAAAAACTAAAGGCTGCAATACAGTCCATAGCAAGCCAAACATTCTCTCATATAACTAATTCCCCTGTTATATTTACTGTTGAGTATATTAACCCGAATTGAATACAAGCTGACCTGTGGTGTTTGGACTTTGAAAGTAATATGATTTATTTACCATGCATTTGTTAAGTGTTTTTCATTCTATCCCCCAAAGATACAGTAGCAAAATTTTCAAGAAAGAATTTAAAGGGCCCATCTTACAAATGAAACTAAAAATCTCTACCAGCACAAGTATTCAATAAACAGAAACTAATGAACTACTTTTTTTACTTCATAACAAGTGTCAGAGGCCTAAAACAACAATGCTTAATTAAGATGATGTGTGCCCCGAGTCTTCTCCCAGGAAACTGGTAAATCACAGCAGATTCCCCTTATTGCCAAATATATTCACAGAATTATAGGAACACATCTATTAAAAATGTATGAACGGCATGAAGTCTCCTGCTGTTAATTCAGATTGATTATTTGTTAAACATAATTAAATGAGGCAGGATGGAAGTTGTTAACTGATTATTACACTTGGATATATTAAATAATGGAGCAAAAAGCAGTTGCAGCAGTTAAAGGGAAGTTGAGGTACTGTTTGAACAGCGATGTTTATACATTTCAGATGAAACACATGAATTAACTGTAAGAAAATGAATGTTTCCCTTTCATTTTTTACTCTTGTGTACCTACTGATTTAACAGATTTCAGTGCCTGAATAATATAAACCAGGCACGGAGGATCCTTCATTATTTCTGACAACAGATAAATTATATTCTCCCATCATCAAGCAATGACTGCTTTTAAATCGTATTACTTTACTGCCTGTTTACAGAAACAAATGCATTACTAGATGAAGCTCACACACCTGAAGGTACATTACATCTAACTTGAGAAATGTTTTCCACAAATTTTACCTCTCATATACATTGCCCTTCCTTTGAATCTCAGGGCCAGAAGGAATCTAGCCAGCTGAAATGGAAAGAGTGTAAACCTGAACTGGAGTAAGATCAGGTCATTCAATTTTTTTTTTTAAACTCACCATGGTTTTGCCTGTTAAATGACTGTATATCTTGCGGGCTAGATCACAGAAGCCTACCAGGAAAGCCTTAATTTCTTCTAATTGTTGTTTACCCAGAAAGCTCTCATTCAGGAAATCCATTTTAGGAATACAGTTATTGTTACTGCAGCTCCAACTTCTTTCAGGAGTGGCACCTCCACAAGTGAAATGAATATTGCCTTTACCTGTTGAATTTTAGTCATGGTGTTTTCCTTTCTTCTGGCATACTATTAGCCCAAGCTATTTGCCTGTCCTGATAGTCAATTAACAAGTTAATTAGTAAAAGGTCTGTCAGTTTATTGATACTTTAATCTTATCTGCACATCTCAAAACACTCGTTTCCTTCACTTCGGAATTAAAACAGAGGAAGTTGGAAGGGAAGAAGATAGCAAGGCAGCATCGAGAAAATATCAAGAGACAAACACCACAAGAGAGATTTTCAGCAAGTAAAAGCATGCAGTTTCATGGATTACAATAGAACTGTTCTGATTAAAACCAGTTGAGAACAGCCTTATAATTACAATTGTATCCATTTAGAAAGTCAATATCATGACTATTTCTCTTCCTCTTAAAATCTTTGTACAAAATAAAAAATTCTTTACAGTTACAAATAGGGTTCATTTAAACACAACACCTTCCAATTGTGACACAAGTAGCAGTGTTTTTTCTAAAAAGCGCTCTTCTCTGTTCTCTCATTCAGGCAGTAACTTCCGTATTAAACAAGAATGAAACTGGCAAGCTATCAGAATTACTTTTCTGTTAATGCAGGACCAAAACATTAAAAATCTCAAACCAGGGCAAGTGACATTATTGCAGGGGAAGGTGAGAGGAATAGAGAGGAGAGACTCAATAACTCAGTAACTGGGTTCTCCTTAGCAGGAAACACATTAATAATCTTCTATTCTTCTCCCCACCCGACCCAGGTGAATGTGTTAATTTGTTTGGAACTCATAGACCCTAAGTTATGAACTCTTAAAGTCACTGAAGGGCAAGTTCCACATTCAGGAGGAAGAGCTAGAATGGAAGACAGAGAATAAGTAAATGAATTTATAGCATATGCTTTGAGAAAATGACCAGTATGTCAGCTGCATATGCGAGATACACTTATGTGTACAGTGACAGCTTTCAAAAAAATATATCTACCACAGCAACTTAAAAAGATAACAGATAAGGCTTATTGAACAAGTGCAATTTCTGGAAGAGATGCAGAATTTCAGGAACGACACTCTCTCCCAAAAGTAACTCAAACATCTACATTTTTTTAGGTTCTCAGCAAGCTTTACCATTATTGTTGCTTGATGACTATTTATATTGGATTCTTTGTTTTCATAATACAGACTTAAACCCTGTAAGAATTTTAAGAGACTTAAAACTCTACTTCTGTTCAGAGACTTTTTTTTTTACCCTTTTATTTTACTTTAATATTAAGCAAATGAAGAGACAGGCAACATAAACTATATGATTTTAAACTGGACCTGAGTTTGAGAGTAATCTCACAATAATCCAGTAGTTTTATTACCAGCTTTAATTATTCAAAGTTAATTACCTCATCACAAAATTATTGAATAAATACACAGAGGGTTTTTTTAAAGCAGAATTTCATATTTATTGGGTCTAACATGGCAAGCTCCTCCTGTAAAGAATTAAGTGTGACTAATCCTAGTGAAATACTGAAACTTCTGTATATCCCAAAGTTCCACAAAACCTCCTAGGCATTTCCAGAGTTCGTAACGACAACAATGACATCTACACTTATGAAGTATTTTGATTTTAGAATATTTCTTTTCTAAGTATTTGATAAATAGCAAAGAATATGCTGAGATAGTCCTTCTAATCATTAGAAAGGGCAAAAGGTCAGGCTTGGTTCTCTATTTCCTCATGCTTTGTATAGTTTTGTAAAATAGTGCTGAACCATTATACCCTGTTTTACAGTGCTGCTGCAGACAAGAGGCTCTACCACAGTAGGAAGAAAAAGCATTTGAATCCACTCTACAATGAGAAGTGCTATAACACACACAGCTAGGGGAAAGCAAAATAATGATGGAAATTTACAATCCTCTTGAAGTGATTGCACTTGCTCAGCTTCACGTAAGAATAAAACCATTACATACAATCATTGTAAAATGAATGCAGTATCTAATAGAAAAGTTCATCATTCTCAGAAATACAATAAAGGTTACAGATCTGCAAAGTGAAAAGTGAACCCCCATTTTATTAATGACAGTAAATCACTGCTCCATTTTAACTGTCACTTAAATATTAACAGAAACAAAATCCTCAAGAATTCTACATTCAACAAAACCTCCCCTCCCTTTCACCCCATTATGCCCAAAGAAAGGAGAACTGAAGATGCACAGCAAGGAGAAACAAGCCTGTTAAAGCTTTGACAAGCCTGCAACAAGTCAGAGCAGAGCATATTTGAAGCTCACTCCTACCTGCTAACATTATTGCAGCAAATAAAGATCCTAAACCCCAACAGCCCATTTTTCCACTGTTGCATTAGGATCTATACAGCTCTGAGAAACAGATCTGGGTATCTTCTACATGAATCTGTGAAACAGGTTCAGTCAATGAGAACAGTACAAAAGCATATAATTATGCATAGTTAGACCTTTTAAAGAGAAGGCACTATTCCGCACAGACATTCAGGTCCAAGCACCAGCATAAGGTACCTAGGCTGTATTTATAAGGTCCACAACTGCTGCATCCTTTTTGCCGGAAAACTAAGCTTTCTCCTCGTGAATAGCAACTAAAACCACCGAGCTCTGATGGTACTGACAAGAAGTGGTATACCAATATTAATGAAAATTATAATGAATTAAAGATACAGCACCCAGAAAGCAATAATCATGATGCCCACTGCAATTTTTGGCCAGTCACACAGTGCCCCAAACCAGCAAAACGGCATCACTTTCAGTAACAGAAATCATAATCAATTACACTACATTCCAATATCTGAAAAACAAAACCAATCTCCTGCACTTTTCCTAACAAAAATCCTCACCATGTCACAGTAATAGCAAAGTTTGAATAAAAGTTTTATTTCCAATGTAGGTTTAGCACTCAGATTACCAGGTGATACAAAATCTTCTAGCCCCTTGAAATTTTGCTGGTCCACACCAACATTGCTGCCACTGCACAGTTACAGTTAAATGTCTACTGAACATTATGCTGTAACTCACAGTGATTTTCTGAACTCAGAGGATGTAAAATACAGAATTCACTCCTCAGAATGCAAACTCACATTCAGCCTTAACCACAGCAACTCTACACTATAAATTACGAGTAAAACAAGTTTATCTCCCAGCATATAACCTGGTCTATGCTGAAAAATGATGATGAAATTACAAAGGACCTAATCTTACTTTCACAGAAGTCAGTAGCAAAACTCCCACTGACTTCAGTGAGAGCAAAATCCAGCTCTAGATCTCCAAAGGTGATTATTATTCTCTTCAGAGCACCATATGCATTTCCTATCAGCCCCCTGCAGATGGATGACGGTCTCTCAGCTTTCCAATAATACAGTCTCATAGAAAAGCATCTCAGACTGCCAGCACTAACCTAATGTCTATGACCACCTGAGGAACACAATTTGACTTCAGCATACAACCCAAAGCAGAGAAAAGAATCAAGCCCTGTGAAAGAAGAAAGAGGTATACCAGCAGTAATGACTCAGTGATAACCTTGTAACTCACAAAAGAAGTCACTGCCATACTTCAAGGAGATTTTGTATGAGCATCTATTGCTCTCTGCACAGTAAACATCTAAGATTCACAGAACATTTGCTTTTATATATACATGCACTTAGATGTTTAGCAGGAACTTGCTATTAGAAGTGACATAAGAATAATTTTGATCAATGGAAAACTGTATTCTGAAAGTGATGCAGAAATACTTTTTGATCCTCTCTGGCTTAAAAAGAAAAAGAGAAAACTCTGTAACACAATGAAAAACCACTTCTTGTATGTTTAAGCATAAAAATTGCATGTTGCTTTTTTGCAATTGCAGAAGAAATGAATGTCACTGGCTCCTGAACAGGAAAAAAAAAAAATTAAAAAGTAGTTATGTAGTTTACAGTCTCTTAATGAGAATTAACAAAGGTAACAGAACCTACACTTTCCAAGTACCTTTCCTCTTAAAGAATCTGGAAGCAGTCAGAGTGAGGATAAGTATTTAATTTATAAACATACTACAAGGGAAAAGCTAAGGATCATTTTCATATGTTCAGGCACCTTAGTCTTGACCATGGTAGGTGGTTTGAAACCTATGCCATACCAAATCCAACAAGAATGTACTCATTAAGTGAGCTGACAGCACACCTGGCAGCCACTTGCTGGAACAAGCTTCACACTGAAAGCAGTAACACCTGATTTCTAGCATGTAGGATGCAATTCAGCTGAAGTTGCCTTGCCTGCTACACAGTAAAGAGCAGCTTCACCTCAGTAGCTACAGGTGCTACTTATTGGTCTGGTGATGAAGGCATGCTTCTAGGAAGACATTACCATTCGAAATAGGAAACTCTATTCAGATTGCCTGTCATTCCCTTCCCAGTACAAGCACATTCAAAAGTCACCAATAGAACTACACAGAAATGCACCAGATGTCCTATTTTACATGCAACATTTTATACCATCTTTAGATCTCCCCTTGGAAATCAGCAACAGAGTTCCGTTGTTTCATTTTGTTTTTTAAAAAGAGGCTGCTGAAAACCAGACATGAATCCATAGGACAAGAGACCATTGCTACCTGGCCACATCAGAGACAATACAAACCATTAATATATCTCGTTTGGAAAGACAAAACACTAATACTTTAGTCACTGTTCAGCCAATTAACCCATGCTACTGACAGTGTTCAGAGTAAGACTCTGCAGCAATATTGCACATTTCCATTTCCTACTTTTCTGTATCAACAAGAGATTGTAACTGAAACATCGTTGTTGAAACACTCTTCTGTGCTGAGGTACTCTTTGCCCTGAGCCATTTTACATTACACCTGTGCCCTAACTTATTTAATTAGAAAGGTACACAGCATTATAAGCTATAGGTGCCCCACTTTTTCTTTGTTGAACAAGATTGAAAAGATAAAGCAGTTGCCCTTTCTTGAGCAACTGCTTCACAGAACACCATAGCTAGAAAGATAACTTAATTTCACACAACTTTTATAGAAGTGAACTACTAAAAAAATCCAGGTTTTCCTCCAAATATGGATATCAAATAAAAAGGAATTAAAAGGTCATTTGCAAGTACTGTACCGCCCTCTGGAGTCAATGTGCAAGTTCTGCAAATACATCTGCAAAATGAACTTGCACACATTCCCTGATAAGATCAGTAAGTCAATAATAAAACCACTACAGGATGAAACCCAGAAGTAGTAACATTTTAATGATTTGTCTTACTTGTTGGAATCCTAAAAACACAATATAGAAACTTTTTAATTCTTCATATAAATGCTCTCTGCCTATTAAAGGATGTAGAAATGCATGTTTTGCTGCTGTTTCAGAACGGTTCATATTCCTTAGTGATACTTCCAGCATTTACTCTCTCAGAACTTGACAGAAATTTGAAGCTCCCCATATGATAATTTTTTCTGGTTACTTTTAATAAATATCCAAAATAAGCTGCAATTTTATAAGTGATCCACCAATGACAGAGAAGTATATTTTACAGTCCAGGTATTGCACTACTTTATTTAATATTACTTATAACCTTAATAGGGCATTTTGCTTAGATTTTTACAGCACTAACTTCTTCACATTGATACCCCAGGACAGTATTATTTGCCCTGTTGAATTGTTAGAGAACACTTGGGCCAGCTGTAGATACTTGCTAAAACGTAAATCCTTAGAAGGGCTCTTTAAAAAACAAACAAAAACCACCAAAACAAACACTCACCTGCTCTATATATTTGCTTCATAACCTCCTTGTTGAATATTAGGTATGTGTTTAACTTTACTCAAGCAGTAAAAGTTCCTCACATATTTAATTACGAGCAATCAAGGAGAAAATTCATGTGAGCAAATTTTACACACACAACAAGGGCTTGGTTCAAGTAGATAATACATTATATCCAATGGAACAACAAAAGCATATAGCACTGTGCTACTATATCTCTGTAAAACAAATCTCAAGTAACTAAATTAATAGAAGTTCGCAGGCTCTTCCTCTCTAATGTGACATTTGCCCTTCCCATTTTAGTGTTTAAATAGTGTTGTAAAAATAAATTACTCACATTATGGCCAGCTGTCTCCTTAACACTGATAGCTTCACATGACAAAACTGTTTTCCATCAGAACACCTTCATTCCAACTCAATTTACATCTGTTTTTTTCCTTTGATCTGTGAATATAATTTTTTAAGTGATTGTCAGATTTTACAACATTTTTATTCTAAAAACCACCTTCATACCTCATAGTAACAGCATGATATATCACCACTAAAATGCAGAAGATTAAACTGCATTTCCTACTGCACACAACAAAAGCAATTAAGGTAAATAAATGTCACTTTTTAAAAGTCAAAATTACGCCTTTTAAGATGCATTCTTCTGCTCTCAGCAGAGATCTGAAAGATTCTTGTACCAGAACCATTCAAAACAGAGTACTGACAGAACTTCATGGTTTGTGGGTCACAATAAAAGAAAAAAAAGCAGCAGGACTGGAAAGCCCCTCTAGAAAAATAAATATCAGCTCGGGCAGCTTGCGGGGGTTTCCCACCTGGTGAACACAGCAACAACAACGAGCCCGACCGGAGCACCCCAGCCTCCGCAGGGGTTCCCCCTCAGGGAGCCGCCGCGCCTCCCGCCCCGCGCTGAGGAGGCGGCTGACCGGGCCGCCGGTCCCCTCACAAATCAGGTCGTTCTCCCAGCCGGCTGCTGCTCCTCAGCGTGCGGCGACGCGAGCGGGACACCCCGGAGCAGCAGCCCGGGACAAAGCCCAACCGGCGGGTAGCAGCGGGAGACACCCCGGCGCAGCAGCCGGGGACAAGCCCACAGCGGCCGGGAAGCAGCGGGAGACTCGGCAGAGCGGGAGCGCCAACGGCCGCCTCGTGCGCGCGGCGCCTCCAACGGTTTCAACCGCCGGCCCCGGCGCGCGCGGCTCCGCCAACAGTTCCAACCGCCTCCCGCAGCCCCCGCGGCCACGGCTGCTGGAACAAGCAGCTGCCCCTTCGCAGGCTCGGGGGAGAACAGGCAGCAGTGCCGAGTCCCCATAGAAAACCCGCCGCGCACCCGCCCCTTCCGGCACCGCCCGCCGGGCGTCCCAAGCAACGGCGGCGGGTTCACCGCGGCCACGCTCCACCCCGCCCCGCGGCCGCAGCCGTTGCTGCGCGACGAGCGACGCCGACGGCCGCGGAGGGGCGGCTGGGTGTCCCCAGCCTGGCCCGCACCCCACGGGTCCACAGCCCACGCTGTCCCACGGGAAGAGCTCTTGCGGCCCGGACGCAGCCGTACACCGCCCGCCCGCCTCAGCGGGGAGCCGCCTTCTGAGGGCTTGGAGCCTGAAGAGCCCCTGCTCGACTGCAGCTGTCGGAACCGGGACGAGCCTGCTGTGAATAGCAGGGGGTGAGGCAAGGGGCCGGTCAGGCACAGGCCTGAGGAAGAGCATCTATCGGCCACCTGCGCCCGACCAAGGCTCCTTCCAAGCACAAGACCGAAGAGGAAGCGTCGATCAGCCCCGTGCACCGTATCAATCACAGACCCAAATTCAACACCTCTGTCACCCACGGGCAGCGGAACAAGCCTCTTGCAACCTAGAGGCACCAGAAATAAACATACGCATTGGGACAAGACTCTTATCAGGCAGAGGACAGCGAAGCATGGATCAGTCGCACGCGCCAGGATTAGACTCTTACCAAACACAAGATCCCTATCAAGCCTACGAACATGGGCATGGCCCCTATCAGCCACATGAGCCAGGTTATGGTCTCTATCAGCCAGGATACAGTCCGTACGATGATCAGATACCCGATCTCAATTCCCAAAAGCTGGCAATTGAAAATGCAAAAGCCTATTTACTGGAGAGCAGCACAGTATCTGGCCTGAACTTGTAAGTCTGAAAAAGGGACACAATTGAAAGGGGTAATAAGTATGAGTAGAGAGAAAAGTGGTGCTGGTAAAAGGGCAAAGGGATGTGTTAAGAAAGGGAGGGATACCAGACAGGTATGTATAGAATGGGAGAATATGTGGTAAATGCAATAGTTCATTGCTATGTGACACTTGTGTGTGTCCATCATCTTTCAGATTCAAAATTCCTAATGGAATTTATAGAGTTCAGAGGGAAATTGATTTAAGAGCAAGTTTAAATTCAGCTTCACCTCCTGAGGCAGATGCAATATATACCAAAAATTAAAGATGAGACTACTCCTAAGTACGTTATTATCAGGCTAGTTTCAATTCTAATTGCTCATAATGCTCCATGATCACCTTTCATCTAACTATTCCAATGATTTTCCAAAGCTCAAGGTGATTAGCTTCTACTTTTGATATTAAAAACATAATATTGTAAGACTTTTGTCTAGTAGGCTAATAATATTTACATTTATATAACAGATACGATCATCTTACTAATATGTTAACAAAGATCCTGGATGAACGGCCCACAAATGCAGTAGACATAATTGAGAATATCAGCAAGGATGTGAAATGGGCTCAGTTTCAGAAAAAAATGGACACTCTTCGAGATGAACATGAGATTCTTCCAACATTTGAAGCTGCAGAAAAGCGTAAAGCTTTGTTCCTCAGGGCAAATGGAGAAGGAGCTGAAGAACTAGAAGAAGAGATAGTGAGTTATTATCGGAGAAAAATAGGCTTCATATATACCAAGGAATGGGTGGGAGGATGGTGGCAAGGGAAAGGAGAAAGGGAGGAACTTGTGGTTTCCTTTGTATTATTGCCTCCCACAATCATATAAGTAATTGCAGCCACAGTACCATGTACCCTCTTCATAGTTGGGTTGGTCAAATGTCTAGTTGTGAAGAAGAAAACCCATCTGGTTAACTAGAATTTTTTCTTGAAGTAAGTTTAAAATCCTGAGCCTTTAAAATCACAGATGTTCTAGACATGACAAACAGAAAGTAAACTTTACAATATCTCCCACATGTCAGTTCAGCATGGAATATTGCATCCAAATTTATTTGCTTTATCTAAAAGTTATATTTCTTTACCTGAAGTGACAATAATTCTGGACACAGTTTGAGAATATTGTGCACAGCTGTTACTGTAAAATAGAGAATGGAGAATTTTGTGATCCTTCTGGCTCCAGCTGTGGTTCCAGTCTGTCCTTCTGCAATTGAAAAAAAAAAAGGTGGTTATAATGAAGAAGTACTAGAATTGAAAAGACACTTCTTACGACAGGGGATTTTTCAGTATTGAGTCGCTTATATGTGAAAGCATTTTTACACAATGAAAAATTAAGAGAATGCTTAAAATAACCAAGGGAAACCAATCAACAAGATTTTGATTTATATATGAAGTTACCAGTATACATTCAAATGAATTTCCACTGCAGAATACAAATACTAACAACAGAAGAGAGACTCTTGCATCTTTTCCATAGCCTATTGCTTATTTTACAGTAACAGTATACAATCATACAAATAGAAAAAGGTAGGATATTTCAGAAAGGAATTTTGAATTTTTCATACTCCTGTCTTTCTTGTTTTGATGTAAGAAACCTGAAAGGGCAAAAGAAATTCCATAGGAAACTAGCACTATTTCTTCCAAATTCCCTACCCTGCCGTATACAACTTCTGATATCTTTGTCTGTGCGATATAATCACCAACTCCCATGAAATGAGAGAAGGGTGATCAAGTGAATGGAAATACCTAATGAAATCTTAATTATTAGCCTAGTTCTGCTTCCACAGAAGCCAGCTGGAGTCTTATTATGGACTTCAGTAAGAGTAGGGGCCAGTTTTTTTAAAAAATGCAGGAAGCCTTATGCCAAGATGTTTGAAAGAACAACATTCACTTCAGAGAAGTATTTGTGGTCTGCTATCTAAAGATATAAAATATGTATTATGTTTTCCCCAAATTCATCTGCCACAAACTCAAGGAGACACAGTGTCACTGGGGGCATCATGGCCTCTTACACAGCTGATGTGCCCTAGCACTGAAGTCCTTTGTGAATCCTGTGCAAGAATTCAGACTTTCCTTATTTTGATGTAATTAGGAGTTTGAATTTTGAAATCTTTTATTCTAAAAGCTGCAGTTCATCTGCGTTCTCTTCTTTACCCTTCAAATGGCGTTTTTCATTTTTCTAAATTATAGTGGAAGATGTAGTGAATGAATGTCTGCAAAGCACTTTGAGAGAATGAGTGGCACTACAGGAAAGTGAAGTGTAACATTCAGTAGATAAAATGTTTAATTTTTCAAATAGATAATTATACTATTCTTCAGCTCTAACTCCAGACTTTCTTTCCCAGGGAGAGACCCCTCTACCTAATGTGATGGAAACAGCCTTTTATTTTGAACAGGCTGGAATTGGCTTGAGCAAAGATGAATCCTATCACATATTCCTTGCCCTTAAAAATCTTATTACTGTTCACCCAATCCAGACCTGTCGCTTTTGGGGCAAAATTTTGGGCCTGGAGATGAACTATATTATAGCTGAAGTACAGTATCGTGATGGGGAAGAGGAGGAGGAGGAAGCAGAAGAGGAAGAAGTTACTGAGGAAGGAGAGAAAGAGATGGGTGAGATTGAAGAAGAAGATGAAGATGAGGAGAAAGAAAAAGATGAACCACCAAAGTCTACCTATAAGCCCCCACCTGTCATCCCAAAAGAAGCAAATGGGACTGGGGCTAATAAATATGTCTACTTTGTCTGTAATGAGCCAGGCAAACCCTGGGTGAAGTTGCCTCCAGTGACACCAGCCCAGATTGTCTGTGCCAGGAAAATCAAGAAGTTCTTCACGGGTAGGCTAGATGCTCCTGTTGTGAGCTTTCCTCCTTTCCCTGGAAATGAGGCCAATTACCTGCGTGCACAGATAGCTCGGATCTCAGCAGGAACCCAGATCTCTCCCATTGGATTTTACCAGTTTGCAGAAGAAGAAGGAGACGAAGACGAGGAGGTAGGAAGAGATACATATGAAGAAAACCCCGATTTCCAGCCTCTTCCTGTGGCTGAAATGGTGGATTCTCTCTCCTCATGGGTACACCATGTCCAGAGCATTCTCATGCAGGTATGTTCTGACTCACACGGACCTCGGCTCCCATTCACACCATAGTACGTGGTGGGTTTCAGAACATAAACGACACTCCTCACCTGCACATGTGAACCGTTCACCAGAAATAGTATTGTACTGTAATATTTTTCTACAGATATTTGATGTAGTATATAATATATAAATATATTGCACATATTTACATACAGTATATATTTTTATATAAATATATTTAGGAACCTTCGAGGTTTAGTACTTTTTTCAGTGGTGTCTTCTCAAGAACTTTAGATAACAGTATGGAGTTAGGCTTTGATGGATAACAATAATTTCTGGTAATCTTTTACATTAGGTTTTCTCTTTTGAAGTCCTTACTTGACAAAAATGTTTTAAATTCTCTTTTCCTGGGTAGAATGCTAAAATGTAGATAGCTTACGATTATATGCTAAATGGAACTTATTTGATGTTTTCTTCTGGTTTATTGTTTGTTGCTTACTTTCTTCCATGAAACATGCAAATGAAAAGCTTAAAACCAAAATATTGTAAATAAAATTGTAGCATAAAATATTTGTGATATCAGGTTAGCGCTGGAAAGAGGTATTACTAATTCCATAATCATTGCTGGATCAGGTGTGGCCAGTCTACTAATTAAAGAATGCTAGTGTAAAATAACAGCAAATGTTAGGAAACAAGGTTTAAAATGATGATCAGCAAAACAATAGTTGTAAACATAAAATTGATATGCATTAGAATCTTCGGAACATTTTGTTATGTTCCTCTGACTGATAGCTAAATAACAAGGCAGACTTTAAAAGGATGGGGCAAAGTGTGTATGTGGTAGTCTCTTAGCTTGCAGTAGCTGGTCATGTAACAAGGATACAAGTCAAACTGGCAAGGAACTGAAAACTACAAAATAAAAAAAGCTGATGACAGAGGTGTGAGGTTATTCTGAAACAGTAAGCAGGCATGAGGGATATAGGGAACACTCTGCCAAGATAATACAATATTCTACCAACAATATAACAATTATGGAATATATATTTTTCTTTTCTCCCCCTCCCACAACTGTGTGTGTGTGTGCCTGAGACAATCCTTTTAACTGGTTTGCATTCTTTCAGTGATGGTTACATGTATTTATTATTTTTCCATGTCAATTACAGGGTCGCTGTGTTTGGCTTAATCCTATTCAAAAATCAGAGGAAGAAGAAGATGAAGAAGATGAAGAGGAGGAGAAAGCAGAGGAGCCAGAGGAACTACAGCAAGAAGTAGGACCTCCTCTTCTCACTCCACTGTCTGAAGATGAAGGTATTCTTCATGAAATGTGAAGTTTTCAATAGAGAGCCACTAGGAATGTTGGCATTTAGGTAGCGAATATTTTAAGTTATAGGACTCTGACGCTTCATGGACCAATAGAGTTTGCCCCTGTGGGTAAGAACATTCTTTTACAGAATTGATCAAAAGCAAAATGGTTGACGATATTGACATTAAAAGTTAAATAACTGGGTTTACTAGTTAACAATCTTGTTGAGAATAAAGGGAAAAGATACCTCAGACTTGTCAGGCTGATACAAGTTCAAGACAGCTCACTACATGAAATACATTCAGCTATTTTTCCATCATCTTTTTAGGCTAAAAAAGAATGTGTGCAGATGTAAATAAATAAATATATTTACTTACACAAATGCATAAATACACAAATAAGAATTTAGAGCCTGTAGCATATTACTGCAGCAAATCATGGGATACGGGAACCTGAATACTGGATTACATCAACAGTAAATTATTTTCCTACTCTCCATGCTTTGCCCAAGGTCAAATATAACTATGTAATTTATCCATAAGTGATAAACAGTCCTTGACAAAAGAAACAGTGGCGAGTACTACTGAATTTCAGGAGCTTGATCTTCTCTGTATATGGCTCTGTTAGCATTCCTGTGCTACCTACCCATCCATCCAAACCAACTGTTTGAATACAGCGCCTACATTCATTGGTTCTGACTTCTGGCTTTTCTAACATGCGACTTAATATAACCATTGCTTGAATTCTGTGAAAGTCTTGTAGCTCAGTCTTAAATATTTTGTAGAGGCTCATAAATCAATTTGTTCATAGACTGTGTGTGTTTGGCTGCCTCCAGGAATTCAAAACATCCCTGCTTGGACAGCTCAGCCTTCCACAAACCTGATCCCACACCACGCTGCTGCAATCCTCCAGTCTAACCGATGGCCCGGAGCCTATGCCTTTGCATGTGGCAGGTGAGTACTTTGTTGACATGGTTACAACACAGACTGCCTATGCTAAACACAGATACCTGTCTAATGAAGGCAAAGTTGCTTTATTATTAATTCATAGACCGAATTCTAACTATTCCAGAGACTGATGGAGAAGGGCACTGCAATGTGCACAGCAACAGTAAATATGTGTTTAAGACTGAAAATGAATAATCGTTGGAAAGGCCAGTACAAAGTTAATGGATGTAAATGTCCAGTTAATAGTTGAGCACAGTCCTTGATTTAAAACCTGTATTCTTGAGTCTGTGGTATTTTTTACAAAAATAGCTACATTCTGTGGTTCTAATCTTCATTTGCTTCCAATACAGTAATTCTTTCTATGTGCTTTTAAATGGGCACTGGAGTGGTGTCCAAAATGGCCCAATGTTACCAATGTGAAGTTGGACTCATGGCAATATAGTGCAGAGACAGAATACATTCATTTTAGCATTAGGAGATTTTTAAGTAGAAGATATATAAATCAACATTTACAGCATTTAAAAAGAGGTGCCATCTTTTAAATACTTCTGTTGTATCTACACCACAGTGACCTTTTACACAGCACAGAAAGGAAGCCTGACGCTATCTCCACTGATGTTTTGTTGGGGGGAGAGTGTGTCATCTTTTACTTTTCTTTCTCAGGAATTTTGATAACATCTACTTTGGCTGGGGTCACAAATACAGCCCGGAGAACCACAGTCCCGCGCTGCCTCCGCCGGTGCAAGCAGAATACCCCAGCGGGCCCGAAATCACTGAGACAACAGACCCCACAGTGGAGGAGGAACAGGCTTTCAAGGCTGCGCAGGAAAAGGCCTTGGCTGCAGGCGAGGAAGAGGAGGAGGAGGAGGAAGAAGCTGCTGAGGATGATGAAGAGGATGATGATTAAAATACGGGGGGAAACATATTGTTATTTTAAAACTTTAAACATTAATAGTATTTTCATAAATCAGTCATTAATGAGTTGTTCTTTAAAGAAATGCAACTGGAGTATGCCTCTTTTTTGATTTCTGCGGGCTCTTTACAGCCGCCTTCCCCTCCCTCTGCGCCTCACACACACCACACTGGCGGGCAGCCTGCACTTCAATACCTATGTAAGTTTTACTTAAAAAAAACCAAACTCAATCACATAACACCGTCACTTTTCCGTGTGGCAGCGTACCGTTTAAATCAGCAGACAGCTTTACGCAGTGCCGGGCCGAGGGCGCCGCCCCGGTGCTGCCGCTCGCCGCGCTCCCGCTAGGGGCCGCTGCCGCCCGCCACGCTCAGCGCGCCGCAGCCCTGGCCCGCACCATCGCCGGCCTCTCGTCAGATGGGGGTGTGTCGTGAGAGAGCTCTGGGGCTGCTCAGCCATCCATCCCGCGTCACGCCTTCCCTGCACCCCCGCCAGCTTTTGGCGAGTGGTACGCTCCGCCGAGGCGTCTACCCTGCGCGGGCCAATAGGAAGCGGCCTGGGGAGAAGTTCAAACTGTGGTGGCGGTTGGGACTGTGGGTCTTCCGTCTGTGTGCGGGCGAGAAAGCAGCGGGCGGCGGCTTCGTGCCCAGCGGCCGCGGGGATGGCGGACGAGGGGGCCGTGACGGTCTGTGTGCGTGTGCGGCCGCTCATCGCCCGGTGAGGCTCCGCCCGGCCGGAGGGCAGGCTGCAGGGCTGGCCGCGGGCTCCCTCGGCTTCCCTGCGTGTTGCTGGGCCCCGGGAGCGCCTCTGCCGCCCTTCGAATCGGGGGAGGCGGCGGCGTCAGTCCCCGGGGAGGAAGGAGGGAGACGGGGCTGGCGGGACCTGGGGGAGCGGTAGGCGGGTAGGCCCCGCCACAGGAGCAGAGTCCTCACCTTGTAAACTTTCGAGTGTCTCTTCTTTCAGAGAAAGTGCCCTGGGTGATAAAGTGGCGCTCCACTGGAAAAGTGAAAATAATACTATTTCCGAAGTCAGTGGCACAAAAGTATTCAGTTATGGTAAGCCTATGAAAGTCGTTATTTTATTGTGATGCTCACATGAACCTCCATTACTGTACTTCTTGAACGTTGCTAACACCAATGGCCTCGCCTTTTTGCAACGTCCCTGAACTTTTTTTCCAACTTAAGTTCGAAGGAGTGCGATTGAGGCGCACAGGGTTTCAGTTTTAGTCATTGAACGTGTTTAAGTCAGCTTCCTGGGGGACGTTGCTTTCTCTGTGCTGGTTCACGTTGGAGAGTGGTTTTGGAACACAGGAGCTGGATTATTTTCATATGAATTCCAGATACAAATGGACTAGACCAGGGATAGTCCGGACCATTAGAAGGGGGAAGCCAAAACTGAGAAGTGTCTGGTGTGGATGTCAGATCCTTGTAACTAACGGCCTCGCTTTGAGTCTCTTCCTACCGATGCACTCTACTTGTTAATATGAATGTAGCCTCTACAAAGGTTTTTCCAGATTACAGATTCAATAAAAGCATGTTCCATTCAGCCTAGGAGTTCAACAAGTAGCCTGTCCTGTCAGGCTTACAATCCTCCTAGATAACTAGCCATAGCTGGGTTTAGGATTAAATGGGATGCATATTTAACTGTGTCCATCATTCTTAGTTCTTTTTTTACTTGTCTGTTGTCTGTTCATTTTATCTTTCTTGGTTCTGGGCCCAATACTTGTTTTGAAAAAAAAAAAAGCGTGCCTTAATTACATTTTATGTTTGAACTATCCTACAAACAATCTGATGTCCATTTATTGTATTCGAAGTCAGCAATAGTAAGATGACAGCTTGTTTTTTGTTTCAAAATATGATGGATTTACATGCTTTATTTTAATTTTTCTTTAAGATCGTATATTTCACTCAAGTGACAACACTCAGCAGTTGTATGAAAGTGTAGCTGTTCCAATTATACAGTCAGCTGTGCAAGGCTATAATGGTAAGTTTTAAAACAGTGTTTAAATCCTGTTTGTAATGCATTTCATAAGTAATTAGTAAAATTTAACTATCTTTCTAGGCACAATCTTTGCTTATGGACAGACTGCTTCAGGGAAGACATACACAATGATGGGAAATGAATATTCTCCGGGCGTTATTCCTAAGGCAATTCAACATGTTTTCAAAATTATTTGCGAGGTAAGCAATTCCATTAAATTCAGGTGACTGAAAGAGCAAGTAATATTCATGATTATTAGAGAAAAAAATAATTTTTGTATCAAGGAACTTATGAAGGAAATGGATTTATTTTGGACCATATGTTGCAGTTGCTTTGCTAGTGTTGCAAAGGTGAGTGGTTTTAAAAGAAGATGAGACTATTAGTTGGAATCAAATCAGAACAAAAACGAGGGGGTTTGTTAAATTTTCAAATATACTAAACCTTGATTACAAGTATAAACAGATGCTTACTCATTAATTGGGTACACACGGTAATGTGAACCTTTGTGTTCTTTCTTCTGCTATTTTAAAATTTAAAATTAACTTCATTAAAGACTTGTAGTGGGAAGAATATGATACAAAATTTACTTATTTCAGGCTTTGAAAAGAATCATAGGCTAATTGCTCAGTGCTAATAGGAAGTAAGGAGAAGGTGTAAGTTAAAATTATTTTTTTTTTTTTTTTTTTTTTTTTTTGAAACATCATCTGCAGAGCACTTGCTTCTGCCTTAAGGATTTCAGGTAATAGTCGTCAGTTATGTGAAATGGTCACTGCTCCTTTGAGGAAGTGCAGAGTGTCTCAGGGGGTCTATGAAGTAACTAAAGCCAAGAAAACTTACCATGGTGCTGTAGCCCTGGAGTCCATTGTGCAGCCTTTCCTCACCCTGGGATTCTCTAGCATGGAGGCAGTGCAAGGAGGAGCAGCAGCACAGTAAATGTGAGCAAGCAGAGAGGAGACTGGGTACACAGAGAGGAAAGAGCCTAAGCAAGAGGAAATTAGATATGGAAAGGGCATTTAAGTTGGGAGGACTATTGTCACACTTGTGTAGGGCAGTTATCTTCATTTATAACCTACTAAAAGTGACATACCATTATGCAGCTGGAAAGAGGTGGGAGAGAAGAAAAATGGTGCTGTATTGGTGGATGCTAATGTGCAAAAGAGGATGGGGGGAAAGACATCTATGGAATGATATCCAAACATACCTTCGAGTTCCTAATCCTTGCATTAAAAGGTGTTCACTGATTAGTCTGTTGATTTGTTTTCTTTTTTCTTTCTCTTTGAACATTAGATTCCGGATAGAGAATTCTTGCTAAGAGTTTCTTACATGGAAATCTACAATGAAACTATTACAGATTTGCTTTGTGATATCAGGAAAAAGAAGCCTCTGGGAATTCGTGAGGATGTTAATGTAAGTGGATGTTGTGTAGTGTAAGTAATGTATCTGCTTGGAGTCAAAGGAGTTTAAAAAAAAAAGAGAGTCTTCAGAGGCATCTAGTTGAAAACTTTTCTGTGTCAAATTGTGTAATTGTTATGTTCAGAATTAGCAGGACACTTGATGTAGTAGAATAACAACAGTGAAGCTGGGCTTGCTGTTGCTGGTTTGTTTTTGTAAATGTTTGTGAATATCAATTTTCCAGGGTACTATATTTTATTTAACTTTGTCAGTGATTACCTGGGAGCAGTCTAGTTAATAAAACTTCCACAAACGTGATATTTAAGCTTCTATCTCAATATGTTAGAAGTCTCAAACTGATACAGAGAATTACTTTAACACCATCTTCATATCATCTACAAAGTAGATAAACCTTTCTTCCACTGTAACCACAGAATAACCATCAGACTAGAACTACTCAGTAAGATCAGTAGGGAAAATAAATATATTAACGTCATCTTCAGTTTCTTGATGTTAAGTTTTGTAGCAATTTTTTTTTTCTTTTATTTCAATGCCCTAAATGATCAATGCTTTTGAAACTTGGGAAGAAGGGAGACTTATCAGTTGTATGATTATGGCATTATAACATTTACTGAGAAATATACTCCTGGCTTGACTCAAAATGTCCAAAAGGGTATTTCTTTTACCAGTTGTATTTTTAGGAAACTTTCTAGATCTCTGTTTGATTCTTTTGCCTTTAGGCTACAGTTCTGATAAAGGTCCAAACTTCTCTGTTTCTTGTGTTCAGAGTAAAAGGCATTCAACTGATTTTACTTTTAAGAAGGGAGCAAAGTAGAATATATACCATAATAATTACTGGTAATGTTAATGTATTGAAGTGAGTTTTGGAGTTCAGTCAAATTTAATACTGCTTTTGTTCTGAAGAGGAATACGTATGTAGAAGATCTGATTGAAGAGGTGGTGGTTGCCCCAGAACAAGTTATGGAATGGATCAGAAAAGGAGAAAGTAAGTTGTTTAGTCAATGTCAGCTGATATCTTAGAAGAGCGTTATTGAATCAGATATATCTAGAATAATGAGGTATGTCTTTGAGATTATATTCAGAAATTGATGTTTTTCAGATAGTTTTAAAATGGTGCTTATTGTCTGTTATCTCCAGTTTATACAAATATAAGCAAAAGTATTCTAATGTTGCTTGTTGACAGAAAATCGCCATTATGGAGAAACAAAAATGAATGAACACAGCAGCCGTTCTCACACTATCTTCAGAATGGTAAAAACCATTTCACTATTAGGAGGGTTTTTATTATTTTCGAAGTGGCAAAAACTTTATTGCACCCTCTTCTTCTAGATCATTGAAAGCAGAGAACGAAGTGACCCCGCAAATACAAACTGTGACGGAGCAGTGATGGTATCCCACTTGGTAAGCTGTACTCCAAGAAGTTATTAAATGGCCATTTAAGTGGAGAATTTACTGTTACCACTTGTTAGAGAGAAGAACGTTAATTCATACTGACATCACACGCATGCTTTGTTGTTAACTTCCATCAGACATTTCTTAAGCGGAAATTGTGTTTCTGATCATCTGTATAGAGGGAAGTTCCTGGGATGTCATCCAGAGGGTGTCTTCTCACCAAAGGGTGTTCTGACATGAGAATAGTTCCTAGACAATTTGTGCTGGGTCAGGGAGTGTTATGCCCTTCCCAGGAGTGTAAGGGGATATTGTGAGAGTGCTCTTGCACTTTGTTGAACATAGCTATCCCAACAATTGTTCCTGACCACTGACAAGCCCTGTGAAATAACTTGTAAAGTGGGTAACCTTAAGTCTTCTCTTACCCTCAGATTTAGTTGTTAAAAGAACATGTGGCCTACAGCTGCAATGGCCAGAAGACTCATTTTTTCACAAGTAACCCCACTTAGCACCTCTTCAGATTACTAGTATATGAAATATCCTGTGGTGAGGAGAATGCACTGCTGATTTGTAAGGAAGTGTTTTGGTCCCCTGAAACTTTCTCTGTTTAGCCCTTCCTGGATTCTCAGAAAAGAATACAAATGAACTGGAGGAATGAAATCAATAGGAAAGCATTTGAGCTTGCTAAAATCTTCATAAGCACTCTTAGTCAGAATTTGGAACAGCATAAAGTCAATCACACACATTGTGGAAAGAGCTTTCTGTTCTGGCTTCTGTGAAAAAGCTCTGGGATCTGAATGTAAATGCTACTTGTGCGGTAGCTGAGTGAAGTACTGCCTACTTTTTTTTTTTTCCTCACTGTAGCTGATGGGATTTACCCTTATACCACCCCCTGTCCTGTCAGTTTGTTCCAACTGACTTTATAGTAACCTCAGCCAATGTGGGGGAGAGAGGGTTTTTTGGCCTTTTTGCTATATTGCTGCTTAGTGGAGTTAGTACAGGATTCTACCCTTCTGAAACATAAACCAATCAAAGTGAGGGCTGCTTGCTCAGGCAAATCATTGTAGGATGCTACGAAGTTCTAGTTGACTTCGAACCAGATAGAATGGGGCTTTTCCTCTGGTATTTAATTTCTTCCTTATCCCCACAATGACAGGCAAGGAGAGACATAGAGCTGATTCAGGGCAGAGCGCTAGATATCCTTATCTAGGCTCTCTTTCCCGTGAAAGATTAGACCAGACCTGTGATTCTATGAAGATTTCTACATCTTGAATATGTAGTTAACACTTCTGTATCGAGAAACTATATTATCTTTTTGTTACTGAGGGCACTGAATTGCATTGCAAGTTTGTAGTACGGTTCAGGGTGGTATTAATAGAGTTCATACAAACTTATTCCATGTCCTTAAGTACCTTGTATGTATTGGCTGGTATGTGTGTAGTTATGGACTATTTCCAATAATGACAGACCTCTTGCTTTTTTCTAAGTGTAAGTTTAATTTCTTAAATTCCTAGCAGAGATTTAGAATTAAGACTATCCAAAACTAAATTGCCTCAGAACTAACCTGTGACATATTTAATGAATTTGCAGAACTTGGTAGATCTGGCAGGCAGTGAAAGAGCTAGTCAAACAGGATCTGAAGGTGAGTGTTAAATGAGGCTCTCCTGATAACCACTTCTGTTAATTAACACTTGTGGGAGAATATGATAGAAAGGAAATTATTTGATCTATGTGCTATTGTGTTACTTATTGTTTATAATAATCTCACCCTTGGTAGGGCAGGAAAATACTGAAAATGCTGTGAAGTGCAAACAATTAGGCAGTGATATAAATTTTCTAGAATAGCAGGTCCAGCAAGAGTCCTGCACTGAACTAATAAAATAGAGATGAATCAGTAAAGATTCACTTGTAGTAAAGAAATCATTAGAAGTTTGTAGGAGCTCATGTGTAAAGGTGAGGAGTGAACAGATGGCTCGCTCTTTTGAAAAGAGGAAACCTGTTTGCTAACAACGACAGCATGACGCTGCACAAAAATGCCTTTATCATTAAAAAAGTTATATGAGAGGAAAACAAGTTAATATTCTCTTTTACAACTTTTGAGTTCGTTATTCCTTGTGTATAAGGCTTGTTCGGTACACTTACACATATAAATATGGGAATTGGCAAAATCAAAACTGGAAACAAAATTAAAGTGCTTATGGGCCCAGCTACTTGTTATGTAACACTTATTAATGTTTATTTGTGATTACTATCTTATTTTGAAACATTTAATCTATTATAAAGAATTTTATACAGGCTGCTGATTTGAGTCATAGTGCATTGTGGCACCTGAGATTTAGATCTTGGATAGTCCCTCTGAGCATAACATAGCACAAAAGCTTGACAGGTTGAAAATGTATCTTAATGTTGTTTTAAATTAAAAAAAAACAAATTACTGTGTGATATCTAGGTATCCGACTGAAAGAAGGCTGCAATATAAATCGGAGCTTGTTCATTCTGGGTCAGGTTATCAAAAAACTTTGTGATGATCCTTCTGGGTAAGCACTTGTGTTTGTATACATGTTTTAAGAGAAACCACTAATAAACTAAGAAATTAAAATCCCTTTTCTATAATCCTATTTTATGTAAGTAACTATTTCAAATAACTTTACCTCTAGAAAATATATTTACTGTGAGGTTTTTTGTTCAGAAATATTATATCATCTTTTTCTTCCCTCTTTTCTATCAGCTTCATAAATTACAGAGACAGCAAGCTGACTCGAATTCTGCAGAACTCTCTTGGAGGAAATGCGAAGACAGTTATTATTTGTACAGTTACTCCTGTTTCTTTTGATGAAACGCTCAGTACTCTTCAGGTAAAACTTCTCGCCTATTTTCAAACATTATTCTGACTCAAGACTTCATTGTAGACAGGTTGGAGGGGTGGAAAAATGTAATCTGCTGGATCTTCAGTCACTAGAATCTTGTAAAGATGCTCTGAGGACTTGGAACTTGAAATATTTGTTTGGTACAGAGCATCTCTTCCCAGTTGTCATCTTGTACTAGGTTGTCTGACTAGAGCTTTCTGGCAGCTGGAACAAAGCTCCTTCTCTCAACTTGCAGGCAGTAGATAACCTATTTCTTATTTGCCTTTTCCAAATGCAGTTAGAGCTGCAAGTCTTTGCTAACACAAGATGTTAGACAGGTCCTATAGGAAAGGAGTGTAACTGAACTATTCATGAGCTGTATTCTTTAGGTAGGATTGTGTTTCTTTTTGGTGGTCTCTTAGCCTTTTATTAAATAAAAAATAACTTGGTATATCTTTGCTTAAAAGTAGGTTTCACTTTTTAGGTACTAAGGTAAAGCAAAGAAAACTTAACTCTTTAAATCTTATAACATGTGAAAAATGAACAAATGTATATATTTGTGTCCTTAATTATATGTTGCTCTTTATCTGATAAACTGTCCCTTTAATTCTGGGAAATATGAGACAGAATAAGTCTCTTCATGTATTTGTTGTCTAACTATTGCCCATGAGAGTATATTCTTCCAGTTTGCCAATACAGCCAAAAGAATGAAGAACACTCCAAAAGTCAATGAAGTACTTGATGATGATGCCCTCCTGAAGAGATATCGCAAAGAAATTCTGGATTTGAAAAAGCAGCTGGAGGAAGTATGTAATAACCTTACTGAAGTTAATCTATCCTTAGTACTGGTAGCTATTGGAAACACTCTGTTTTAAACTCAAACCAGTTAAATCTGGAGGGGCAGGAAGACTGTTTAAAGTGATATCTGTAGTTTCTATTGAGATAATAGAAATTGAAAAAGTGATGTGAAGTTTAGAACAAGTGATAATCAACATAGCTGTGTGAAAGCTAACACTGAATGAGATCAACTGACTGAATTGCCGCCTTCTGTAAGTTAACGTATTTAAGAAAAAGAAATTTGTCATGCTTTCTAGCACACTTTAATATTGCCACAGATCAAAAGGAATAATTAACTGACATTCAATCACTTCTTATATTGCAATTAAAGATTCCAATGTAAGTCATATTTTTCCCCTCTAACTGATGTTTATCTTCAGTTCACATTACAAGAAGTTGCAACTGCATAAGATCAGTGGCAATACTTGATATGTCAAGTAAAGGTAGAAGATACATTTAGAAAATTAACAATAGTAACTTCTCACCAGTGTCTCTCATGTGTTCATCTACCTCCAAAAATCTAGAGTTGAGGAACAATCTTGTAAGTCTTGTTTAGAGTATAGATTATAAAAGAAAGCACAGAAAAATCACAATTCTGAACATATCCTTTTGGTGAATTAAGTGGGGTTTGTTGGAAAATCCCATGTGAACTCTGAATTACTCTAAAGTATTGTAAGCCTATGATGAAGCTGTCAAAAAACTAGCTACTGTAATCCAGTTGCTTTACAACAGAATAAATTTTCAGTACTTCAAATTTTGGGACCCCACATGCATTAGAGTAGCTTGCTGTTATTTGACAATTGAATCAGTTCTCAAAGAGCTTCAGTCTTCTGGCACCATGGGAAGGTCATCTTAAACTATGTTGCACTTGAAAGAGTGCCCCTTATATTTATTATTTTTTTCTTGTCCCTAGAAAAATCCAAGGTGCTATTGTTTTGGGGATTTTGGACCCCTTTAAATACTAAGTCTACAGGTAAATTGTAGACTAAATTGTCAGTTTTATTGTTACAGATTTAAAGACAGCTCTTCCAGACTTTAAAGAATATATGTGTGTAGTTGTTTTAAATATTAGTAATTGTATATCTTCTGTAGTAGTAGTTTGTGCTCTTAAATACTAGTTTGATTAATATTCTTTTTATGGAAGGTGTCTTCGAAGACTCAAATTCACGCAATGGAAAAAGACCAATTATCCCAGCTGTTGGAAGAAAAAAATTCTCTTCAAAAAGTACAGGAAGACAGGATACGAAACTTAACTGAGATGCTGGTGACTTCTGCCTCCTTTTCCTCAAAAGAGAATGCTAAAGTAAGCACCTGTTCTAGAACTTACGTGTTAACTCTGAATGTTGTGGTTTAAGCCTAGCCCACAACTAGGACTGTGGTAGCTGCACACTCACCCTCCCTCATCCCCAGGTGGGATGGGGGAGAGAATCGGAAGGGAAGGGAGAAACTTGTGTGTTGAGATAAGAGCAATTTAATAAGACAACAAAAAAAGTAATACCATAGTTAAAATAATAATATATATATAAATACAAGCGATACTCAGTGCAATTGCTCAGGAACTCTAGTTGTGCTGAACAACCAGTCCCAGAAAAGAGAGCACTCCAGTCTTGAAGAGCCAGTCCCAGGAGGAGAGCAAAAAGGGAAAAGGCCAAAAACCCACAAAACGACAGAAGGTCAAATTCCAACAGAACTCACAGGGAGCTCCGAACAGAACTAACTGAACTAACTAGCCAGATCCTTGGGCTCCAGCTAATATACAGAACGTGATGTTAATGGTAGGGAAGATTTCATTGACGAACCAGGATGTCAATCTAGGTGCTGTTCCATTCTCCTTCTTCCCAGCTGCTATGAACATCTGCAACTGGAAAGTTGAAAAAGTCCTTGGTCTCCTTGGCAACAGCCAAAATATCAGTGAGTTCTTACATTCTTTTCATACCAATTCCAAAACACGGTCTAGCTGCTGAAAACAAAACGTTAACTCTATCCCAAGGAAAAAGCAGTGTTATCACATCATTCTCATACTAAATCCAAAACAAAAGACTGTACTAGCCACGAAGAAAATATTCTGGCTGCATGAAGAAAACTAACTCAATTTTTTCTAAACCAACACACTGAAATACTTAGCAAAAGGTAATATTAAATACAGGGTTATATTGACAACAACAAATTTAAACAATTTTCACACAATTTTTCTTATTTTTAAAGAGGTAACTTTTAAAATAACATCTGAGTATCAATTCAATGTTGCCTTGTAGTGAACAGACTGCAGAGACTTCTGCTTTCAAACTGTATGCTGTAGTTTAATTTTAAAGAAACTGCAAAGCACTGTCTAGTTAATTGTCGTTAATGTTAAAGAACTAGACTAATGCAACATCTGCTCTCTACTTTGTGCTTTGGCTGTATCATTTTTTCTGTAAATACTTTATTTTTTTTAAAAGGCCAAGAGACGAAGAAGAGTTACATGGGCTCCTGGTAAAATAAACCAGGCGAATGTGAGTTATTTTGAAGACTTGGAAAAAACAACGCTGACTGAAGCAAAAAGAAAGAAAATGTCTCTGTCGTCGCTACCAGACATGGAGGATTGTAAGTATCTTCGGGGAAAGAAATAAGGAAACTCTGCACAGCAGCTTTGAAATGAGAAAAACCTGTTTTTAATGAATCTAAGTAAAAAAGCAACTTTACGAGGAAATTACTTATTTTCTTTTCCTGTTCTGGATATTGAGTTTTTAATGTGTTAAAAGCAAAGGTAGGAGTAGTGAGGTAAAAGGTAGCACCTATAAATACTTCTGCATGCAGCATACCTCAACCCCCTATTTTTTGGTCAAAGTAGCCCAAGTTACTCTTTAACACAGGCTATCCATCCAAACTGTGTCCTCCCCCCAGAAGGAAGGGGAGGGAAAAAAAAGGGGTGTGTGAAATTCCAAAATCCTCAAGGAGAATAGAGAAGTCATTACTCAAACATTGGATTGAGATACAGAGAAATTCAAAGACTTATTAGAGGGGTGAAGGACAAAGCGAGTTGAACTGAGGACAAGAAAAATTGGACAGTATTGTTACTGAGTTGCATCTTCTTACAGCCTTATTTCCTATCCTTCTGTCCAGCTTTTTTGCTTCTGTGTGGATTGTTGGAGGTTTTTTTCTGTATGGGGTGGGTGTGTGTGCTTTTTTTTTTCTTTAAATCTTTCAGGATACTGTTGAGTTGTTCTTTCCTTGACACTTAAACACTTTTCCTAGTCTGTAAGTATATTCTGGTTTTGGTTTAATATTCGTTAACTTGTGATAAGGTGGTTAGTGTAAGTGTAAGGACTTCAGTGTTGTTCGCTTTCATAAGAGAAAATAATGAGATTCAGGAGTTGTACTCAGTGTGCTACATCTTTGCCATTGAGTGATTGCTGCCAATGTGACAAAATTCTTCAGTAAGAAAATAATTCTTGATGTCCAGTTTAAAATGTACTGCAAACTACTCTGTATTTTTAATACATCTTTATTTTCAGCTTCATTAGAGACTTCTGAATGTGACAACCAGTGTCTGCTTCCTGATCAAGTTTCAGAGGTAGAATGGACTGACGGACCTAAAGTCAATTGGGTAACCTCATAATCTGTTTTGGTTGTCTAATACAGTGCATATACATTACACACATAAAGCTTTACGCTTCTGTAAAAGCATAAAGAACACCAATGTTCTCCTATATTATAGGAGATATATTATAACTGGCTTGAAAGTCAGTCTCTTCTGCTCATGTCTGTGAAGTTGTGGGATGATTCTATCATTCTAATGGTTTTGTGGTGAATGATCTAGTAAGCTTTGGTATTTGAACAAGAATAGCCTGAAAAAGCAAGCAACAACTAATGTAATACTAAACCTACTTGATCTTGTAGATCAGTTAACTGAGCAATTATTTTTCTAGACTCAGAGAGATTTTGAAGAATCTGTGCAACTCTGTGAAGCGTTAGTGCTAGAAAAGGTAAGTCTGTTCCTTATTTTCTAGAAATAAGACTGACATTCCAACAACAACTTCTAAAGTTTCTTGTGCTGCTTCTTCAGGATATTGCTGTAAATGAGGTCAACATCCTGCAAGCTAACTTTAATGACCTGGTATTGGAAAACGAGCAGTTGAAGTTAGAAATAAATGAAATGAAGGAGAAACTGAAAGAAAAAATGGAAGTGGATGAATTTGAAGCACTGGAAAAACAAACACAAAAAGATCATGAGGTGAGGTGCATTGAAATAAATACAAGAGATAAGAACCCTCGATGCTTGTTTTCTATAGTTTATTCAACGTACTTGTCCTTGGATGTTGATTCACAGACACATGGTGTTACAAGCTACTTTCAGCAACAGAATGAACTATCCCAGGATTTAAACTGGATTTACTCAGAGTGCAAAATCAGACTTAAGTTTTTGGAAACTCACATAATGAAGTCTGATTAAGCATATATTTGTGTGTGTATATACATGTATTCATATATTTTAAATATGCATGATCTGAATTTCATTCTAGATTTCTGCACAAGACAGTTGTTTTGCCGCGTAAATAATTTTTAAATCTGTTTGGAAGTTAAAGTATGGTTACTAAACCATGTTTCCCGTATTGTGCAAAACTTTCTGGTTTACAATTGAAGATAGCCTTGGCTTTTTGTAATCCATTGAACTATGTGAGGTTTAACTTATATTATTTAACTCTGTTAATAAAATATTTAAAAGTAGTAGTGTGAATAGTAATATATGTGGAAAATGGAAACATATTTTGTGCTAGGAAGTCAGAAAAGGTAAATCTACCTGCTGAATAATTATGATAGAGGAGATACTGACTTTCAGTTCTCTTCACCTACTTGTGCCATTAGTGGAGACCTACCTTGTTTGTCCAAACGTTTTATGCTCTTATTCTGTAACCTAAAAGGACTAGACTGTGAATAAGCAACAAAAAAAAAAAAAGGAAATCTAAACCCAACAATTTGAGGTATTGAGATATTGAGATGTGGTTGGATTATTCCATTTGTTACACTTTCTCTGTAGATGCCTGGTATGCACTAGTCTGTTTAATGTCCTCTGACCACGAAACTAAGGTTGAAGCTGAAGTTACATCCTTTTGTGTTGCTGTTTTAGGTTACAATTTAACTAGATCACCTCTCAGTTCTCTTGTGTTTCCTACGAAGATTTATGGATCTTAAACAAAATGGATCCATAATAGCTTATGATTTAGCTTGTATTTAAGATTGGGTTTAGAAGACCTTTTGTATGCTAGACTAATTGTGCTACCTTCCTTAACAGCCAACGTTTAACAAAGCCTCAGTTTTCACTGCAAAGCTTTTGTGTGTCTAATAACAGATGAAATGTTCTAAAGTGGCTTTCATTACAAGAATTGCTTTTTGAACGATTCATGTTTTCAGATATATCTGAAGACAGTCCATAAGATGTAAGGATCTGTTAATATCTATGTAGCAGATTAGTTACAGCGATGCTGAAGGTTCAGATAATTCACTAAATACATTAGTTGAAATCCATCAATTTAAATCAACACAGATATATACAGGTAAATTCTATTATTCTGAATAATGACATTAGATGACTTCTGAGAGTAGTATTGTACTAGATCTTCTACAACCATCATCTAATTTTAAGACTACAGATGGAGTGTTTTTTCTTGCTATGCTCCTAACTATATATAAATACTCCAGGAGAGTGCTTGTTTTAAAGCTTGTCACTGATCTTAAAATTACAGATTGGATTTTCTCCTTACCTACACTTGTGACCAGACAGAAGTACTTGTGGATGAATGCTTATTGTAAAGCTTTTCTGAAAAAGACCAAAAGAAAAAAAGAGTTCTTCAGTTTTAGAAGTGCTTTTCTATCGAGTCTTCTACTCGTGCCTCCTTTGAGGCTGACACTGAATGTATTCATGGCTTCCTTTAGCTCAATTTTGGCACCATGTCACTCTTGGTAGTATAGATTAAATCATAAATATCTGCACTGTCATAAAAAGCTGCTTAACCTGACTAGAATTTGAAGTGTCATATCTGTATGATTTCTGCATTAATTGCTTCGATCATGTTGCTCTTGCTTCTCGAGTTGTGGCAGATTAAATTGTACTTGAATCCTTTCTAATTACTGGGAAGCTAAAACAGAGCTTTGCACCTCATCTATCCATTTGAAAGAATATGTAGCGACTTGCTTTGCAGCTGTTTAAATAGACATGCGTGCGTATATACGGCTTGCCCACTAATAGAAAACACAAGATAGACTTTGCTTATTTTCATGGTGTTGGCAACTAAAACTACCGGTGTGGGTGCTTTTCTAACATCCTCTGCAATTTTGCTTCGATTTGCTCCACAGACGCAACTAATGCATGAAATTACCAACTTAAAGAATCTCGTTTCAAATGCTGAAGTGTACAATGAGGAGCTTGAGGTGAGCCTGTCCATGAATTTACGTGCAATAAGAATCGTGTGCAATGTGCCTTGTTTGTTTATCTTGAAATAGTATATTTGCTGAGGATGACCTAGACATCATTGGACTCTGGCTTGTCTTACCAGCTGTAAGGATGATATGTCTAAAACCCGTAAAGCTTACTGTGTAAAAAGATTTTTGTTAAATTTTTACCTGAAAAAACAAAGAGCACTGGAATCTGCCCTCTTTCTTCAACTTTTAGGCAGAAATAAGCTCCAAATTGGAACAGCTGAAAGAGAAAGAGAACAAAATTAAGATATTGCAGAATCGTGTGGAAGAATTAGAGAAAGCAGGAGCAGAAAAAAAGGACACATCTTTTTCAGCGGTAAATTTGAGTTTTCTTCTGGGTTGAGAGACGGTTGTGGTTTTGTTGATGGTGGGTTAAATTTAGGTATAGCCTTAGTATAATTGGAATCTACTTCCCTACAGATACTAGGTAAATTTTTTTTAGAAAGCTTATTAATGCTAATTACTGTATTATCATACAGCAGTAATCTGGTGAAGTAAAGCTATGGGAAATACTGCTTTTTATCTCATCTCTCAAATAAGCCTGGTATTGTTCTTTTAGAGTAAATTTACCCAGTCTTCTGAGCCTGTATTTCCATTTTAACCACGTTACCATGAACACGTGCTTTATTATGGCTATGTATTTTGGGATTTCTTTGAGTATTTATCTGTCTTTTTTAGGGAGATTCTGATAAGCTAATTGAAGAAATACAGCAGCTGAATAAATCCCTCTTAGATAGTGAAACCATAGCCTTGGATGCCAAAAAAGAATCTGCTTTTCTCAGAACTGAGAATTTGGATCTGAAGGAGAAGATGGCAAGTACTTGTTAAACTGCATTTATAGCTGTACAAAATGTTGTTAAGGGCCTGTTGGCTCCTAGACTAGTGAAGAAGGCAATTGGTAAAGACAAGATGTGGTAAAGTATTTGGAGAAAGATAATGACTAATGCTCCAAGTAATGTTTTTATTATGGAATTAATGGCAAGTCAGTCTTCAGGAGCAAGATTAAAAGAAAACAGACGCTTTTTCCACAGGAGTGGGTGTTTAGTTTTAGGTTTAGCAGTAGAGAGAGAGCAAGTGAACAGTCTTCAGGGAGTTACTAAGAAATAAGACTCCACACCTAATTTCACCAGAGAATGAGATTAAGCGATATGAACACAGAGAAGTGGGGTGAAGCTTAGTTTGAGCTTGGAAGGAGAAAAAAATAGTGGAAGCTGTTATGGCCCTGACCTGTAAGGTAAGGAATGCAGTTAACTTGTGGCTTATTCTGCCGTATTTATTAATGCCAAAGTTATACAGAGTGACAATAGAAATGTGGCTTGTGCAATATTTAAATGTTAAGGAACTAGACTTTTATTTTGTGTGTGAACTGCATGTTGTTTTGTTTTCCTGAAGAATGAACTCTTAGACAATTACAACCAAATGCAAAAGGATGTTCAACTCTATCAAAGCCAAATAGAAGCGGGAAAAGCCAGTTACAAAAAAATGCAAGCTGACTTGCAGAAAGAGTTGCAGTTTGTATTTCAAGAAAACACAAGGCTAACTTCACTGATGGAGGGGAAAGTTCCAAAAGGTACTGATTCGGGTGGTGCTTCTTTCCTCTCCCCCTCTCCTTCCTCTTCCCCATAACAGTGGGGGGATAACAAAGACTTGGACTCTTGTTTTTTCAAAAATAACACTTGGAGCTTCTGTCAATATAAAATGCTAGAGTAAATGGTACTGCTGGCACATAGAAACTGTTTCAGCACTTTCTTGAACTATTTGAAAACTGCAGCTTACAGAATGTTTTGTATTTTGCACAAAGGTAATCAAGTTGATGAAGGCTGTCAGGGAGAATCTAAAATAAACTGGATGTTAACCTGACAAGTGATGACTAAAATCAGACCATTAGTTCTGCCTTTTAATTGTTGGCAACTGTAAAATATACTTTGCTAGAATTATATTGATATAACATCCAGAACGTATTATAAATCATCTGCTTAATTTAAAACATGCTTTTCTCTCACACTCTCTTATTAATCTAAATTTGTTAAATCTCTAGATCTGCTTTCTCTTGTGGAGCTGGAAAAAAAGGCAGCTGACTTAAAAGGAGAACTAGAAAAAGCATTGAAAGAGAATGCATTTCTACAAAAACAAGTAAATGAGCTATCAGAATTTCAGTCTCTCCCAAACACTGTTGAGATGCAGCAGAAAGAGGTAAAAAACCCCCAACTTTTTTTCTTGTTTTTGTATTGTGCTCAACTGGTAACATTTTAACGGAGACCTATTGGATATGAAGTTTTAATGCCAAAAGTTGTCTTGAACCAAATAACTGGAGATATTTCAACTCAGTTAACTAAATTATTGTTCCTCAGGTATTTAATATTTGCACCTAGGAATAAACTTAAGATCACATGTTTAGTCACAAAACCTAATTAATCTGGATTTTCTAGTCCAACATTTGCCTGCCTATTTGCCCTGGTCACCATTGATAACTGTGTGTATGTATAATGGTGTTTGATGCTGGTTTACTGTTCTAAAACTGTTGTTTTTTTGTGTGTGGTGTTGGTTGGTTTTTTTTTTGGTCTAATTGAAAATTTCAATACCTCATGGCAGAAATGCTGCCTGAGAAGTGATAGATTTAACTTGCAAATTCTGGAAAACTTGTAAAGAAACCTTTCTGTTTCCTGGCAGGTCAGGGCTCAGTACACTAAGTTTGACATAAACGTGTCTTAAAGGGTTTGTTTGCAAACACTTTCTAGGTTTATTTATCCTGAAATACCTGCTACTAAGTATGTAACTATGGCAAATACTAATTTAGAAGATGCTATTAATATTGCTTTTCTGTTGGCAGATTCTTGAAAAATGTGAGGAGCTGCACCTATTGAAACTGGAAAGAGAGAAGCTGCTTTCTGAAGTAGCTGATAATGAAGTTAGACTTAAACATATGACTGAAGAAATTGGAAAATCAAAAGATGACCTAGCAGATGCTCAACTTAAATATGTAAAATCTGATCAGGAATATGTAGCACTTAAACAGCTCCATGAGGAGCTAGAGCAAAAATATGTAGCTGCATTGGAAAACAATGAACAAATAAAGCTCCAAATAGATGTCCTATTTAAAGAAGCACAAGAGTCTAAAACAACTTTGGATGAAGTGAAATCAGAGGTCAGTGTCGGCTTGCTTCTTTTACAGATAAGACATGAGGAATTCATTCATTGTATTAAAACAAAAAACCAAAACACAACTTAAGTAGTTTTAAAGGTATAGATAACATTAGAATTGAAATTCCTCTAGCATGAGTGGATATTACTTATTCTATGCCAGCTGTATAAGGTTGCAGGGTTAGGCAGCTGAATGGTCTATATTAATATATTTTATTTAAATGCGATGCTATGAATTAGTCTATCCAAAGCCATAAAAACAAAGTTTCCTCATCAGGAACTGGAGTCTGTTTAGAACAGAAAATATTTCAAACCAAAGAGAACTGCTGGATAAATTTGCAATTAGAAAGGGAGAGTGGGGTAAAAAAAAACACATTTAGAAAAGGGAAGATCCATAATTTTTATAAGGCTTTTGCCACTTATATTGCTGTCATTCTAGCTATGGAGTTGATAACTCCTAATTTTCTTTTCCTAAGCTACATGAGAGTTTCATGTGTGTTGTTATGTTTTAGTAAGATTTTGCTGCTAAGGAGAAACCACAGGTTCCATAAGCAAATGCTTATTTAATGTGTCAAGAATATAAGCCATGACTTAAAGTGAAATGATGAACATCCTATTCTCTTGTCAAAAGACAGCATCTCTCTCCCTTTCTAAGCTAATATAGATTCTGTGAGAATGTGTACACCTGCAGATTTGCATTACAATGAAGTGTCTTGCCTTTTGCTTTACAAACTGAAGCTCTGTAGCAAAATGAAAGAACTGGAAGAAAAGACAGCCGAGCACAAACAACTTCTTGAGGTAAGAGAAGATTTGATTCAGACTCAGCAGAAGTTAAATGAAATGGAGCAATTAAAAGAACAAGAAAAAATGATGGAGTTGAGACTGGAGGCCAAGGATTCAGAGATGCAGGCAGTTCTTCAACAGCTTACTGAATGCCAGGAAGAAATAAAAACTCTAACCCAGGAAAGAGATTACCTGAAGCAAAAAGAAGAGTCTCTCCAAGCTGAGGCAGACCAACTCAAAGAGGATATAAAAGACACTGTTTCAATGGTAGGAATTCTTCTTTTATGGAAAGGGACCATACATGTTAAGGGGAAGAGTGTAAGAACATTTATAACCTATATTGAAATATATAAGGGAGTGACTTCTTCTGGTTTGGGATTTTTTTTTTAATCAAGGAATGCTAACTAATGTTGCAAAATATTTGTATTTTTCTTTGGTGTTTGAAAGAACATTTTGGCACACGAAGAACTGAGAAATACACAGAATTCTCTCAAACAATCTCAGGACACTGTCAAGAAGTTGGAAAAAAATATTTCTGAAAAAGAATCTCAGATTCTGAGTGTTGAAGAGGCACTAGAGACAACCACTAAAGAACTCAAAATACAGGTAAAACACTATGTAATAATTCAAAATAAAGATGCTTTTAATGTGTTTTCCAACACTGTAACAACAAGCCTAGTTAGTCTGCTTAGAGTCTCTCCTGCTTGTCCCTTAGAAAATTTCTAGGCCTTTGGTAGAAAGTGGGTGTATTTTGCCACAGAGGCATAAAAATCACCCCAACAGCTGTTTCTTATTTAGCCTTTTCCTCGCAGGCTTTTTCTAGATAAAAATTTGGCCAATATTGCAGAAGAGACTGCTAAAAGGCCAATGTTTAAAACAAAACAGGTGACAAAGGCTCAGTTCTGGTGTTTTTCTAGTTTGGTTACAGTGGTTTCATGTTAAAAATACTGTAACAGAGTGAATCAAGCAACTTTTGCATTTAATTTTGGTTTTGTATTGATGGAAATATTAATAAATCTTTGCACATTTTTTAATAGATATCACAAATGACAGAAGAAATAAAAATCATCACATCAGAGAGAGACCAGCTTGCTGAGGAAAAATCACTAAACTGCAGAGAAAGTGATCAGCTTCAGGCACTAAAGGAACAAATCTTTTTTCTTACACAAGAGAACAATTCTTTGCAGGATAAGCTGAGCAGTTTACATTCGAAAAAAGAGGAGGATGCGGAAGGCACTTCGGTAATGATGTTAAGGCTGTAATGGACAGCTTGCTTAGTTAAACATTCACTTGAGTGGAAATAACTTGCAAAACAAACAGGAGAAAAGGGTCCTGCTACTTAACTGCAGACCATTAAACACCAGGGCTATTATTGTTTACTTGAAATATATCCCACCCATATTGTTGTATATAGACAATCAGTAGTAGGATATCACAAATATTTTTCCCATAAATAGAACTTTAACTTGATACAGGATGGTGATGTTGGTCTGCCCAGACATGTGGTTCTATAATTCAGTAATTGAAGCTAAAAATTGCTCATCTGGAAAGGGTGTTTCTGCTTTTTTAAAGCATAGCTAGAACTGACTTCTTTTTCTTGGCAGTGTATGTTAAGGGACATTGCGGCCAACATTTTCATAATTGGACATGCTGATTACACATGTGTATTATATCTACAAAGGGTGTGTGTGTATATATACACACTTTGACAAAAGTAAATCATGTGCATATATTTTCGTACTTACGGGGGAGTGGATAAATTTCAAGGAAATAATTGCTTTTACACCATCATTATTTACTATTGAGACTAGAAATATGGGTAAGGTCTCTAGTTTGGTTTGGGGGTGGGGTTGTTGGGTTTTTTGGTTTGTTTTACCCCCTCAGATATAAACTGTGGCTGTGAAGTTCTACTTCTGATAACTTGTTTCAGAAGTCCTCACTTCAAATTCTACTTTTAAATGTCTTTTATTTCAAGGAACTTGACTTGCATATCAATTTCAGTCAAATCTTATTCTGAAAAAAACCCACAAATTTGTTTGTTTTACATAATCAACCTATCAAAGATCAGATATGTTTCTCTTAAAGCTGCTTCCCAAATGTGTTGATTTCTATCTCTGTATAAAATGGGTACCACAGATTCAAGAAAAATCTGTTGAGCAAGAATTATGTCTTCTGAGAGAAGAGCTGAGCCAGGCACAAAGGAAATTGCAAGAAATGGAGGAAGCGAAGGCCAATGAATGTCAAAAAGAATCTGAAAAAATGGGGAGAACAGATTTTATTCCAATATCGCATGACTATGAGGAAGTGAGCACTATGACAGAAGGAGATGATAGTCTTAAAATGCAACTGGAAAATCTCCAAAATGAGAGAGACCAGCTAAGAGAAACTATACAGGAGACAATTAGCAGGGTAAGAAAAATAGTCCTATTCCTTTAGGATAGCAGTTTTACTCAACTTCTGCCTTAACTTCTGGAAGTGTTGTTCAAGCTTTAATGTACTTTAACTGTGTTGTGTCCAAAGAACTCAGAGATGCAGGAGGAGCTGACATGTACTCAAAACTCTCTCAGACAACATGAGGAGACTATTGTGGAGCTGAAAGGAAGTATTCTGGAGAAAGAAAATGAACTCTTAAAAGCACAAGAAGCATTGAAGGAAACAAGTGATGAACTGCAGCAGAAGGTCAGATGTAGTTTTGTCAAATAAACAACAAATTCTATCAGGACCGGCAACCCATGTCCTCTACAGACTTCAGTTTGTAAGGGCTTGGTAAATGTAATAATGAAACTTAATTAAAAGGTTTTCCGGTTTTCCCTTCTTTTTTTTTCCCTGTACTGCCTCTGGAAAGAATTCTACAGAAACAGAGGCAGTGAAAAGATGATCAAATGCCGTTTGAACTGCAAGTTACAACCCTTACTTACAACTAAACATCCTTTAGTGCTGCATGATGGAAAATTATTTGGAATCAATACTGCTCTTTGACCACAATGCATTTTCCAGGTCTTAAAACTTTGAAAATTCTAGTAATATGTGTCTTACCTGCGCAACTCCAAAGATGCTTGAGTAACTAAAAGGCCGCTCATAGTTTAACTTGCAGCACTATTATAAATTTCTCATCTACTTATTATTTTCATGGCTGAAGCTATTGTGGCTTTTAGAAGACATTAACACTTGTTAGAATCAAGCCTATCTGCTGTGGATACAGCAATGGAATCATTGTTATGAAATTATAATTGACTTTTGTCTACCAGTGAGACAGAAGTACAGAAATTTTATTTTTAATCAAAAATGTTACATCTTTATTTGCTTACTGTAGCAGTAAACTAATGGAAGTGTCCTCTGTAAAATAATTCAATCATAACAACCCATACATACAGATAATGCTCGTGAAATATGATCCAATGGAGTGTTTCTTAAATCAGAACATGATTACTGGGACAATAAAATTTTTAAAGTTAGAATGTTGAGTTGTTTTGGTTTTTTTTCCCAAACTTACCATCAAATTACTTCTACCCATGCTAGAGATAATTAGGAATACTAATACTGGTTCTTATTTGTTCTTTCAGATCACTGAAGTAACAGAAAATCTGACCCATGTCTCTTCTGAATATGGCAAGCTATTGGCAGAAAAAGAACAAATTGAAAGAACAATGAATGAGCAGATCTGTCAGCAGCTTGAGAAAATCACTTTACTTAATCAGGAGAAAGATGAGCTTCAGCAAATGGTGGAGACTTGTAAAGCAGAAAGACATCAGTTAGAGGCTGACTGTCAGGAAAGCAAGGAGAGAGTATGTATAAAGTCTCTTAAATAATTGTTTTAAAGGCAGGTTGTACGATTCTGAATTATTTCAGTCATCTCTCCTCACTTGTTCTTAACAGCAGTAAGCTAAACACTGAGTTTATTAATCTGGTCTAGATTTTGGACTCTGGTTTTTGCTCCCCTCTCTCCCCTTCCTGCCCTTTGGGTCACTGTGTGGCTCTGGGTTTAGACACAGTTCTGCCACCTCCTGGACAAGCACTCCGCAAGTTCCTGCTGTGTCTTTCATCTACAGTGCCTTTGTATTTAGCACTGAGCAGCAGAGGTAATCCAGGTTTGCAATATCGAAGGGCTTAATTCTCCTACCCCTTCAGCTTGTTCTGGATTGATGAAGAGAAAGCTAAACCCAGAAAAGACACTTATTAGCTATCCTACTCTCCTTCCTGATGTTATATTTCTTGGCTGATTAGTGACTTTAATATTCCAAGTATTTGCATGAAAACTGTGCTTATGTTGGCACACTATTTCAGGCAAATTCATTCTGATATGTAGTTAACAAAAATCAAATCTATTATTTCTGAAGTTAAAAGCAAGTCTGGTAAGTACTTTTTCCCGAAGAGAAGCTCTGCAAATTATTTTAAGTAATCACATTATTCATATTAATTTTAGCAAACCTCAGGTAGAACCACTGATCTCTTTTAAGTATTGTATAGACCAACTAATTTAAAAACTAAAATCAGTGAACTAGGATTATCAGATCTTAAATTTTAGATTACAACTTGCTACTAAACAATTGGACAAATCGTGCATTAGGCTGGTGGCAGCTGCCACAAGAATGAGCGTCTTTCATGGTGGGTTGTGTTGTGTGTGTTTTGTTTTTTTTTTAAGCCATCTATTTAATCTGCTCACCCCACAATATTTTTCCCTTTCCTCTTTATATTTGCATGTTTGTTTTTTTTTTTAAACTGATAAAGACAATTTCTAAAGACTGTCTTCCTTTGGAGTTCTTAAACTAGACCTGGGGGAATGACAACTGAGGTTTTTTTCTAAAGTAAAAGACTGATTATTCTGATAGTTCTCTCCTAGAAATTCAAATGTTTTGATTTATCATTCTTAAGTCCTGGTAAGGAAAACTTAATCATACTGAGCAAACATCCGTGTAATACCTTGTTCTGCAGTTCTTAAAGGTTCTGACAGAAATGGAACATCTTCAGGAAGAATTAAAGCATCAGAAAGAGCAAGCCGATATCCAGAAGAACGTGATAGCAAATGCAGAAGAGAAACTGCAAAACACTGAAGAAAAACTGAATGAAGAAATAAACAAACTGAAAGAAAAGGCAAGTACAGTAATACAAAACCTTTTGAGGGCACATCCTCTACATTATTTCTAAGACTCATTAGAATAACAACTATTTACCTGTGGTAATCTGTAGTGTTTTATTGGACAAATAGAGGATGTCATAGTAATACAATCGAGCAACAGGAGTTTTTGCTAATAGTTATGTGTGATTCTGTACTTTTAAAAAATATTTTTAATAGGTAGCCAAGTTGAATGAGGACTTAAATTTGGTAACTAAGGACAGGCACCAGCTGCTGGGAGAACTAAAAGAAAAGACTGAGAGTGAAAGCAATAAACTTCAACAGCTGGAGGAGCAGTGTCATTTGTTAGCAGAGGAGAGAGATCAGCTCCGGGAGATGCTGGAAAGTGTTCAAGCAGAGAAGAACAAACTGGAGATTAACCTACAGGAGAGTGTGGATAAGGTGCTTTATCTTTGATTAAAGTATAACTATAAATGCTTGGTAGGGGAAGATGGTTAATTCTTTAAGGTGTGTTGAAACATATCTTACAAGTATTATGTTGTATACCCAGACTGAAGAATAATGGCATGCTTTGATTTCTGTCTTGTGGAATGGTATTTAGAGATATACACAGAACATTATCTGAGGCTGCTTTGTTTATGAATAAATGAGGAGCTGGAAAATACACGGATTTCATTATCAAAACACTTAACAGGCATTTTTAATGAATTTGAAATGGTATATTTCTAGTTGAGCTCCAAAGTTTTGAAATTAAAGCTGTCAAATTCTGATACTTTTATTTCTCTTCTGGATAAGGCGTATCTTGACAACAGTGAAGACAAGTGAATTGGGTGGTATCCGTTGAACAGCAGTCCTTGTTCAAATATTTAGTAATCACTTCAAATATTTCTAGTTAATTCAAATCCACGGTGGGAGAAGAATCTTCTTACTCTCACTACCAATATCTTCCAGCTCACCTTCATTTGAGTATCAATTGTCTTGCTGTAAAAACTTCAGCTTCACTGGAAATTCAGATGTTTAGTTAAAGGAATGCTAATTCTATAATAAATTATGAAAGATAATTTAACAACACTGACAAGTCTAACTCATAAAATTGTGTTAAGTAATAATTTCTAGATAGTCCTTGATGTGAACCCTACTTAAATTATATCTCTGCTTTGTTTTGCTCATCTGTGCAAACAGGGATTGCAGAAAATACATTCAAACATGTTTGCAGCATACTTTGTCTAATTCTTTACATTATTAAGGATTTATCAGTAGTTTAGTTGGCAGGCTTTGCTTAGTGAAGGCATAAATTTTCAGACAAAGTCTGAAGTTTCTTTTACTCAAACTGAAGCAGGGGTTTTTTTGTGCCATGTGTGTTGACTCCTATGCAATACTGAATGGCCTGGCGTGTGAGTAAATTCACATGCTGTCTCAGAAGTTAATTTTATATTTGTTGATCTATTTTTCACTTCAGATTCTTGAAACTGAAAAGGAACTGAAGTGGCAACAAGAACTCCTCAGCAATGAGAAGATCAAAGCTGAAGAAAGAGAAGAACACTTGTTAAAGGTTCAGAGATGCTCAGAGACTTTGGAGGACGGCCTAACAAACAAGGTGAGGAGTTCTGGTTTTAGTAGCTATTCTGCAGTTGTCTTCTGATGGTTTAGCAGTGTGCTAAACTTTTGCTCAAGACAAATCCTCTTTAATTTTTAATTCTCAGCAAATTATTTCTGTGTGTGCTAAACAAACATGAAGATGGGCAAAGGATTTTGTACAGGTTTCTTTAGTGATATTTATAAGTAGCATCCTCAGCTTGTCTCAGCCTCATAAGCACTTGGGTTGGTTGCTCCATTAGGATGGACACCAGTTTATCTAATGTGTGCAGGCTTAATAGTCATGGTTGTACATGTATTTATTCAGACTTTATGTATGAACCTCAGTGGGTTTGGAATCCCTGGTGCTTTGTACACTTTCAAATTGTACCTGTTATTTAGAAAGTCTTGCAGCTCAGTCTTTTGCCAATTTTCGCTTCTTTATTTTTCATCTGTCAAACATTTCCTTGTTCTGTAGATCAAAGGGTATAATTAAGGATTGCTTCAGATCAGCAAATATGTTAGTTTTCTAATCAGTAGAGCAGATATAAAGACAATTTCATTGCCAATCTCTTACGCTAATCTTCCATTTCTTTTGATTTTCTTGTGATGTGGACGTATGTTGACTGCTTTTTTGTTTGTTTCTTCCTGCTTTACTGAAGACCAAAGCTGACTAAAGTAGAGTTCTTTGGGTGCAATGCTATTCCTCTTCCTTTACATTTTGTTTGAGTGATTAGAACACTGAAATTATTTTTAAACTTCTCTTGCTCTTAGTGTGAATTTTAGAGTTATTAACAGTTGTGGGTTTTGTATTTGACACAACTGATCTGAGTACTTTGTAGAGGAGTACACAGACCAGGACCAAATCATAATGCTTGTTTTTTCTCTGCTGCTTATTCCAGATTCAACAGTTAACGGAGATGCTAAATACAGTATCATGTGAAAAAGACCAGTTATTGGCTGAAAGTACTAGTCATTCTTTCCAACTTAAAGAACAAATCTCATCAATTAATCAAGAAAAAGATGAGCTACAAAAACTTCTCCAGGATGTCAGGTCTGAGCGGGACCAGCTCAAGACAGAATTGCAAAAAAATTCTGAGATGGTTGGTGTTGCAAGTTGCATACCTAAATTATTCATCCCTTCTCTTCTTGAATGGTCCTTAAATATGTATGCTTTTGTTTTAGTATGTTGAAACAAAGGCAGAACTGGAATGTGCTCTAGAGCAACTGAAGCAGAGAAGCTTGAATGATGTGTCCATTCAGGTGAATCCACTGGATAATGGAGAACAGATGGTTGATGACAGCCTGAAGGAAATGACCTTGAAAATTAAGGTAAGCTTCTCTGCTTATTTTAAGGATGTATGTAAAACTTAAATACTTGTTCTGGAGCATAAACCCTGCTTCTGTGCAAAATCCATAAAATTGTTTGCAGATCTTGCTCAGATGCTGCAGACCATTGTATCAGTTGATTTGCTGCTCAGTGGTCATGCATCCTTTTCCAAGAAATTTAAATTGAACTTCCCAGCTGAGACATCTCACTTGATTTCATTACTGTCTAGTCACCCCCGTAATTCCTCAGCTTTTGTTAATTAGCTATCCTGAGTATACTTTCCCACAGATGTGAGAAGTACTAACCTCCTGAAAGCCTAAATAAACCAGGGTTTATGAAGACGTACAAAATATTTTAAAGAGTACCATTGTACTGTAGTCTGTACATCTGTGTAGCACATTTGGGCAGCTCTGTGTGTGATACTTGAGTTGCAGTTTACTGGGATAGCCCTGAAGCCTGTTGCATTTCTCAGCCTACTTGCTGTTCCATCGCATCTCCCTTTTAACAGCCGAGTGTGAGGAACAACTTCGTCATCGCTTTCTTTAAATAAAAGACCAAGGAGCGCATCCCAAGGGCAGCCCAGCTGGCAAACTTGTGAACAGGCAACCGTTTCTTTTCAGGCTTGATCTACAGGTCTTGATGTGGCTAAGCAATCTAAATCATGAAAATAACTTAAGCTTGTGAAATATGATCTTCTAGAGAACTAAGACATTCCCTGTTTTTGTGCCTGGCTTAGTGTTTTTGTCATATTCCTGTGTCAAATCAAAATTGAAGCCTTAGCCCTATTAGCTTTGTCTTGTAAAACCAGTACGTACTGTAGGGGTTATTCTTGGGGTCTGATGCTTTAAGCTTCTCTTTATAGATAATCACTGTTTTTGTTACTGTGACTGAAGGAATTTGTTTCACTTGCATTTAGGAGCTTCTCGATAAATTCCCAAATATAGGGAAGAGATATGAATGTCTCTCTACAGTTTCTCTTAATCTAAAGAATGAACTGAACAGTCAGAAAGCACGGATAGCTGCCATACTGCCTCAGCTCTCGTTGGAAAAGAGTAAACAAGTCAAAAGACTTCACACTGAAAACGAGAAAATAAACTCTCATCTCCAGAGTTTATTGAACAAACTGAAGGTACCAACTTAGAACGCTGAATATCTGGATGCTTCATATTGCTTTGGTTTAGGGTTTGTTTTTTTTTTAATAAGCTCTCAATATTAATAGCTAGGATTCTATATACTCCAGTTTTGGTTTTTGTGAATGCATATCTTGTGGAAAAATTGATAGTACCCAAGTAATTTAATAACTTTTCTAGCCTTGCATACCTTCTCTAATTTGTAGGTCAGTGGAGAAACTGATTCCAATTATCAGAAAAAAAAAAAAGTGAAGGGGAATTGGGAATGAATTCTTGTTATATGGTTTACTGTAGTTCTGCATAAAGTATTTTTTGTTTCTTTATCATAAAATGTTAAGGGTTTTTTAGGTTGTGATGGGGTGGGGGAGGCTGGGCTGGGGAGAGGGCAAGGTTCCATGTCCAGTATACAAAAATACAGGACATAATCTTGAGAGTGAGTAGTTTCTACAAATATCCTTTAGCTAAAAGTATTCTGAAGAGCTTATTTCATAACTTCTGCTAGGGTTTTTATGTTTTGGTCTCTTTCTGGTTTTCCAGACATGTCTCTTAATTTCTATGGTTAAAGATGTTTAAGATTTAAGTAGTGAGCTCAACTAAATAAAGCTTTAAATCAGCCCAGTGATATTGATAGCATACTTCAGAGATGCTGACCCGGCTAAAAGTCTTAACATGCCACAGCTACACAGCACATGTGAATGTTTTGGTTGTCCTGGACACCCATGGACTAGGAGAGTAAATTAATTATAAAATATAGAATTTTAGCAGGATGCAGGGTACCATTTTAAACCATATTTGCTGATCTATCCTGTGCTTCTACAACAGTTTCTGTTCAGTCGTGTTTGCTTGAAGAAAAGAGAATACCATGCTGCTGTTAACAAGTATGAAATGGAATTGCTTGAGGAAAAGAAAAAACAAGGTCAGCTACGAGCTCAGATTCAGTGTCTCAAGAAGACTTATTTGAACCAGAATGAAAGATCATCTCAGGAGTTCAACATCAGTGAAGTGCTGCACAGGTTGCACTTGGATGCAGAGGTAGCGTTTGAAACAACTTTCAGACAGAAAGACTTGGTATTTGAAGGCATGGGATGATGTGGTGGTGCTAATCTAAGGGCATTGCTTTTATCTGTGAACACGTCACTTAAGGGGGGGGAGTAGAATTTGTATGGTTTTGTGCTACCAATTCTATAATATGAGGGTTCTGTTTTATAAAGTGGCTTACAATGAAATTATTAGGTTGTAAAGTAGTTGGAATGTTATTCACTCATTTGCCCTGTAAAATAGGTACTACCTGATACCAAGCTGACTTTTAAAAGAATGAGAGAAAATCTTAGTAACTGGCATATTTTGTCCCCTTCCCACCTGTCTCGGGAACATAGGTTATCTTCTCGTTTTCCCAGTAGGGTGTAATTTAAAAATAACAAAACTCTTTCTGTATGATAAATGGATGCTAAAACAGACTTTCTGCAAGTATTGATAGCTAAGAGAGCAAAATGTATATTTAGACATACAGTTATCAAAGCAATATTTAAGATTGAATTCCCTTTTTTTTTTAAAGAGCATTCTCAAAGATGTATCAGAAATGGAAAGCGAGCTTCTCAGCATAGAAGCAGGGTTACAGCAGGAAGAAAGTGCTAGAAAAGAAACAACACAGTTCTGGGAAGCTTGTTCAGGTACTCACTGTGATGCAGAGGAACTTGAAGAAAAGCTAAAGAAAGATAATGAAAGGCTTTTGCAAGTCATTAACTTCTGGACTCCTAAAGCAAAGGTAAATTTAAATCTTCTTTAAGCAGCAGTGTATTTTGTGTAAGGACTCTGTAAATGCCTCTAATCCGACTGAAAACAAAACACAAAAAAGTCTATTTATAGTAAGTGCTGATAACAATAAATCTTTATGTTCAACTGTAAGACACAGGGATACGTAGGAAGTTTTTGAAGACTTCTTTCCTCATGCATCCAAACTTGGAAACTTGCTTTGTAGAAGACTTTAAAGGCGATAAATTGGGGTGAGGGAGTGTGTTCTTTGTTAGTGGTTCTATTAGACTGAATTCTGGAAGCCGTAGGCTCAAAACTGTTATAAAGCTTTGCTTGCAGAATTTGCCAGCCTGATACAATCACTTTCTCCAGGCTTTATGCCCACAAGATTGTTTGCTCTCTTCAAGCCGACTTTATCAAAACTACCTTAGCCATTTTAAAAACTTAATCGTAATTTGTAATCTCACATTTTTTTAACTTAAAGTTATTCTTATTCCCAAGTTCTTGTGCACCACCAGCCCACTTGCTGGTGGGTGGTATGAGAAGCAGAAAAGGCCTTGACTCTGTGTGAACTCTGCTCAGCAATAGCAAAAACATCCCTGTGTTATCAGCACTGTTTTCAGCACAAATATGAAGCACAGCCCCATAGTAGCTACTATGAAGAAAATTAACTCTATCCCAGCCAAAACCAGCATGTAGTCAATTAATGCATTCTAGTGAAATTTCTGATAGCAGGCATCTTCAAATGGAACACTGAAACAAGAATGAAATAAAGAATCTTCCTGTTTCTTTACCCTATTTCTAGCTGATTCCAAAATTATTTAAATTTTATTTTTGACACTGCTTTATTTTCAGATACTCCTTCAACTTTCTTCAGAGCTGGATGCCAGAACTGCCAATTATTGTAAAAATTCTGATGTTGAATTGAAACAGAGAAAAGAGCAAAGTGAAGAGTTGCTTCGGGAACTGAACACTCTTAAAGAACAGCTGGGCCCTGGGGGCTCTGCCAGTCTTGCATTACAAGAAGAAAACTACAGGCTTCATAACAAATTAAAGGCTGCAGAACAAGATATCAAGGTACCAGTATTTGTTTCTAAGGAAAACTTCTTTGATGCCTATTTTCTAATTGAGAGTACTTCAAACGGAGAAGAAAACACAGACTGATGGCAACAGTAAATCTCTGCCACAAAATACATTGGCCCATAGTGCACTTGATTTTTGGAGCTTTTTTGTTCCCAAAGTTGAGCTCTTGCCTGTGATACGATTTAATTGCCTGTTTTCTGTACACAAATAGATGTCAGTCTAGAAATCCATAGCACATGTTCCCATGTGGTTTTGAAGTATTGATTTTAATACTGTGATAGTCTTGATGCTTCCTTCAAGTATATGGTATTCACTATGTCACACTGGAAGCTGGAGAAGAATTCTGTCTTTAATCCTAGGAATTGAGGACTGATTTTTCTCCTATTTTTTTATGTCACAGTTACCCACGTTCAAAGTACTTTTTTTCTTAGAATTGAGTGTTCCAGAATACTAAAAGGTGACACAAAATAGTGAGGTAGGCACTAAGAGTTTCCATAGAGGCTAAAGTGTCTGATTTTTTTCTGTGTTTGTGCGCTTTGGGTTTTTCGCTTGTTTATATGAAGAGTACAACCGTGTGCTGTTACTGTTGTATCTCTTGGCATGACTACTCATAATTCATTGATATATCTCAATAGGATATGGAAGGAAAAATTCAGAAGCTGGAAACTGTAATAAGTGAAGCAGAAAAAGATATCAAAGAGAAAGATGACAGGATAAACAAGTTACAAACACATATAAGAATAAAAACAGACACAAGTGAGCTCACCCAACTGCAGGCAAAGCTGAATGAGATGGAGAAGTGCCTCAGAACTGCATTATCAGAAAAACAGAGTCTCCAGGTATGAGCAAAATACTTTTCTCATTCTCCTCTGATCTGAGAGAGAACAGCTGCAGATGACACATTGCTCTCTAAAGTCCTTTTACTGTTCTCTATGGCATTCTTAGAGTAAAACACTCTACTCACTGGTTTAGCGTACATTTTCACATTCTACCAGTGCAGCCTTCAGAGACTAAATTTATCACTTGATGCATTTCTGAAACATTCTAAAAAAAAATAAATTTTGAAACAAAAGCATGAACTGTTTTTTCTGTGTAATATATTTGCATATTAGTTCAAAATTCTCAGACTTATATCTGCAAACAAGTCAACAAAACTTGCTAAAATATGATTGCATGTTAGGAGACCAACTAATACTATAGTGCTAGTTAGTAATGTGAGCGTTCTTACTCCAAAATAACTTCTGCTCCCAGTCTTGTCCTGCAAAATCTAACAGATCATAGTAAAGATATAAAGTAAGCAACCCTTGAAGTCATTGCTAATTAGCAAGCCTTTTTTCATGCTATATCTTTTATTTTCAGGCAAAATTAGATGAAGGTGCAGAGTTGTACAAAGATGAAATTGATAATCTGAAAACACAGTTAGTAAAATATGATATGGAAAGAATGAAACAATCCAACTCCTTTGATATGAAGTAAGTTCAAATTTTACCTTGCTACAGTTCTCAGCTACTTGGTTCTTAGCTGCTTCTTTTCTATTTTTTCCCCAGAATAAGCAGCGATCATTCAGCCTTGGGTGTCCTTTGTTTTTATTGTAGCTAGACTCCAAAGAAAGCAAAAACCAGACGTTTCTCGGGTTGATAACAAAACTTCTCCATACACCCACCAAAATTTTGCAATCAACCCATGTTCAGCCATAAGTGAAATAACTTACGACAAAAGAAGCTGAAGGGAGAGCAGTAATTGAAATCCCTCTCTAGTTCACTAGAGAGAAGGGATACACAGCAAATAATTCTAGTACAACTGTGGGTTTTCTGTACTTTACCCAAAATCTAACTGACAATGAGGTTTATGTAGTTTTATCTATATAACTTGAGTATGTTTTGTATTTCATAAGTCATTTAGAAATCAAACGAGCTCTCCTGCAACTGTAATAATTACTAAACCGAGGCTTGCTTTTTTCTTTTTCTCTTCCTGCCCAATATAGACTTGCTAATTATAAAGCTCTTACAGAACACCAAGAACAACAGTTAAGAAAGCTAAAAGAAGAACTTAGAAGAGCACAGCAAGAGCAAGATGCTACTGGTAATTTCAAGATAAATATAGGAGACTCTTCCATGTTAAACATCAGCTTTAAGGTTATATAGTTGAAGTTCAGATTGAGATGCAGGCCTTTTACCTCAAAGGGTGTGGGGCGGTTTGGGTACTTGGAAGATGAAATGGAAAATAAAGTTTGTGTATTAAAGAAAAAAAAAAGCTGTTGCAGTGGGACTTGTAACCTAGTGAGGTTTTACATATAAAAGCATAGGACGGAATAAGCTAAAAAATATATTGTCTTGGCTTTAAGCACTGTCCAAATAACACACACATCCATATAAAACTCTTTTCCAGTGGTGCTGGAAAAAGCAGCTCCTCAGCAATCCCAAATGCCCCTTACTTGCAGTGGTGGCAGTGGCATTGTACAGAGCACGCAAATACTTGTTCTGAAATCTGAACAAGCGAAGCTACAGAAAGAGAATTCCCACCTGAAGAAACAAAATGACACTCTGATAAGGTAACTATAGAGCTCATCAGCAACATGTCAAATCATTTGTTGCTATTTAACTATGCATGTCATTAGTGTTTCTTTCTGGGACACCTATAGAAGTGAGTAATTATTATTAGACTTTAATTTAATTTTAATTTTAGATTTCCTAGATTCTTTCACATCAAAAACTTTAAGTAAAAGTTGGTGAATTATTGTTTATGTATATGTCTTTTGAACTTTAAATCACTCTTTCGTAAGAATCTCTTAAATGTTAGAAGATACACTTGAAGTTGTATATTGGAAGGAATTGAGCTTAAAAAATGAAGTTCTGCCTCTGAAAGCAAGATACACAGGTTGCATTGCCATGTCTGTAGTATGTCACCTCAAAATACAGAAACCGACAGCAATTTTTCCTTATTTAAAGCAACTACTTTAAATTTTTCTTCATTAATTCTTTTTTCAGTAATGAGCTTCAACTGAAAGAGGAACTTAGAAAATGGAAAGAAAGAGCACTAAGATGGAAAGAACGATCCTCAAGAGAAACCACTCGAGAGACAGTACCAAGGTCTCCACGGAAGACAGTGTCATATTCCCTTAAAGAACAAATGCCTTCACCCTCCAAGGAACCTATTTCTCAGGAAACTGTGACTCAGGACGTATCCAAGCCTCTGCCACTGACCTGTCCAACAAATTTATTTGATAATTCCAGCTTGGTTACACTAACAGGTATGTAATGCAGTGGTGTTCTCCTATTTTGGATTTGGAGAGGGCAAATATAAGGGGTGGTCTGTAAGTTGAGGGTAAAAGCTCTGTATTTTCTACATTTTAACCTGAAACCTGCATAATAACACCGTTTTCTTGAATGGTTGGTCAGCTGATTGTCTGACCAACTGGAGCCGTGAAGCTTATGTATGCTCTACAGAATGTAAATACTTAAGAGTCTTTCACCCCTTGAAGACTATCTGAACTTTTTTTTTCTTTTACTGCAGTGGAAGTGTTGATGACTGACTTTAAAAAGTGAATTAGCAGAGTATCATTACTAGATAGCCAATGCTCTAAAATGTTTTGCTTTTTAATTTTACCAGAAGTCTGTGCTTAATCAATGTAAAACTACTCGAAGTTAAATGGTGGTTAAGTTTTTTTCCAAACTTTAAGCTAGTAGACTGTAGTCTTTGATGTTGAATCTGCCAGTCTGCCTGGCTCCAACTACAGTAATAACTGTTTTGAGAACTTCGGTTCCTAAGCTCTGCTCAGGATTTCTTATATCTGACCCGGTGACTCTGGGGAAGTCTCCTAAGGATCTATGCTGGCATATTAATGCTACTGGCCTCATCATTACACTGGCCTCTAAAAACTTTCAGAAGGCCCCAGCAGACATGTTGAAGAGTTAACCAGTTTGCAAGGTATTAGTAGCAGAATTCCAAAAGAATGTGATTCTGCCATTTCTTGTGATGGCCAACTTGGTAAGAGTCCAGGCTTCCTCACAACACAAAGCTCCTCAGAGGCCAGATTTGATAGTTGACATTTCAAACGCTATATGCAAATGCTGTATTCCTGCTGCTTGTCTAACTGAGAAAGCTTAAGTGTTACTTCAGTGCTCTTGTCTTCTGTACAGATACACGATCTGCAGGAATAGAGCCCACAGAAGAACATCTTAAGCACTGGTTTGGAAGTTCAGAGAAAGATAAAGCCCCTGACTGCACCACCCAATAAAGGCGCTCTGTTGTAAGCTGCCTTTGCAGTGGCTACAGCCAGAATCTGCATATCTGAAAGATAATTGCTTCAAGTCAAAAGTCATCAGCCTCTTCTACAAACTGTGGGAAAACATTCACTAGCATGCAAATTCCTTGCTGTCTTGGAGCTGCTACCTTCCACAATTAGAAAAGCTGGAATACAAGAACAAAAATGGAAAAGTAGTCATGTTGCCTACAGCCTGCTGATCTGATGATGTTCTACTTTGTGGGTTTTTTTTGGATGGCAAAGAAAAAGTCAATGTGTTGAAGAAAAAGAATTCAAACAGGAATGGATCACAAACTAATCTGTGAAAAATCTCAACCTTAAACTCTTCCTTCTATCATTCCTGAGACAACCCTCCTTGGGTTGGTCAATATTTGTATGTCCAGAGTGCTGCTGAGTTGGAAAGAATGATACTATTTGTTTCTTGGCATACGGTTTTCATACTATGCTTTCTCTAAGTTCACAGAAACTGCATTTTCATCACAATTTTAACCTCTCTGGACATTGCAACTGAAGTTAGTAATTTTCTGCTTATAGGGCACACAATCAAGGGTTCCTCTTAAACTCCTTAAAATATTTCTGCAGCTCAGCCAATTATGGTGCCAAGACTAACTCTGTATTTTATCATCTTTCAGTATGCTTCCAGGTCCTGTCTGAAGTTGAGTATTAGATGGTTTTTTTATTAGTAAGCAGTGGACCTGACACTTCTGCTGTTCTAGTGAATGGAAAGTAAACTGGATAATCAGGGCTGCAAGACAGACTGTTTTACTGGCCTGCTTATCTGCATTGTGAGACTTTTTTTTTTTGTATGTTTTGTATAAGATTATTTGTTTTGACAATAAACTTTATTGTGCTAAGTACTTTGCTGGTCACTTCACTTGTGCTACGATCTAAGGATGTTGATTACAATATTCAGAGTCTAAAGTCTGTCTCTTATAGTAATCTCAGCAGTTCCATCATTATTATGCTGCTTGTTTGTGTCCTCTAAGTTTCTGCAAGAATTCCTTTGTGCCCAAATTTACCATTGTGCAAGTCTGTCACTGATGTTTTGTTTAATTCTTCTTTCTAATGGAAACTTTCTCTGTGAGGAAGTGTTTAAAGTCTAAAAGTTAGATCCTCCTCCCTTTCCTCCCCACACACCCTCCACTGCCAACTAAATAGAACATTGACACTCAAAACCTGAGATGAACTCCATTAAGAATTAAATCATCATTGTGAGATGAGAAAGTCATACCTAACGAGGATACCTGCATCAAAAGCATGATCCTTACTTTATAGGCATAAAGCTCTAAACGATGCTACACTTCCGAAGTACTCCGTTTCGGGTTCCCCAAACTGATAAGCATGGGGTTATATTGATGGGCATTCAGCATTTACTACAATTGAAAAATTGCACGAGGGTTATTTACCTGGTGGAAATACTTCAGGGATCCTTATTAAAGAACCAATTACATCTTTTACTTGAATACCGAAGACTGCCAACTACTGTAACTACTAAGAAATTGCAAATATTTAAACCTCTGGTCTGGAATGTATTTTGGGGAAACTTTAAAATATTGCAAGCCAAAAATATACAGGTTCTAAATACCCTTCCTGAGTCCAGCACTGCAGTGCCTCCTTTCCTACCACAGCCACAGGTATGTAGGAGCAGCTTACTTCGCGACTGTGGTAAGTGCAAAGTGCTGGTGTTTGTGTGGTGGGGGGGTTGGTTTGTTGGGGATTTTTTCAATTTCCCACTATGGTTGAAAGATATTTCCTTTTGCTACTAGTTTGGTTTTTGTGGGTTGTTGTTTTTGTCATGTGTTTGGTTTTGGTGTGGAATTTTTGTTTTTTTCATTCCCTCTATTTTGGTGTTCTTAATAAATCATTAAGCTTATTTTTTTACTTCCTGAAGGGGGAAACAAGGTGTATATAGACCTATCTCTCTTATATACATTTTCAAGGGGTTTTTTGTTAATTATTGCTTGCTTGGATCATTTCTAGATCTTGGAGATTCTTCTGGTGATTGAGCTAAAATACAGGAACCTATTGCAACAGGTCTGTGTCTGAATACAGTAGGGACAAGTTGAGGGACAGAAGGATAAATGCTCTTAGAAAACCTAGTCATTAAAGAATTAGTTTACTGGGGAGCTGATTTATAAAGCTTTAGAAAGCTATCATAGTTAAGCACACAAGATAAACTTCTTTGTAAAAGTTACATTTACTTAAAATTACCTTTAAAATGGGACAGTACTGTGGATGTTGGCTTCCTGAGGCTCACTATGGGTTTAACTTTTACCTTTAATCATGGTTGGAGCATTCTGATCTTGTGCAGTTTGTTTATGGGGTTTTGAGTATCAAGTATTTTAATAAAGCGTCCCTGGCAGCCAAGCAGGATCAAGTTGAGGCAGAAATCCAAAGTTATCAAAAACAGCTCCACCAATGTTCATTGACATAAATTCAAATGTTAAAAAGTTCAGGCTGGCAGGATGGTTTCAATTGTTTCAGAGTTTAGTATGAAGGCTGAAGTCTTTCTGTAGTAGATGTAGAAGGCTTACCTTGAAAAGAGAATCTCCCCACTGCAGTAACACAGGAAACTTGCACTGCGTATTCTGAAAATATAATTAAGAATTGGAGAGAAAATTCATTCTACATATCGCATACTGAGCTTTATTAGTTGACATTTCTAAGATCACTGCTGGCTGTAATGTACAGATACTACTCAGAAATGGGGGTGTTTTTGGTCAAAGCACTACTGCAAGAAAGGGAGATGCTGCCTGCTTTTTACATTGCACTAAAACCACAGATGTGGATTTCTTCAGTGGTTGTCTGAGAAGCTGGTGGACCAAAAAAAACCAAACCCCAAAATGCCTTATTAGCAATACTTTTCTGGGTGTGTTAACAGCTACAACTCTGAAATGTGTTCTAATATGGTGGGGTTTTCCAGCAGACTTGTGGGATTAAAGAGTAATCCTTCTTAATAATGCTCTTGTGACCTCTGGATTCACTGGCCTGTTTTCAATGGAACTGCGTAATCCTGATTCTTTTCCTTCTACCCCAGTGATAATACAAAGAGGATTTTTTTGGCTTTCCAGATTCCAGGTGAAACTTCTCTCTTGTGGGAGAGGGGGAAAGAGACTTCCCTGATGCAGAGTCCTTCTGGAAAATTTAAACCCAGTGCTTTTTTTCTCTTAAATTTGTAGCCAGCTTAATTCTGAGTAATACAACTAGAAGCAACGTAGCAGCATGTTGCATTTCAATCTGCTTTCACATGCACCCAGCGTAGCTTGCAAAATGAGGTTGAAAAGCAGCTCTGTCTCATTCCGTCATGTGTACTTACACACAAGGTGGACACACTTGATTCTTCTTTAAGTAGTAGAAATAACTTGGTGGGGACCCCATGAATGACCATATTTGTTTTTAATTCTCCTGCCTTCCCCATAGCAATTCTTCTGCGGTGCACCCAGAGAAAAATAATTTAGAAATCCTTATCCAGCTGCAGTCTGAGTAAGAGGATTGCGTGCGGCTCCCCATGGCCCTTCCCACAGCCAAGGGAAAGGCAGCACAGGGCTGCTCCATCGCTCACACCAACGTGCCACCTGTTTGACAGCCCAGCCAGAGCCACTCCTGCCGGGACTCGACCACGGTGGAGGCACGGAGCTTGGGAACACCCAAGGGGCTGAGGTTTTTCCTGCTGCTCTGGTGAAGCGGTGGTTTGGCGGCGGGACTGCGGCCCCAGCAGCGAGGAGGAGGAGCCGCGGCCGGCCCAGCGCCGCCGCTGCAGGCGGGGAGCGGGCTCTGCCTCCCCGGCTCCGTGCGGAGAACAGGAGCGCAGAGAAGCTGCCCGGGCAGCGGAGCCTCCTCTCCCATCCCTGCCGTTCCCCAGGTACGTTTTTGTGCCCTCCGGGGTGGTTGTATCCCCATCCCCTGCGGCCGGAGGGGGAACACGGGGGCTGTGAGCGGGCTCGGCGGGCTGGGGGAGGCGTGGAAGGGGGTTGTTGCATCAGGGCGCGTTTACGTCTTTCTGGGGGTGATGATGATGCTGCGTGCTTTGGCCTGTCGCCTTTTTTTAAATTATTTTTTTAATCTCCCCTGAATGTCAGTTGCTCTGGCAGCGGTTGTGGTATTTTATTTGTATTCCTTTCTGTACTGTGTGTGCGCCAAGCAGAACGTTGACAGTGTCCAGGGCAATAGAGCTAATAATACAGCCATGCACACGCTGCCCTGTCAGTCATCTCTCCCGTTCAGCTCTCCCTCGCTTTCCTCCTCCTTAGCAATTAAAAACAAATCAAATGAGAGAATCTAATAATGAAAACCTTTCTTGTTTCAAAGTAAGTATATTTTACAGGGAGGTACTGAAATAAGTCTGTTACTGGCTGGTTTCCATGGTACAGGCCTTAACCTTTCGTTATGAATTCTGCTCCATGATTCCTTAATCACTGATTTTGTTTGTATAGTGGGTGATTTTTATTTTTATTTTTTTTACCAAGAAATACCATAAACCCAAAAAACCCCCACCCTTGTGTGCATAAACTAATTACTCACTTTGGTCTCATTAGTCCAACTGGCTGTTGCTTGAAAGTTGCAGTATCAAGAACCTGACAGCATGAAGACCTGTCACAAAAACCAGCACATACACTATCAGACTCCTCGTTCACACCTTGAAACCATTCCTGCCAAGCAGAACATCCACTCTCCTTGCTTTGTCAATCTTTTCTTTCTTATATGCTGCTGTGACAAATGCACGCAGGAGCCGAAGCTGTTGTGAGGTGGACTTGGGTTTCTTGGATGCATTAACTATTTCATGTCAGCAATTACGTGACCCCCCCGAACTGGGATGTTGCCCACGCAAAACTGAAAGGAGAGCAATATCCTTCTGTCCCTTACCCGCACTCACCCCTTTCAGAATTACAAAATTAACTATATATACCTTGGGGAAGTGGTCAATGGGAGGCACTGGTAGGTTGGTGATACTTTCTGTTCCAGTTAGTAGACTGGTATTTGTGGATTCCCAGTTTCAGTGAAAGGATGAACAGTCCTGTGAAAACATAAACAAAATCACTTATTTCACTAAAAATCTTTGAGACCACAACTGCTTGATTCAACAAGTGGTAAATAAAGAAATAGAAAAGTACTGGAGTTTGAGTAAATTAACGCTTTACACTTTAAAATGAAAGTAAAGCTCTTACCTTAGAACACACTGAAAGTGTTTGCCCATGGCTCTGTATTCTTCTTGTTTCGCTTTGCCATATCTCAAGCCAGTTTCATATCAGAACAGCTCAAACAAAACCACCCAGGTGTTACAATAGCCCCATCTTTGTTCATGGCATCAATTGTTCCCAAATATCAAACACATAATTACAAACTGAAGGCTTGATAATTATGAGAATCGGCTCTTTGACTTGCTTCCAGTAATTCAGTAAGCAAGCAATTTCTTGGCTCAAAAGTTCTGGCTCAACTTGAGCAGTGTTTTCTATGTCCAGAGTGATGTAAAAGACTTCCAAGAAAATGCGGTTAGTACTGAAATGTAGTTGGTAGAGAACAGATGCACACCTTTGCTGTACCAGAGAAGAACGCTAGCACACCTTGTCTTCAGGTATGTGCATGCAACTCTTGCTGGCTCAGACTTGTGAAACTACAGTAAATATTTGGACAAAAAACCAATTCTGACATACAGAACAGTTCACTGCCATATCTCTCATTAGCATCTATAGGACAAGAAGTGGAGCAGTTAGGCTGAGTAAATGCAATTATAATTACCCACAAACAACTTGGACCTTATTTCCTACTATGAGAAGTATCTCCATGGGATATAAGCAGTAAAAATAACCACCTTTTATCAGCCCCACCTGAACACAGAATGCAAGTTGTGCATAGATCTTTATACAAAAAGGCACCTTCTGTTTCTTAGATATTTGGTTAATGTGCTTGTGAATAGCGATGTCTAATAGAACCATGTTCTTGAAAATTCCCCTGGAAATCAAGCTGGATCTGGTCAGGTTTAAGTCAGGGAAAAAAGCATCCCCTGATGTGTTTGATTTAGGAACTATGGTCGCTGTTCTTAGCTTTATGAAATGGTCACTGGCACTGCCATGAATGCAGGGCCTGGGACACTTTCAGAACTAATGGTATTGTGGTACTGACAGCAAATAACATTTATCTTGTGCTGATAGGAGGCACAAGTAGATATCTCTCTCTATATATTACAGCCATACTTTTAAGGATGAAATAACAAGCTAGCACAGATCACTGTGATTCTAAAACTCAGATTTTTTTTTTTTTTTAGTGCTTTTGTAAGCTATTAAGCTTACTGTTCTTTTGTTAGTTTCTGCCTTTTGTTCTAACATACAGCATGCAAAAAGCATTACATTCCAAATTGGGCTGTCAGGGTTTTTTCACCTGATCTATGTCAAAGGAAACAACATCACTGAGAAGTCTTCTATCTGGAAATAATATTTGCTTCTCTCTAACTTTTCTATCTTTATTACTTTCCTTAGGTTTGCAACAATGCTAAAGGAAGACGTGAATGACAACGAAGATCCTGAGCAAACAGTATGTGAGAGAAATGGCATGATTCCCATGCACGAGCAAAGCAAGGTGATTAATTAGAATCTCAAAGTACAATTATAGTCAGAGGGAACCCTCCTTTTCATCTGAAGGGAATACCAAGGGAAATCATCTCAGTTGGAATTTCTTACGATTAACAAATGTCCAGTTTTTAAGTGTCTGTGGTATGTTGGATTGCTGGAAATCAGTGGTTGTGATTTCAGCTTGAAGTAGAAAATGCATCAGTGTATGTTTTACAATCAGCTATGGAAGAGAATTAAGTGGACCTAAGATTGCTGCTTTGCTCTCAGATTGTGCCTGGCAGTTCACTTGCTGAAAGTTTTTCATGCATGTCTTCCTTTTATCTATTAAAAAGGATTCCTTATGCATATTTCTATTGTTCTTGGCAACTTCTGTGGCTTTAAAAAAAGATATGCAGTAAACGCAAGAAAGAATAAAATTCTTAACGTAAAAGGCACTTTAGGGTAAACATATAGTACTGACTGCAAAGATACTGTGTCATGTATCTTTATATACATGGATAGCTGGTGATCACATAATCACAGGATAGGCAAACAAGTAACTCCATACTGAAAACTCACAGGATTTATGTTCCAACTGTGACTCTGAGTAAGGGAGCAGAGAGAGAGGAAGATGAGACAGAAAAATAATGGGAAATGTGGAACTATTGGTGGAGGAGGGCCAAACCACAGTATAGGCAAAATTCCATGGCCGTGCTATGACAACGAGCTGACATAAAGGTGAATAATCATAAGGGAAGGTAGATGATTAACTTGTCAAAAATAAGGACCCTAAAATGTAATGAGACATATCCAAAAATGGTCAGAAAGGGCTTTGTCTATGAATATGGATAAGTAGATGGTTCAGTATAAGAGGACAGTTTCAAGGAACTATTCTTCAAGGAAATAACTCCCATGGTAGTATTTCTCCATCTCTACCTTGACTTACCAGCTTGAGTGCTCCAGCAATGGATCATGTGAGTAACGCTTGCATTGACCAGCTCTTCTGCTTCTTTCATCTTTGTCTAATCACAAGTAGGTTTTGTTATTTTGGTTGAAGGCTTTGCAACAGTAGTTGTTGATGAGTTATAATTATGCCAATCATTAACTGTATNCAAGGCTTTGCAACAGTAGTTATTGATGAGTTATATTAAAGACACTGTCTCACGGGAATTATGCCAATCATTAACTGTATCGTGGAATCCAGTCTAGAAGCAGAACCCTATTAAACTGTAGAAAATGTTTATAAATATTTAGCTCATATGCAAGACAAGCTGAACCTGGCCTCTTAATATGGTTTATTCATCAAATATGCTGATAGTGTTGCTGAATGGGTGCTATTTGTATTGAGACAGGAGTCCTATCAGTTGCAGGTAAAAAGGCAAATGTCCCGCAGTCTCTCATATGCAGTTCTTTGTGTCGTGCAAAAACAAAGCCATAACCAAAAATCCCAAATTTACTACAAAGCTGGACTATTCCTACAGTGACTGCTTAGTTAATGTAGTCATCTGTAGGCAGTGTGGATCTAGTGCACCACAGCTGATTTCAGGTCCTGTATACTACTTCAAATGTATTCTGTGCTACTTCTGAGGGAGTCTCATTGTTTTCATGCAGGAGGGACCAACAGTAGATGCCAAAGGCACTGACGGGAATATACAAACAGAAGAAACTGCTCTCTTGAACCACTGCGCTCAGCAGCTTCCAGAACCAAAAGCAGGGTCTTCGATACCTGAAAGAACATGGAGGCAAATATTTACTTGCCCTCCTCAGGGATTACTGGCCCGAACAGTGACAAATGGTATGTAAGAAAAGACAGAGTTTAATTAAAATGAGAAATGGCAAACGCAGTACTCATTTCTCTGGATGTGATGATATCTGTCTATTGTTCTTGAAAATAACGAAGGGAAATAGCTATGTTTTGCACATCACACTTTGTTTCAATGTTTTAGCAGAAAAAAAAATGAAGTGCAACAAAGATTTGATTTAAAGTACAGCTTTTTTTCCTCCATCCTTTCCCTGCATTTAAGGTGATAGGTATGTTTTTGCATTGCAAATTGTTTTCATCAGAAGACTGACCTCCTAATTCTCATCTTGATAGTTCATTTTAGTGTGAGAGCATTAAGATTATCACAAACACAGTGGCATTTTTGGCACACCGGCTTGCTTTCTGTTTAATTGAAGCAAACAAATACGAGGCTTTGCAGTGATACCTTCTTTTGTTTCTTAATACCCCAGGCTTGCAAAGCCAAGAATCCTAACTACAAGGCAAACTGACCCATTCTGTTTAAGCTTTGCCCTGCACTGAGGGCTCACAGAAGAAAATGCCTGGCTAAGCAGTTACTGCAGAGCTTTCCTAACAAAAGCCTCTACCTGCTTCCACAGCCTCTGTTCTCTCTCACTTGGGATTCTTAGGCATTTGTGTTTGGTCCTCCCTTTGCCACCTGTCACCCTCAACTAAGATTAAGAAAAACACACTCTAAACATGCGATACATTTTCTTATGATTACAAGAAGGGAGATTTATTCAACACATTTTTCCTCTCCTTCAGTCTTCTACTTTTATACCGATGTACATCTGTTCTTTTTAGATAACTGTAGGAACAGGTTTGGGAACCTGAAAAGAGCATAACATTTCCACATATTTTACAATATTTTCACATATTTTGTAATATTTTCACTTAATGCTCTCATAATATTTTTCAGGACTTTTTTTTCCTGCGTAGTACCCCTCTTTGATTACTGTATGAAGGGAAGTATCTGTACCACTTCAGCCTGTCCAGAGACATGGCCTTCTTTAGATTTTATTTTTTTCCCCCCAGGGGTAGCAATGTACTGCGCAAGCACATACATCCACAAAGATTATATTTACATTCTTTTAAAAATTAGACTGGAGCTGGAGCCATTAGCTCAAAGATATGCCAGGCTGTACAGCAGCAGGTTCATATTGCGGTTCTGAAGCAGCTGAAGGAAGAGAAGCAAATACAAGATAAGTTAGTGAAAGTCTTTGCTTTAAGTCTGAGACCTGTTAAGCGCTTTCCAGAGTGGCCCAAGGCTCACTTAGTACTTTTTAGTCCCTAATGATGTTCCTGTTACCATCTTTGTGAAGTATCTTAGCACCTGTAAAATCAGAATATCAATTTAGGGAGCATCAAAGATTAAACGCATTGTTGTGATTAAACTAATTTTTAAGGTAAGTGATTTTATTTTTGAAAGTCATGGTACCTTTTTCCTTAATAGAAAACCAAATGTGATCTAATAGCAAAGAAAGTTGTCCCTGAGAGATGATTAAATACGAATATTTCTTGTTTTGTTCCAGTTGCAATCGTGGTCCTCGTTTGGGCTGTGGTTTGGTCAATCACGGGGGCTGAGTGTCTCCCAGGTGGAAACCTGTTTGGAATTCTGTTTCTTTATTTTTTTGCTGTCATTGGAGGCAAAATTTTTGGATTCATTAAAATACGAACACTACCCCCTCTGCCGGCTCTTCTGGGTAAGATATCCTTCCTTCTTCCTGGATATTTGTGCTGTTTAACCATCACATAGTATCTGCGTGCTAGATATATTTGGATTGGGAACAAACTGTTTCACGCTCAAAATCTGTAGCTTTTTTCCCACTGACTTTTATCTGGTCCACACCAGGAAAGTGCAAAATTCTCCAAACTCTCTCGGATTTAGTTGTCTGTCTGTTACTGTGGCTCTTCTCTTAATCCTTTGGGGGCCAGGGAACTGTATACCTACAGATTCAAAGGACCCTTTAGTCTCCTCTGTCACAGTTACTTAAAATTTGGTTCTAATATCACTAAACAGGAATCTTACTCCAGTCCTCCTGTTACAGTAGAATTATTAATTCATAAGGAAATTATTGCTGAGCTGTTTCACATGTATCTCGCACAATGGAAATGTTTTCCAAAGAAAATATCACAGGAATTCCCTACTACTGGTAATCCAATGGAATTTCTTTCTTCTCCTTCCTTTATCTCAAGGTAACTGGAACCTGAGAAAATAAATTCACCACAAGGAATAGTCCTAAAGAGAGTTCTTTTGAATCAATCATAATGTTAGTTTTCATATCGACATCTTATTTTATTTTACATAAAAATGCAAATGGGAGATGAAAATGACATGAATTCTGATATCACCAGAATCTTTTCAGTCTCCTTTCCTAGAGGAGGTTTTAGGTTAGATCAGTACAGTATTATGACGTGCTGTGGTGTCAACAAAGCTGAAAAATGAAGTTCCAGGTTCTTCTCACCAGCTGTATGCTGCTCCATTACTCTGCTTAGTGCAGAAATGAGTAAAGCTGCTGACAGACAGTAAAACTTCACGGTAGAGTGGGCTACAAATACCTGCCTGTAGTGCACAGGTGTGATTTTGTGACCTGTGGTGTGTCTCTGACGGTGGCACTGCTTACAGAAGGACTCGGTTGTTCATATGCTGCTCTCCCCAGGCAGCACACGTGTTCTTGCACTGCCTAGTTCCATGAGCGAGAAAATATTCAAATGAGAGGGAGGGAAGTTTTGCATGTAACGTGCTTGTCTGCAATAATACGAACACGGAATGTAACACACAGGGAGTCTGTCTTTTCTAAGTAAACACCCCACTTGGAAAAAAAATGTTTCCGACCATTTGGATTCTCCCCTTTTTTTTTAAATTACATCTGTATCTAAAGGTTATGAGATTGAGTTGAGCATGAAACTGCTTGTCAGACAGGTAATACTGAACAACAGAAACTGAAGCATGATTGGACACGTCTGTTGAGTTGCTTAGGACAGAGTTCATTGTTCATATCCCCAGCATTTGAGGAAAATTGGAAATGAGTCAGAAGAAGAGACAGACAATGTCATTGAATATTCTTTTTTTACAGAAAAAATACAAATCTTGTACTTTTACATGCCTTTAATCCACTAGTGCTAGGTGCAGCTGAGTCTTGTAGTTGAGTCCCAGTATATTTTAGGCATGCATTGCAGAGAGGTTCTGTAGCAGGCAACATGGGGCAGAACAGTGAAGACATCCTTTGAGGTGGAGTTTTTTGCTTTGTTAAGTAGATTTCTAGGTCAGGGTAGCTCCAAAGACTTGGACATCAGGCAAATATTGCAAAGAGCGTGTGATCATTCTACTAGTCTGACATAATTGTCACGAGGTAGAGCAGATTAATTATGCCACTATTTTTTTTCCGTGAAGTGGTGGGAAGAACGATGTCTGAAGGTTCAGTGTGTTCCAGGACAAATCGAGTCCACAGCCAAGACTCACACCAAGCTGGGACCAGCCTAAGCATAATGTTTGTTTACTTTTTGTCTGTTTTGGTTTCCTGTTTCTTCACATGGCTAGTATAAAATTAAGCCAGAAAAAGGTATCTTCGAATCATCAAGACCCATAATGAATCTCTGCAGATCTATATTTGAAGTTGACCTTTCCTGTACTTTTCTGTATCCTTCCAGAAGTACAGTTCCAATACCTTTGCAGGAAGTCTATGATTAGACAGTTTTGCTAATATTTGCAAAAGGTTGGATTTTGCAAGTTGCTCAAATAGAGGATAAGACCAAGTTCCTGATTTTTCCCCCCCTTTTTTCCCCTCTGTTTGTATAAGAGTCATACTGCCAGAGCATTTTAGAATGTCTAAGTTAGTCCACGACTAGTTTTAGATTATATATCTCAATGAACTCTGCATTATGGTTCCCATGATACCTGCATTTCTTACACCTAGGAGGATTTTTAACAACTTCTAACTTCTGAGATAAGTATGCAATATCAGATGATCTTCCTCTTTTCATGTTAAAACACGCTAACAAGAAAAATATCTTTAAGGATACAGAGGTGTCTTTGCTTATGGTAAGTATGACCTGCACCTGGTGAACAAAGCTGAATTCTGTTGACTTGCACTAAAGCTGCATGTCAGCATCCCATGGATTTATTCACTGGTGACCTGGTGTCTTCTGAGCCCATTTTCATTGCTTTAAGCATGTCTCTCTCTTTCTGTGCTTCAGTCCCCATATTGTTAAAACATGGCTAATAATTCAGAACACGAATTGTTTCTTTGTCTCCCATAAATACATAATATGGTGTCTATTTTTAAGAATTCTGCGCAAATTTTTGGTGCAATAAAAGCAAGTCATTTGACAGGCACCTATTCGCTTTCATTTAAGGGATGCTACTTGCTGGCTTCTTAATCCGAAATATCCCGTTCATTAGTGACATTGTCCAGATAAACCTACGCTGGTCTGCAGCACTGAGGAATATTGCTCTTTCAATTATCTTGACCCGAGCGGGACTTGGCCTGGATCCAAAGGTATGGAATCAGCCACTTGTGTCAAAGTACACAACAACCCTCGAAAAAACTGAATAATTGATTCTGTTAAAAATATTGAACTGTTTGGTTCTGGAGGATTTGCAAATTAGAGCATTACAGAAAGCGGAGTTTCTCTTGTATACATATGTTACTCTTGGCAGTCGGATTTGTACAGTGGGCAAGCAATCTTAAAAACACCTGAAAATACCTGATTTTAGGACTATTTTCCCACTTGGCTTAAAGAAGTTTCCTGAATTTTGTGAGCAGAACATCTTGAGGACATGTGCTCCATCATGGTCTGTCAGGAAGGGTCTACACTCCCTGACAAATTCCCTGTCAGTTTACACTGACAAACTAAAACAAGTAAGGGAAGGGATTCCCAGTCCTTGAAAGAGACTATTGCTTGTGCTGACACACACAAAAAAACCCCACAACCAACAAAAAAATCCAAATCTGTGTCTTTTTTTTACATTTTTCTTTTTTTTTAATCATTGCCATTTTAATGCAAATATATTAGTTGCAAAGATGAGTTCTGCTGCGCTACAGAAACAATGCTTCACAGCACAGTAAAGCCCATAATGTTCCTGTGAACAAAAAATAGTCTTTCTTTAAACACTGTGAAACATGATGTTCCATAAATTAAAGAAGGCAAGGCTTTGCCTGATCAAAATAAAACTGTACCATATTGGCTCCTATCTATTTAAGAGACTGCCTAAAGTTTATATAAAACTTAGGTTTATATAAAACTTAGGTCAAGTGTAGCTAGTTCAGAACAACTGAACTGATTTTTCTTAACCAATAAAAATGAGGGAGTTGCCAATACTTCAGATATTTAGGAAAATAGGGTTTTGTCATTCTTGAAAAATGCTTGGTTTCCTAGATTACTATCATCTATTTTTCCAGGACATTGAAGGTTGTAAGAACACAGACCGTGTTGCTACACACAGTTTGGATGCCCAGTTCCGTGAGATTCCGTTTCTTTCTATTCCGTGACAACCTTTTTTGCCAAGGGAACTTCATCTTTGCCTCATTTTTCTCCCACGTGGCAACTGAAACTGCCACTTGGACTCTGTGGGTAGCAATGCTTTGATGCAGTTACAATTGTTCCTCAGGTAACTGAAGTTGTGAAGACAAAGATGTTAGTTGCTCTGGTGATTCTCAGCCCTAATGATGCTGGGATAAACTGCGCTGGTAAAAAGTGCAACTCATTGACTTTTTTTTTTCCCATGTCAAAATTAGGGACTTTTAGGGATTCTTTTAATAAACCATATCAGATCATAACTGTATTTCCTCTCTGTAAAGCCAAAGGTACTGATACTAATGTCTGAATGTGCTTTTATATTGCAGGCTCTTAAGAAACTCAAAGCAGTCTGTTTACGGCTTTCTTTTGGACCGTGCCTCTCAGAAACATGCACAGCAGCTGTTCTTGCCTACTTCTTCATGCATTTGCCATGGCAATGGGGATTTATCTTAGGGTAACGTACTCTCTTTTCTCCTGTGTGACAAAGGTGCCTGTTTTCATGTTACAGCTAAATGATTCAAGTGCTGTTATTTCTTTGTGCGAAGCAGAGACCTCAGATTAATGCTGGTTAGGAAGCTGTGCTTAGGCCCTGTGGATGTTTGCTTACCATTCACGTCTGGCTCTGTGGCTAAAGGTCACATTTCCAGGCTGTGGAGGAGTACTTGCATCATTGCTCTTCTGTGTTTGTGATCCAGACACTTAGGAATAAGGATGGTGCAATCTCTGAGTCTTTAACCACAACACTGAGGGCTTTTAGGGTTAGAAAATGATACCACAATTTGGAGAACCCTCACGCTGGAATTCAGGGTTTCCCCATAGGCAGATGCGCGTAGAACGGTCTTCCTGTCACAAGTCAAGGATAAAGATATGGCGCATTATATTATGTTTCCATCTAGCTGTATCTAAACTGGTGGACTTGGTCCAGACCCATATACTGGAGCAAAATGGACGAACTCCTCCTCCTCTGCCGCACACTGATTTTTATGGGAAAGAACTGGGCTACTGAGTCATAAAGCAAGTCTAGACCAGGCTCCTAAACTGGACAATCAAGGCCATAACTGGCCTGCAGTGCAGACTCCAGTCTTAGTCTGTGGAGCCCTTCACTTCTAATATTTCTGAGTTGGGCAGGAAGTAAAAGCTGATTGCAAATCTGCATAGAAATATCCCTGCTTTGTAATTAGCAGGAAAAGGTAAGGCAAATGCTTTCTGTAAGAGTCTGTGTATTTATACTTTAAAGAATTGAGGTCAGAACATTAAGCTTTTTAGTTCAGTGCTTTCTTTTTGAGAGAAGCTGAAGCCATGTGTTTCCAGTTTTGTTCTAGGTGCAGTCTCCCCTGCTGTGGTGGTTCCCTCAATGCTGATTTTACAAGCTGGGGGATATGGGGTGGAGAAAGGTGTCCCAACTTTGCTAATGGCAGCTGGCAGCATTGATGACATCCTGGCTATCACAGGCTTCAACACTTGCCTTGGGATGGCTTTCTCTTCCGGTATGCTGGTTAATCTGTATGTGGTGAAATCCAGAACAAACAGCTATATATTGAAGAATGTGTGCTCTGTTACGACTGAGTAGTTTGCAACTTAATGACATCTCCTTATAAAGTTCATGTATGGACTTGAATATCGAGAGGGAAATAGCCCATGATCAAAAGTCCTAGGGTAGCTTTGTCTGCTCTGAGTTGTGGGTCACAACAACTTTCAGAAAACATTTTTTCCCTGTCTGCTCCTTCAGCTGCCAAGTCTGGTCCCTGGATCACCAACATAAGCGCTTTCAAATTTCCCTGGGTCTGGCAATGTTCTCGCAGTGGCTCTTTCTCTGGCTTCTCTCGCACACTTTCTTGGCATGAGCTTTCAGAGAGAGAAAGTTGCCCTGTTCAGTTCTTTCAGGCCCACAGGTTCCCTTCTTAACCCCTTTGCCCCTAAGTCATTTAAAGCAGAGACTGTCCTGGAATCATCACCCTCATAGGTCTACAGGGTGGTTTGTGCATGCAGGCTCTATGTAGAGCATATTGAAACTGTTCTTCTTTTGCCAAATAGGTTCTACTCTGTACAACGTGCTCCGTGGAGTGGTGGAGGTTGCTGTTGGCATAGCGGCTGGGGGGATTCTGGGAATGTTTGTTCGATATTTCCCAAGCCACGATCAGGTAAAAACCCAGCAAAAAAACCCACAACTTTTTATAAAATAGAGATTCTTTGCTAAGGGATGATGTTTCGTAGTTATTAATTTCCAAGTTTCCTGTGAAGCTGTTTTTGGGGAAAGCTGCAAAGCTGTGTACAGGGCTAACAACTTCCAGGTTGCAAAGCCTGTAAGGTAAAGATGTGTTTTATAGGTGATTACTTGTTTACTGCAACAATTACAATGTATGATCTCACAGTCCTTCCTGATGCAGAGTTTGGAACCCAGCTCACCATCCTGCTCCCGTTGAAGGTGGTGGAAATGCCCACAAATAAAGGAGAAAGTGTTTGATACCCATGTCAGACAGTAAAATAATCATCAATTAGATTGATGTGTGACACATTTACTTCTATGTTTCCAGTAGGCCTAAGATTAAAAATGAGTGAAGCAGACAGATTATAGGTTTTAAGTGATTGTGCATATCATTAGCATTAATGAGAATGTGTTACTTTCAAGGAAAATTAAGTTTATTTAAAGTGGTAGATGAATTTACTATCAATGGGCAAGTAAGTGAACAGAAAAATGTAGATATGTTTTGGACTACTAAAGTCAATTTGCAAAGCATCTATTGCCCCCGGTGGGATCAACTTTTCTTCTTATTAAATAACGTAAGAAATGCGATACAGGAGCTAAAGAGATCAATAGAAATGGGGGATAATGGCAGAGATAAAACTGTCTGCTGTGAGACTGGATCAAATTAAAATAGACTGTCCCTGACAAACGTTTGCTTGGCATGTTCTTGAAAACATGTAGTGGCAAAGATTTGCCTCTCCTTGGATAAACTGTTCTAGTACTTGACTGTTCCTTGTGATACAAAAAGCCTATTGGCAATAAGATTTTGGATGGGCAGAGGAAATAAAACATTAACTTTCCAAAATTTAAGTTTCTTAGGAATTTATATCTAAAAAAACCCTCAGGTCAACTAAGCAGGTCAAATCTCACTTGAAAGCTTTGATTCTTTCACGATGGTTAATGGCAATAATTATTTTCAACTTGTTATTTTCAAAATTAACAGACGTAACCTTTTCCTTCCATTTCTGAAATAAATTCACTTTTTTGTCTCTTTCCTTGGCTGCAGGCATCTCTGGCATGGAAGAGGTCATATTTTGTACTTGGGCTGTCCATGTTTGCTGTTTTTGGCAGCATCTACTTTGGCTTCCCTGGATCAGGAGGGCTCTGCACATTAGTCTTAGCTTTTGTTGCAGGCGTGGGATGGTCTGATGAAAAGGTGAATGTTTACATAAAGAAGCATACCATACCATACCAAAACTCCTTTGAATGTATAGCTTGACAGGAGTTTGAATTTCTGTCAGGAGTGGTAATGGTGCATCTATGAAGCTTTAGAGGGTGTATGGATTAAAAACAAAAATCTATGTTTATTTTGGAAGTCTTTAACATTTAGCATGACAGAAAGTTACCATATATGTGAATATATATTGATACAGAGCCTAACATACTGATAGAAAATTGCTCACAGGCTTTTCCTAGACATCTTAAGCCATGTAAAGGAGATTCAGTTGTCAAGGCATTTAACTAGGAATCCAAAGCTTTAAGTCCCAGTGCTGTGTCTGTAACCTTACACAGTGACTTTATGGTAAGATTTACAAATAGGTGTCCAAAATACAGCTGTGCACATGGCCTGAATACTCTGAGGTTTTGTTCCCTGTGTTTTTTTTGGGGGGTGAAATGGAAAACAGTAATTAACTATCCTACCTCATCTTTCCCAAATCTCAGGCAGTGTATTCTAGATAAATTAAGAGAGCAGGGTGCCTACAATATATGGTGATAAGCCATACAAAAGACTGCTTTTTAGTCACTTTCTCTTAACTACTAAACCTTCTTCCTCTTACTGTTGTTGCCTCAGTGCATTTCTGTACCTTGGCATGTCTCACTGCTGCTTTTGCTTGATGCCATCTACATTTAATATTTTGAGGGCATCTTTCTCTCCACAGCTATAGCCTTGCAACATGCAGTAGGAGAAGGGGAGAAGAGAAAGGAAAGGGAATCAGATATAGTAGAGTCCACATTATTATCCCCATCTAGATGTGACTTCAGTAAGATCTCAAGGTTTGTTAAAACAATGAAAAGAAGCCATGGTTTCCATTTAAAGTATTATATCATCGTCCAATTTTAAAAGAAGAAAAACTCATCTTGGGACCTAACTAGTTAAGCATATTACAACTGATAAAGCTCTCTATTTTAAAGTTTTTTAAACCAGTTCAGAAGTAAGGACCGTAAAAGAGTATATGCATTCTATAAATGCTTGGTTTAAATTCCTTTGATTAGTGAATGAAGCTTCTTGGCCTGAAGCATGTTGATTTCAAAAGCCTCAGCCTCTTTTGTCAGACACAGTCAGAGATGTCTGCATACTGTATACTTAATATATTACCAAGATTTTCCTGCTGAGCTTCTCAAAGGCCACTGCCTCCTGCTGTCCCTGGTTTAAGTCACTTGGAAAATGCTGTCCACAGAGAGCAAGGAACATTGTACCTATTGCTGGAACAGTTAAATGGTCAGTAAACAGACTGAAATAATGCTAACATCTTTAAAGAGGATTTTTTTTTCCCAAAGAAGAAAAGGGTGTGGTAACAGGGAGAAATGAGACAATTAAAGAAAAATGTTTAGAGGTCTGTATATTTCCACCTCATTCTCTTTAAGGTTACGGAAGTTTTTGTGTTGTAGTCATCTGCCATTCCATTCACTGAAGAGCCAGAGATGTTGCAGGATCAGTCCCAGAGAGAACACCAAGGACAGGACATGTCTAGGCCCTGGATTGGTTATTAAGTGACAGAGCATCACACTTATATTTTCCACACAGGTCAATCTGAAGGTTAATTTGCTATTGCAGAACTCCATTAACTAAAAAATAAGTGCTACTAGATATGCTACGTGCACCTCTTCACATAAGTAGAAGATTCCTGTTTATCCTGGCTGCAGTTGTTTTAGGAAAATTGTTAGGTGTAAACACAAGGAGAAAAGATGGCTTTGCCCTTACACAGTACGTTGCATAAAGAAGTTCAACACTTCTTGCTACTACAGGATTTCAGAATTTCTCAGTCTGACTTTGCTCCTGCTCACATTCAGGCAGGTCTCTGAATGCAGCATGAGTGGGGTTAGGTCATGACTGAAGCTTCTTGAGGGTCTGACTCTGCTCAGATACAAATGGAAAAACATTTTGAAGCATGCAGTTCCCAAAGGCTCAGAAACTTCATGGCAAAACTGTCCACATCTTCTAAATACTGAAAATCAATTATGTTTTATTTTCTTCCTCTTGTCTGCAAACTGCTCTCTTACTGTTCAAATATCATTGATTTTTATTTCTCTTCTTGAGATAGCAGGCATTTGTTTACTAGCAGGGCTAGAAACACTGACCTTCAAAAGGTACACAGCTGATTTTGGATCCTTTAGTATTAGGTCAAAGAAGGAGCAATTCTGGACAATTGTTACGATGCATTTTCAGTTTGTGCCTTGATTATTTAAATAGTCTGTCTACTTGGCCATATTTTTGTGAATTTACAGATTATTTTTGTTTTGATTGCAGAGGGAAGTAGAAAAAATTGTCGCAGTTGCATGGAATATCTTTCAACCTTTTCTTTTTGGTTTAATTGGAGCAGAAGTATCTGTTATGTCTCTTAGGCCTGAAACCGTTGGTAAGATCATTCACTAAATATCCAGCTTTCACTACTGGCTTCCAAAGAATCTCTATAAAGAAACCTAAAGCAAAGCAGAATACAGCTGATCCCCCAAAAAATCCCCAAACCCAAACCAAGAACCAACTTTGTTGCAGAGCTACAATTCTAGGCGGCTTATTCCCCTCAGGTACCTATGCACAAAAATATTGAGAAGTGTTTGTCTGTTGCAGGGCTCTGTGTTGCTACATTAGGCATTGCCCTGGTTGTGCGAATCATAGCAACGTTCCTGATGGTGTGTTTTGCTGGGTTTAATTTCAAGGAGAAAGTATTTGTCTCACTGGCATGGATTCCCAAAGCCACTGTCCAGGTAAACATTTCAATATGACTTTAATTCCAGGCTAAATCTGTTACCCTTAGCAAAGCTCCTTGTAACTAGCATAGCAGTCAATGGAGAAAGGATCAGGCTTAATAACAGCAGAGTGTAGCATATGGACAATTCATATTCTAAACCACCCTAACTCTGCTTGAAAAGTGCTTGGTGGGCCTTCTGTGTGAAGGTGCTTTGCTTGCATCATGGGTTGTCCTCCTAATAATGACCATGAATTGTACATATATCATAGGAAGTTTAATTATTTCTCAGCTATTGCAGGCTATGGTGCCTTTACATACAGATTCTGAGAACTCTCAAAACAAAGGTAAAAGTGCTTCCCTCCTGCACATGAAGCATCTCCAGGGACAGCCACACCAGAGGCTCAGAAGGTTTTCAGTTTGTGGTCATTTCGGTAAGGGATAGTTTGATAGCCATGTTGCTGGAGAAGCCTCAGGCTGGCCGCATTCCTGCTCCTTTATTTCAGTGATAGTTACGTCATTTAGACTTTGCCTCAATAGCATGACTACTTGCAAACAAAAGCTACTAATCAGAACAGGCAAGGATTACTGCAAGATTTGTGAACTAAATTTTCAGAAGCTGCTACCAGTTGACTGCTGTCAGGATGCATTCTCAAAGTGTGGCATTCTAACAGCCGCAGTACACAATATACTGGCCCATTTCATTAATCACACGTCCTCCAGACACGTGGATAAGATGGCAGCTAAGCAATGTTCTTCACAGGAGGGAATCACCCAGATAAACTCACTACCTTAGGAAACTCAAAGTGTAGTCAAGTGAAAATTGTTCTCATAGATGTAATATAACATTTACTTTTCTATGTGCTGCCTAGAAACAAATGGGTTGGATGTACTAAAAATGTCAAATTTATGTTAAATGTTGACTGATTAGTCCATTTTTTCCCTGTTTCAGTGCTAAAGGTCACTTGCTCCATCTCAGCAATGTTTTCTTTCCTGCAGGCTGCAATAGGTTCCCTTGCCCTGGATACGGCGAGAAGTCATCAGGATGAGCAACTGGAGAAGTATGGAATGGATGTACTGACAGTAGCTTTCTTGGCTATCTTGATCACTGCTCCCATCGGAGCCCTGGTTATTGGCTTGGCAGGGCCCAGACTTTTGCAGAAGGCTCAGACAAATAGCAAGGAAGATGATGAAGTTGCTGAGGTTGGAGAAGAGGCAGAGGCCCGTGAACCTTCCTAAGATGGACATCTACAGGAATATGGTCCTTCAGCCCTCACACTTCTGTTGAGTAAACACATTTGTAATCTTTCTGGAGGAAAGCAAAACAAGTATCAGTTATTTCTGCTATTTTAAAAGCAGCCCTGGTGGAGTTTTATAAAATATTTTTATGTGTTGATGGTGCCTTAAGAGATGAAATAACTGAACATCCAGGAACAGGCTGGCCGGGCAGTGAGTCACTGAAAAGTTACCAGTCAACAGTTACTTGAAATGTGTGGGTGCGAGGCCAGGAAGAGGATCAGAATTGTTCAGGCATGGAGTAGAATATAAACAGGAGAAAACGGAGACTAATGTGAACAACTTCTTGATAGCTGCAACTGGGCCATGAGATGACAAGTTCAACAGCTCAAATAATGCAGACTGCTGACACATGCTGAATGAGTCCTGCTGTGGGTTGGTGATTCCTTCTCCTTCCTCACTCAGGTTCCAAAACTTGCCTTTTTTATTACTGCTGTTCTTCACAGCTCGTGCACTCCTTTGTGCCTTCAAGGCACTGTCAGCTCCGGTCATAGAGCAACTGGTATCTCCTGGTACTTTGTTTGAAGTTAGTACTCATTTGGTTGAGAAAATGCCATGATCAGGTCCTTCTTGCATCTGTACTCAGATAACTGCAGCAAAGAAAACCAGGTATTTGCTAAAAATATAGCCAGTTAGTGCCCATCTTTCCAAGAGGTGGTTGGCTGCATTGACTGTGGAGAGTAGAAGCCCCGCAGATTTGCCAGGGCATTTTTTACTTCTGACTGATGCAGAAAACTAATAGACTTCAGATCAACAGCCTTGAAAAGGCAGTGCTGAGGGGGATGGTACAAAGCCAAAGGAGCCTCGTTCTCACCTACCTTCAGCAAGGCTGCTGTGTGAAGGCAGCTGTCATGAGGAAGCAGCGTTCAGTATGCAACGCTGGCACTCTCAGCATATACCCACGGTCCTGGGGTTCATTCCAGAAACACACGTTGTGTGCAGCTGTGGATCGTGGTAATGACTGGCAACAATCATGTTGAATATCTTGCCAAAACATTTCACCAGGGGGAGCAAAAAGTTCAAATGTGGCTTTCTCCATTTTATTTAATATAGATGCCTCCTGCACAGTCAGTGGCAATATAGTTCACATTTGTTTTTTTGCATTCCCAGGAGAGTTTCCTTTCTCTTCTCTTTGACTGCCCTGAAGTCAGGAGTAAACCTCCTCTGCTGACCAAAATCCTGGTCTTGCCTTTAGCTTTGGTATCAGTTAGGGTTTAGTATCGACAGATACCAGCAAATCTTTCTTACTCTGCTACGTTTTGTACAACTCCAAGTAGGTCATTCCCAGCTCCGTTCTGAGGCATGGAGTTAGTACGGCTTCCCTCAGAAACTGGAAGGTGTGGTGGTGTTGTTTGTTTGGTTTTTTTTGTTGTTGGGTTGGTTGTTTTCGGTTTGTTTTCTTTTAGTAAGGATGTTAGTTTGTGCCTGTAATCAAGGTGAGCAACGCCTCCCTGCAGATTTCTACACTACAGTTCACTGAACTGATTTTACAGAACACTGTAGAGAATGTATTTGATGTGTCTTGATATTTTTGGCATAAGAATTAATCAATTCTATTTTAGCTTTTACACTTTTAAAATGCAACGTAAAAATATACAGAAAGAAAACTATCTGAAACTGTATTATTTGCAGGGTGTCCATGTCTGCTTCTGTATACAGATTAATAACAGCTCAGTATATGTGCCTTTGTATGAGCATTCCTCTCCAAGCCAAAAAGAAAGCTTTCTGAGAAATGTTTAAGGTTTACAGCCTGCAATTCCAGCACAGAGATAAAAATACCAGGAAATTCTTTGGTAAGTTTTCCCCTAACAGTTGCCAAGTATATTGACATTCTGCTTACTATACACACTGCTGTTCTCTCTGCTTCCTTGGGGAATGTAAATCTTCAGGTCACGTCTGTCCCCTGATCAGAAGGGAAGATGCTTTCAAACTGCACACTGATGAATGGTTAGGGTGCTGTGCTTGGTGGTTATTGTGTCAGACATTGACTTTGGTGGCTGTTCTGCCCATTTTGCATAGCTAACAGAGGCACGCTGCTATTTAAAGAGGGGTAGTTTTAGTAGGAGGTGGTTGTATTTGGAAATTGTCATGTCTGTAAACCTAATTGATGAAGGAATATGGTGTTCAGTTCATCAGTGACCATCTATAAAATAATTCTACTTGAGTAAAACTTGCAGGAGTATAATAAAAGCTTTATATAGTTTACTTTTTCATGAAGTTTTATGAAGAGTAGAATCCTCCTGCAGGGAGGGATCACTATGCCACACACGGAGTCTGTTCGATAACAGAAGTGTGACATGTAAGGACTATAGCCCTTGAAATTTCAATACAACCTTAAGTATGCAAGCAAAGCTCTGATAAACAGCCCTTGTTCATGATAGCTTCTAACACTTGGTCACCATCATAACAGCATCTCATAAATTGGTTTTATCATGTTCCTTTACCGTCAGTGCACTCTCAATTTATTCATTAGATCACTCCCACCACTCTGAGTGCTTGAATAGCTGTACCAATGAAAGTGTCATCTTATTCACTAATCTAAACTAAATTGGATCCATTTTCCTTGTCACCATATGTGGATGTTTCTCACAAGACACCTTTTCCCCAGCTTTTATGAAATCTTCAGAAGAATCAGGTTAAAGCTATTACATAGATCTGCAGATCTAAAATGAAAAGCATTAATGCTTTATAATGCTTCTCTTTTTGCCTTTCAGAAAGGAACAAAACACTTGCATCTTGTCAGAAAATAAATGTATATTTGGGCTAAGAACCTAAGAGACTGGAGCTTTTTAATAAGTATCATGACAATTTCAGCTGATTTGAAATAGCAGTTAACTTTGAGAGATACGATTTCACTTTTTATCAGAGGTTGTGTGGGTGGAGTCATGACATTTAAGACCACCTCCCTTTTAAGAAAATGCCATTAAATCACTCACGAATAATGCATAAATCCAAGCCAATAAAATCTCTATGCCATGCCAGTCTCTTATTTGCAGGAAATAAAATTAGAGCACAACGTGTAATAAACTATAACCAGAGGAGCCTCGCTGTCATGCAGACATAATCACAGGTATAATGTGCAAGAGTACTGAGCTCAGTATGTGTGTGCAGTTCCAGAAGGTTCCCAGGAACCTCTGCAGCAGAAGGGTCTGATGGCACTGCATGTTCTTGGTGGTGAGCAACAGGCAGACTTACAGCATGCAGCACATGGGAAAAGACAGAAATTTGTCACCTGGAAGTAGGGAGTCACCCAGGCCAGGGAACACAGCGATACTGTAATTATAATCACTGCTTTCTCTCTCTTTTTCAGCCAAACAGAGCATTTTAGGGAATATAGACTGAAGTCTAAAATTAACCGAAACACTCATGTTTTGACACAGCCACAAAACAGTGAATGACACGGGTTTCTGCATTTTGCTTTTTAAATAAACAGAGTGCAAGAGATGAAGATTTGTGCTAGCTGTACCTCAATTACATTTACTTTATCTAGTAGCAGCCACCAGTCAGACACCCTTCACTAAACATATTTGCTTTATGAGTTTATTTGTGGTCCATTATAACTACTGTTCAAATTTATAATCAAGAGAAGGGTAAACACTGCCGCTCCCATAAAGCAAAAAAGGCACGTCATGACATGCCAAGTTCAGCTTCCCCTGATTTTGCTTCAAGACCTGGTCTACTGCCTCAGTCCTTGCCTTTATTAGCATCAGGGGCGAGTTTACCCCTTTGTGTGGAGCTTCCAAATTAGGTTAGAAAAGTCATCCAGCGGCAAGACATCATAGCAGGTAACTGGTTCAACTTTCTCAATTGCTCATGAGATACAACGCTTTGGAGACACTTCTTAGCTATCTATCCCTGTAGACTTTAGGTAGGTAATTCAAACCGATTAGTAAATTCTTTGAAATTTTTAACAGAAAATTCTGTGGCCCTGAGAGACAGTATTACCTTGACAGATTTTGAAATGCAAGGAAATAGTCATTTATCCTACTTGTAAAGTTAAATCTCACACTGTCATTCTCCTTTTAGAGGAGCTTTGTGGGAGAAACAAAACCGATTTTGCTATATTACTTACTCCAGCAGGGTTTGTCTGAGCAGAGCAACAGAAACAAAACCAGGATTCATTTATGTAATTTACTTCTCAGGCTTAAGAGGAAATCAAACTATTTGAGTGCAAAAGTAACCTGATAAAAACTGGAAGTACATACAGACCTGTATACAGTAACAGCCTGCTACAATAGGCTGTGGATTTTGGAGCCTGAAAAAAATATTTTAAAAAATCTCAAGACAGGCTTTTGCAGTTCACATAGTGATTTCTTCACCAAACCCAAGAACTGGGGCTTGGTGTTCAATATACCACACCTGTAAGTGAAGACTGAGTACAAGACACTTAGTTTATATTATGGATTTTCCCTTATTATCTATGTTATATCCTAATATAATGTTTATGGTTTGCTCACCCATCAAGATAAGACCACCATGTAGCATGTAAACATTAAAGACTGTACCATGGTTCTATTACACACTTTGTGAAAGCAGGCATTTAACATACAATCACATCCTAATCTGCCATTTTTTGCTGAAAGGCAAAAGATTTAGGTACCTAGAACTACAGCTGTTACAAACACAGGTTAGAATGATCTACCTTAGTTCTACTGCTGCTGCGAGAGCCATTACGTGAGAACTGCTTCCTGACTTGCTTTCTGTTTGAGCGCTGTGGCGATCAGCTTTGGCAATGGCACACGGCTCTGGGGCTTCCCACCTGCCTAACAATGGGTCAAATAAAATGCTGTTAAGAAACAGTTGAAATCTGCCTTAGTACAATTGTCTAAAATTGTAGCAGGGATGAAAAAATTGTTTTTAAACTGATGGATACAGTCTCTCATTGAAGAATAAAGCACTTTAGAAGAATTAATTAGAAGTCTAATAGTTAGATAAGTAGCAATTATTTACCTGCACCTGAAATTAAGCCATACCAGAGCAAAGTTCTGACTTGCCCAAATAATCATTCTGAACGGGTAACAAGACAAGAATACAGGTCAGCTCTGCTTTCTTGGTTCTGTCATTTAACCAATTCCTCCCATTAAAGTCCCTGCTACAAAAAGTAGCATCTACAGTGCAAGTGAATTTGCAAGGAGCAAATCTGTGTTTCTTTACAAGAGCTCATGAATGATCAACACAGGGGCCTGAAATGGGGGCATAATGTTAGTGGCTGACCTGCTCAATAGTTGAGTTTATATGGTCTGGAACTGGAGCACTGCACCTAGGACATGGTATGAGACTGTCTGGCTGTGTGGGGTCTGTTTGAGCTGGGCTGCTTTGCACAAGACTAACAAACTGCCCACGTAGGCACTGCACAGGCCAGACCTTCACCTAGCATGACCTAACACTGCTAAGCTGCCTCTCCTCAGTGATGTCCATTCACAAACAATGAATTTATTTTTTCCCACTTAAGTGCACTTAAATTTGTTACTGAAAAGCAGAACAAAAAAAATCAACAAGGTGCACTTCAGTCACTTTGAAATTGCAACTGTTTTATAAATGCATGTTCATACAAAAAAATGCTTAATTGTAGGAAGTCATTTTATTGTTGAAATAAACGACTTATTTACAGAGATAGTTACTTTACAGTTTTCCAAAGCAGACATAATTCTTCTCAGAATAAAGTATCAAAACAGTGACAGATTTAGCACTGTCTAAATGCAGTTTATTCCAAAAATAAATCTACAGCAATCATTAGACTAAATCATACCAATCACATACTAAAATGCTGTCCTTTTCAACTACAATAGTATAAAAAGACTGTATATCACCCATGATCTAGTGGATTAAGCATCAGCTATACCTCTTTCTTCTTGAGTATTAGTGGACCTACATTATCTCCTGTTAATTCATTATGCTTGTTGTGGGAGCCATCACAGACAGGGAACTGGAAGAAAACATACATGAGGAATTAGTACAGCAATTGCATAGTGATTTTTATACTATGCCAAGAGCACTTTAATAATGTTGCTAGTTCCTCCTACTATGTCCTATTTCAACATCAAACTCGCTGTCTCCTGTCAGATACAGGACACATGTTACTAAGGAAAATAAAAAAACCCACTGCTAACTGGTAACTAAGTTTGTGAGGTCCTAAAATTGCTGTTCCTAGACACAAAGTTAGGGACAAAGCCTTTACCTTGAAAGAACAGCAAGCAAAGCAGCCATCGCAGCCACAAATGTTTTGAAGTTTATTGTTGAACTAGTAACAGCGGTCTTAATAGATTTAATCATTTGCAACCACAAAGTACTGATTTAAAGAAAACTTAAATACTTTGCTGAATTGATCGTTCTGAAGGGAGAATAGTTGAGAGGGTTTCTTAGGTCTGGGACAGATTTTTTTGTTAGAACAGAAGTGCATTCAGACCAGAAAGGACAAAAATCAGACTGTAGTCAGGACGTTCAAAAAAAATTGACGGTAGATGAAAAATATCCAGTATCCCCCCCAGTTGGTTTGGGGGATACGGACTATCCAAACCAGTCATCTACTGGCTGCTCTGGATCAGATGGGGATATGCTCTCCCTCACCAGTACAGGTACAGCCTCACTTTCATTATAATATTAACAACTTTCTAAGCATCGTTTTGGCAAAATAGAGTAGTTATGCTCTAATTAGTTGCAATGTATTTCCAAATATCAAACAAGGCTTGCTTGGTTTTAATCTGCTCACAGGTGGTCACTCTAAGTTTTTCTAGAAAAACCCCACTGTGTTTCTTACAAGTTTATCCAGTTTCTTTCTGCATGTAGACAGATTTACAGTGGAGAAAAATAAGAACTGTGCTATTCTCAAAAAAGCAGGAACATGTTCCACTTCCAGAGAAAAGCAACAGGTCAACATGTAGCAATTCACCAACAAAGCACTGATAAAAATATGCAAGTTGCAATCTCTAATCCTACAGTAGCACAAAGTTTTCTTACCGTCTTGGAACGCCAACACCTGCAGTAAGCTTTAGTGAGGCACAGATCTTCAATGTTTATTTCATTCACTACTTTTGGATTTTCCTTCTGTATCTTGAGGTTAATCAAGCTATCCTTTTGCTGTTTCTTCTTGGGGAGGAACGGACGAACAGCGAGGTAACCGAGCAAGGCCAGCACACCCAGGAAAGGCAATAACCGCAGCCATTCTGAAACTAAAGAGAGGTGGAATTTGGATTGGCTCTTGACACCGCTTCAGTATGGTGCAGCATCAACTACCCACAAATGACTTCAGCTTATGGTAGGGAATGGCACTGCTCAGTCAGCAAGGCTCTGAGGGCAAACAAGACTGTGGGTTAAGTCTTCAGAAGAAAGGTGGCCCAGATTAAAATGTGGGGTTTACTGTAGCCAAGGTAAAAGTTTGACTCCTAGAACGTCATCTGAAGTTCAATTTCAACACCCTAGAAGATGACTCAATGGAAGAGACTAAATCCAAACCAAATAAAAGAGGTACTGAAATGAGTAACCCTACAATTACAGGGTTTCTGCTCACCTGAGGTAAACCTGCACTGTGAACTAGCAAACTGGGTACAATTACGTGCAGTAAGTATATTCAGTGCTGGTATCTTAACATTCTGTATACGAAAAACTATTCAGTATGTTTTACAATTCCTTTTCTAATTACTTAGTTCAGATTTTTAGCTTCTTGAGGTTTTCCTCATTTTATTTGTTCCGAGTTTTTTTAGAAACTTTTGGTAGAAATCATACAGATTATTAGATACACACTAGCAAAACTTTCACCAGTCTTTTTGGTTTTATTTTTCAGAGCTCTGTTTGCTCAGGAATCTGCAACAACTAGTTTCTACAATACACAAAGTAGGAAAAAGTCCTGAGAGCAGGTAAGTCAAGCCACAGAAAACTGCTCTTTACCAAACTGAGGAACTTCTTTCAAGCACAGGTAAGCACCCTCTGCAGACTGAGCTGCCTTGCTACATCATTATAAACCATCTAGACATACTGGTGAAAGACCTACTGGACTTTTTAATAAATTCATCAGCACCTGGCATAAGATCTATATAAGGTGGATATATATCTATATATATCTATAAGGTGGATCCACTTTTCCAGGAAAACATGCTGTGACAATAGTCTAGTGTAACTTAAATACCATGGTACGATAAAGGAGAGACCATCTTTCTAAATTTACGGAGAATACATTAAATTAAACACTCACATAGAAATGGAAGAGAGTTTTAAAATATTTTTAAATGAGAAATTAAGTGTAATGAGCTGGAGTACAAATAGCTGCACAAGCACTTTATAAGACAAGACACTGTAATTAAGTTCCTCTTTTACATGATTTAGTATCAGAACACAGCAAAATTTTGTTCTACATTTTATTTTTTGAGATTAAGGTGTACAAGGAAGGAAATGCGATAGAGCAGGCAAAGGATGCTAGGTAGATTGTAGCCCTCAGAAATTACATTTTTCTGTACAGGTTGATTTTATTTGTAATAATAGAGTACATATTCATGCTAATACTTTTCCAGTTAGAACACAGTGGCTTTTTCTTAATAATTTGAATTTTCTGGTAGTATACCATGTGAGGAGAATTCTTTGTGGGACTACTTCTGTGTTCTTTGAGCTTTCCATAGCCTTTGAAGTGAAAACCACACTTATTGCACTTATCTGGGAACGCACGACAACAGTATAAATGCGAAAGGCACTGCAAGAACTTTCAGTAGTCTTTCCACACCTGCACTTGCAGCAGTCCCTATGCACAACAACTGACAAAATTTGCTAAGAGTCACTGCAATAGACTAATCTTTGTTGCTCTTTTCTCAGTTACCCCAAGAAGCTGTAAGCCCTAAATTACGACAGTTATCACTGAGATACTTAAATGTTTTCAATTAGACAGAATAGTGAGTTTCCTGGACAGCAGTGCCTGTTTGTCTTTTCTATCATTACTGTTCCAAAACACTCCATCGATAGGAATTCAAATGCACTTTCTGACCTAACATGAAGGACTGACTTGGAACGTACTTTAGAAGAGAGGAAAAATATTTGGTCACTGAAAAAAATTCCCAATTGAGTATCTAAACCTGACCATTGGCAAAGAAGTCGATCTCTACAAAGCTACTCTGAACGCCAAGACAGAAGTGTCAACAGGTACACCATAACCAGAAGCAGGGCACATACCAAGTGTGTGATGAATACAGCTGGGCTAAGACTGACACACAAAAAGGAAAAACCTCGCATCAAAATTAAAAATTATTAAAAGAGACCAGCAACTAAACAGCAAGTGACATCTCAATACAGCTTGAAACTCCCTGATATGACCAAAAAAAAAAAAAAAAATAGGAACAGTACTCATGTCTATGGGAAACTCATAACCAGCTGGGTTCATCCAGATGAAACAGGAACACAATAGCTGTAGCCTCTGAAAAAAGAAATTAGAAACAAACAGGAATAGAAAGTACAAGAATATTACATATGGTTATTATTTAATATTTGTATCATGCTAACTGCTGATAAAGAGTTTTGTCCTCACTAGCCAATGATTTCTCTACATATTTCTGATCTAAGAGTTTCTGGAAAGCCCACAATTATTACACCAATGTGCACACTAATCATAAACTGACTTGTTATTGCCAAAAGACTGCCAGAAGCTTATACTTTCAGATTGAAAAATCAACACGACCATGCTTCTAGGGCATGAGAGACAAGATACTGTCACAAAGTAAAAAAAGTCACTGATCTTTGGACTGAGTGAGCAGGGATGGGAGAAAAGCTTCACCCCAGCTAATGTAATGATATCTTCCTAAAATTGTAAGCTGCTCCATGTTTTTGAAGCCATTCATCCCTTTCTGAAGCAGACGCAAGGCAATTCACGAGCCTGTTTATCTCCCCAGCTGGTAACTCAGAATTCAGCAATTACATTGATTCTGGAAATTCTTTATCAGTTCTGCTAAATGGGAAAAGGCAATCTTTGGAGCCAGAAACTGAGAGTAGAGCATTGAAGAGGTTAGTCTTCAAACTTGACTTACGTTAGACAGAGACCAATCCCAAAATAAGAGCTGGAAAGTATCAGGAACATCACTGAAACGGGAATGCCCAGAGAATTCCAAGCCGAGGCCATGGACAACAGGCCAGAGTTACATTTTTGAGGACAAGTTATCTTAACTTTTAGTCTAACAGTAACAAGTCCAAACAAGTAAGAAACACACACACTGAACAGAAAAGGACAGGCTAGCCACTGACAGTCAAATCAAAGCAAGTGGTCCCTGCTTGTTTTTCCCAACTACTCCTTTGATATCTTTCACTTTGATTTATGTTTATAGCTAATTTCTGTGGAAATGACCCTATACAGACCCAAAAGCAGCTTCTTACAGTAACAGCTCAACTGCAGGTCAAAACTTCAACAAGTATTAGCTACCAGTCAAAAGGAAGATTGGAATTGTGATGGTATATTCTCTAAACTGATTAAATTCTTAATGCAAGTTCAAATTACTTAATTATATTCTCTTCAGAACTAATCGGCAGTTCTACCCTAACAGTTTTCTGTTGTTTGCTTGGGTCTCTTAAGGGTGTTCTCATTGCTACACAAACTAAACACAGAGGACTCCACACACCACTTTAGTATGTCTATTAGCTTATGCAGCAGGTCTGAAGGTAGAGAGGTGACAGTCCTTTGAGCGACATAGCACACTTTAAGTAAATTAAAAGCCAAAGCTATGGGTAAATTAGCAAGCCACTCTGCAAATGACAGCTTCATGATTCAAATGGGTTCTGAGGACTCTGTTATAGTGGTAGCACCCTTCTTTCCCCTCAGTACCTTAAAAGATGATCCACAAAACTGTCCTGTTCCTGCCTGGCAGCTTTTTACATTAAAATCTCTCTTAACATGTAGGCCCAGTGTCAGACAGCCCAGAGAGGACTGTATCCTGTTTATGGAAAGAAGACTAGCGCCTAGATTCTTACATAAACCTTGACATTCCGACCATATGCTATTTTGAGGTGAATGTCTATGCTGTTCTAATAACATGCCAGGATAAAAAGCAAACTTGAGAAGGGAAGGGTAAAGCAGCTACAACAAGAAACTGCAAGAGGCTTCTGAGCAGCAACAGCACAACCATTTAGATATCCACTTTCAAACTCAAGGTCAAACATTCTTTCCTTCCTCCCTCAGTGGTTTTACCTTCAGGAGTTTTGCACTGGATGTTAACAGTCTTCCTCTCTCCAAGCAAACAGCTTTCCATTGTGATTTGGTGAGGTGATGACAGACAACAGGTGTCTCGAGATTTTTAATGAGCACACTATAGATTCTCCTCAATACTTTTGGTCTGTTGTTTCTACAACTGATGCGCTAGAGAACCAAAGCTGCATCTGCTGGGAAGCCAATGAAGGTTCACAGAAGCAATAAAAGAGCTAACAAACAATACACTGTGCTGTTCCAGATTTGGGTTCTGGCCTCCCTTTGCGAACAAAGTCTATGCTAGCGAGTGTTTATAGTGCTGGTCCCTGACTAAGTTCAGTAGATGCCACCAAAGGACAAATACTAATGCACTTTAAATGTTTTCAGACTGATATTATTTCTTACCTTCCAAAGAGAAGCAAAGAAAAATGCTTGACATGTTTGATATGTCATTTGCCAAAGAATATCCTCCTCTGTATTTCTAGTAGTAGTAAACACAAAAGAGAATATTAATCTAATCTTCTCTATTGTCTAATAGTCTTTCACTAACGCTAATTCAATAGATGTGATCCTGTAAGCTGCTGCTGCTGCAAAATAACTCCCAGAATTGGGAATCCTCTGCTCTTAGAGGCTTGTGACTTTAGGACAGAGCAAACTAAGACCACAACAACAATACAGAAGAGGCAGCACTTGCTGAAAGAATCCAGTTTTCTCAGATGAAACTTTAAACTGTCAACAGCTCTGAGTACACCTAAGTACAAAAGTCTTTAATGACCAATGAGGTTTCAATTACTTTCAATAACTTTTAAGCACTAAGAGAGGAAAATTTTTTAATTTAGGTGCCTAGGATGTGGTGTCCTATGATTTCATTTTGAAAAGCCTCACCATGTTGCATTTACCTTATGCCATAACTTTAAGCACCTAATTTTTCGTCCATTTTCATTCATATCCACCTTAAGAGGAAGATATGACAGCAGATATTAGATATTATCTGAGTGTTTAAAAAAATGAAAAGTGTCAAAATGTTGTCTCTATAGGTATGTATTTTTAATTGTACCTCTGTTTGTCTTTCTTAGAGTGTTTAGCACAAGAGCAGTCAAAGAAATCACTGAGAACTAGAGGCAGTGGATTTTTTTCAGGTATGCTCATTAAATCCTACCAGGTCTCAAAGCAATTTCTGACATGGTTTCTTCTTTTACTGTTGTTTCGTACGTTTTGGATGGACATTTCAGATATTTGGTCTCCACTTAAGGTTTCAGCTGTTTGCTTCTTGCCCTCCCTCCAAATTCAAGGGAGTACCCATCAATGGGTATAACATGACAGCAAACCAATTCTCCCTCATGGATCATTCTATTAAAAAAAAAAAAAATTCCGACCAGAGGTTTTCAAAATAAGTTACATTACTACTACATAGTGTGAATAAATACCGAGACTGCACAAATAATCCTGTTACAGGAGTGTACTCAGCACTGGTGCAGACCTTGAATCCTGGCGTCAGTTTTGGGCCCCTCATCACAAGAAGGACACTGAGGTGCTGGAGAGAGGGCAGAGGAGGGAACGGAGCTGGTGAGGGGCTGGAGCACAAGTGTGATGAGGAGCGGCTGAGGGAGCTGGGCTGTTCAGCCTGGAGAACAGGAGCTGAGGGGAGAGCTGATCTCTGTCTGCAACTGCCTGAAAGGAGCTGGGAGCATGGAGGGGATTGGGCTCTTCTCCCAAGTGACAAGTGATGGGACAAGAGGAGATGGCCTCGAGTTGCTCCAGGGGAGGGTTAGATTGGATATTAGGAAAAAATCCTTCCGGGACAAAGTGAGTGAAGCCCGGAGTGGAAGCGGCAGGCCCGGGGGATGTGCCGGAGCCCGGCCCGGCCCCACCGCGCCCCTCCCGCCACCCGCGGGACGGGAAGGGGGTCACGGCCGCCCCCTCCCGCTCCCCTCACCTACCTGTGAGGCGGATAAAGCCACCGACGCTCTCGGGCAGTGGCAGGCGCTTGAGGTACGCGGGCAGCTGGACTTTGACGATGCGGGCCAGGCTATCCAGCACCATGGCGGCGGCCGCGGCCGGGAGAGAGAGGAGGGAAGAAGAGCGGGAACTCTCCGCCACCGCGGAGCCACCGCGCGCTTCCTCACGTCACTCCCGCCGCGCACGCGCCGCGGGGCGGGGCGACGCCGGTGCCGCGCACGCGCCGAGAGGCGCAGCCCGGTCCCCTCCGCTCGGGCCGCGCTTCCCGCGGGAGCCCAGAGGGGGGCGCTGCCGCCGGCCGGCACGGGCGGGAGCGAGCGGTGCCGCCAGCAGGCGGAGAGTGCGGCTTCCGGCTTACAGGCCGTGTGCGACCTGACGTCAGCCTGTTGTGTTAAAGTCGCATTTCATGTGGACAGTCCTCACAATACTGAGGTAAAAGCCCTGGTGGGACCGCATCTGGAATATTGTGTCCAGTTCTGGGCCCCTCAGTTCTAGGACAGGGAACTGCTGGAGAGAGTCCAGCGCAGGGACACGAAGATGATGGAGGGAGTGAAGCACCTTCTGTGTGAGGAAAGGCTGAGGGAGCTGGGGCTCTTGAGCTTGGAGNNNAGGACAAGGGGCAATGGGTACAAACTGGAACACAGGAGGTTCCACTTAAATTTGAGAAGAAACTTCTTCTCAGTGAGGGTGCCAGAGCCTGGGCCAGGCTGCCCAGGGAGGTTGTGGAGTCTCCTTCTGTGCAGCCATTCAAACCCCCTGGACACCTTCCTGTGTAACCTCATCTGGGTGTTCCTGCTCCGGCGGGGGGGTTGAACCTTTCCAGGTCCCTTCCAATCCCTGACATTCTGTGGTTCTGTGATGTTTTTCATATGGATCATAGCTTTTCTGAGGTGAGATAATGTGAGCGCTGAGAGGTTTAATATTGCAGGGAGAGGCCCGTACGCCTCATGTTTGGCAATAGCTTGCACAGAACAAGCTGTATCTCAAGTGCCTTATTTAATTTTCTTTCATTTTTGTGTCAAGGAGACTGGTCATTTTGGCATTGGAAATTGCCCCTTTATAGCCACGTGAAAGAATGTGCAGTAGGCAGCTATTCTGGGTCAATTTAGACAATCCAGCCAGACCTGAAAACTCCTGCGTTGTGCCTTGGTCACAAGTCAAACACCATTTGGTTCAAGATGCTTTGCTACCATGAGTGAATCAACCAAATGCTAACAATGTATAGCACATAGCATGAGCAACTTCAGGAAAGCTGAAGCAGTGCACTCCTTCTAGGAGATGCGTCTCCTTCCTTATGTGGTCTTGGCAGGAGCACAGTTCTCTGTCTTCCCTCAGTGTATGGAAACCACACCATGTCTGCCCATATCAACTCTGCACTTTTCCTGCCAGCCCAGAATTGGTAATTAAGAAGTTTTGGGGTAAGTCAATAGGGTTGAGCCAAGCAATGAAAGAGGAATTATTGGCATTTCTTGAGTCAGATGAACTTACTGGTCTGTCTTTGGCTGAATCTACTCCCAAGTCATGTTTGCCTTGTATTGAGTGCTAGATCTTTTCCCCTACTTTGGTTTAATGATGGATTCAGGATAATCTTAACAAAAAGTTAAAATCACTATAAAGAACCAAGGCAAAAAACCCAAATACTGGAAGTAAGGTTCAAGACAAACAAATCCAGCTTGTTCTGCCTGTGGCCTGCATATTACTTTACCTGTGACCCTATGTTAACATTTCCTGATGAATCATCTTCTTTAGCTAGTGAGAATATTCCTGTGATCTCAGAGTATCTTAGTTCCCTGCCTCACCTAAGTTTATCCTTGTAATGACCACGTCTGATGTCCTAAAATGATTCCTTCTTGTGTAGGCAAATGCCTGCTATTAGACAACATAATGAAAGAGCAAAATGCTTGATTATTCTGTAAAGATTACAAATCAGATGTCATGATGTAACCTTGTTTGTGGAACTTTATGGGGGAAGAATAGTTAAGGCTGAAGATACATAAGGTAAATCTTCCAGCTCTGAATCAAACAACTTCACGTTGAAGCTGAGAGCCTCTGTCCTTTCCTCCTCCTCCCTTTCTTCTGCTCTTCCAGCCTTCTCTAGATGCTAGCTGTGATACTGGGAACATAGCTGACGTTTCACTGAAGCTCCTGTGCCCTGCTGTGCTGCCTTTGATCAGTGCTCCACTCAGCGCACTGCTAGACAATCTGCACATGTTGCAGAGAGGAACCATTCTCACCGCGTCTTGCCTGTCGGCGTGGGTGTCAGTTGACATGACTGATGAACAGTTTTGGTATATGAAAGGCTGAAGTCATAGATTATGGAAAAACTATAAAGAAGATGAAGCCTGAATGAGATTTTTAACTGAAGGGGAGGCAAAAGATGGTCTTTAGAAATCCAGTTTGAACTGGGGCTCAGGAGACGCGTGTTCACTCTCCAACTTGGCTGCAGACTTCTTATTTGACTTAAGGGGAAAAATGTGAGCTGCAGGCTTGCTCAGTCCTGCAGAAGAGAATGGGGTTTTATGCAGTAGTCTATCTTCAGAGACCGTGTTATGAGGTCAGAACTTAAAATCAGTCAACATCAGGAGATTTACCAGACAGTTGTCTTCCTTCTGTTACAACACGTTTAACACCCTATGTGGATGTTCTTATCCTACAGGCAGATTGCTTCTTCAGGATTTTATCAGCATCCTTTTCGACCTTGCTTCAAAGCTAAGTGCTGTTGGATATCTGGAAAATTTTCTAGCTTTTGGGGGGAGAGGAATAAGCAACAATTCATTCTTGCATATTTAGCTTCTGTTAACTGAACTGTTAAAAAGTAAAGATTGCTTCTGCTTATGCATTTCATGCTGAATTTGGCCACTGAAACTCTGGTATTGGGTAGGATATATAAAGTTGCTGTAATAAACACAACAGCAGAAAAAGCCCAAACATAGATGCTTGAACAGAACTTAGGTCACTGATACTGAAGTACAGTTATTGCTTTCAGCAGTAGGTATCCTCTATCATTGGGATTTTTCATGTAGCAAGACCATTACAAATAAGATGGAGCTTGGAGCCCACATGAAGAGATCTACATAGTTAGTGCTAGCTCAGGTCTTTCACATACTACTATGCATGCTTTGATGAGAATGGTAGAAAAGTTTGTGGTGCAGATGAAGATCATGTTTGGCAGAGCTTATCCTGCCAAGCATAATGGCACTAGAACACAGCTGCATTGGTCTGGCTTGCTGCAGAAATAAGAGTTGCCTTCAGCATCCACAAGCTGGTTGGCCCTGGTCCAACAGACTGAGCATAGGTAAAAAGGAGCTGGTTGTGTTCCTTTTCTTGTTACCCTTCAAAATGTGCTTAATTTCCGCCTTTAATTCAGCTGTAAAATCAAATAATACTTATCGTCTAGAATTGCAAAGGGAAAGAACATTTATACATTATATTTATTTCTTTTCTTTTACCAAGTACACACCAGTAAGGATAAAAGGTGCTGAGGCAACAGACACACAGTCCTTCCATCTCTGAAACAAGCCTAAGTAGCACAGTAATTTGCTCAGCACTCTTTCATGGTAATGAGCTTTTCTACCAACAGGGTGTCTCATGTTGTTAAAACCATTTTCTTGGAACTGGCATTGCCATTTTCCATACTGAGTGCCTGGAACAATCTCTGTTGTCAACTAAAAACTATCCTGTCACCAAAGAGCTGGCCTCTGTGATCAGCAAACACAAGCCCTTGTCGAGGAGGAAGCTACATCTCTCCCTTTGTATTCATAGAATCATTTCACAATGGGGTTTGATTAGCTGCTGTTCCTGCTGTACACAAACATCTCTGTCTCTTCCACTTCCCTAAAAGCAAGCAAAATCATGACACCCCAGAAGGGCTGGAGGAACTGTGATTCATTTCATACAATGCCTCCATCAGTTAGTTATGCAGCACTGTCAACATGCAAATATTGAATAATTGAAATCTCAAAAAATCAGGAGACTGGCACAAGACCGTATCTATAAGGTCACTTTCCTCTATTTTATGCTTATGAATGTTGCAAGCAAGTTGCAATTGCATTGCATGCAGGTTAGGGTTTCATTTCTTACTTGTATAACCAAAGGCTTAACCGCCTTCAGAAGAAAGCTGAGATTGTCATCGTTTCACTTGACTCTGAGACCTGGCACCTTAAGTGCCTTCTGCTGGTGTTTATTGAAAAGATCTACTGCTATTCTGTGGTGGGCAAAGTGTTCGTGAGAAAAATGAGTTTTAAGGAAACAAATCACATTTATGATAGAATCAACAGGGTAGTTCTGTGATAGCATAATTTTCATCTTATAAAATTACTACTAAATTAGCATGATATCACTTTCTAACCTAACTAATGTCCAATAATTTTACAATATAACTATTATGTTTTGAAAGCAGGTACTATTTTAATTGTCTAAGTAACTGCAGTGTTCTATTAATAGCGTATATTATTGTTGAATTTTCAAATTCCCTGTGGCTTAGAATGCTGTTTATTGTCACAGATTGTACTGAATTCATTTGTGAGAAGAATGAAAACAGGAATGTAAAGAAAAATGGCAAGCTTTCTAATAATTGGATAAAGTTCCAATGCGGCAACTTTGTGCATGAGAAAACAGAGCAGTAGACACTGTTCTTATTTATTCAAGAAAAGTACTATGCTTTGATCTCTCAGCCGCAGGTTTAACATTTTAATTTCTTTTTCTGATTACTACTGCTGGGGAGTGGAAAATGTTATGCATAAGTTGGTTATGAAACAAAGTTGAAGAAAACCCCAACTCAAGAAAAAATAGGTGTATTCAGTATTCAGTGCTAACACCCTAGATATCCCCAGATAAAGTTCAGTTACATTCTACTTACATTATGTGCTTTTTCCAACCAGAAATGTCTTTTTATGCAGTGGCTAGCACTGGTCCACAGTAGTGGTTTCTATAATGTTTGCAGAAATAGCACAAGATGAAACTGAATATCCACTCAGTTACACTAAGTTACTGATTTCAACTGCCTTCATTTAAAGCATAGAAAGTAACAAGTTGTATGACATGAAACTATTGTAACTACTATCAGCCAAGTAACATTAAGGATACACAAGAAAGCATGCAGTAATTATAAAATTGCAATGAGTTTTAATTTTTGACCCATTACATGAATCAACCAGTTTTTCCACCCACATTAGGTAGCTGATCCAATATGCGCTGCTCATGAGGATCAGACTGATCCGATCGCTGGTTCCACACAGACTTGCACAGATTCGGAACTTTATTGGCTTCCAGGGAGTCGCTAATTCATAACAGTTTTTCTTCGATCAGAACAAGTATCCTTAGGATTCACTAATATGTCCATAAAAGACCAGATAACGTTACTGGTTTGTGGCAGGTTCTGCCTGGTTTGTTGCAATAAACTGGGCTGCAAAATCCACATTTTCTCCCCTGTGAGGAAGCCGCAGTGATGGAAAACAGATCCATCCTCCTCTGCACTAAAGGACCTACAGAGGACAAAGCTGACACAATCTGGGAAGTACTCACTGCTAAATGAACAGATGTGAACTAAAACCACTATCCAAACACTACAAGCTGATCTCTTATGATGGGAATTCCAGGGAAAATAATATATCTGTCAATATATATCTGCTATATATCCGTCAATATCTTTTCAGCAGGGGACCGCTCACCATTCCCTTTTAAACGGTATCGATCTTTGCTATTAGTGAAGACTGTGTATCTTTCACCAGGCAACTAAGGGTATATATTTGTTCCCTTAGTACTTTACTCCTTTGGCATAGTAGCTGTCGCTGAAATATACTTCATTTAGGAAGGCAAAGGTGCGAATGCCACAAGACTAATTCCTGTGACGCAACGTGCACTCGTTGGCAGTGGCTAATTATAGCACAGAAAAAATACTGGCTTCCCCTGCCGAGCAGAGAGTGCATGATCTCTGCAATATGACTGCGCTCTGCTCTTAAGTTCTTCCTGTGCCACAATGCCCACTGACACTGCAGTAAACCAGCAGTTTATCGTTCCTCCTCAGGCTGCTGTATAACAACAGCACTGTGGAGATTTCTGAGCCTGTCTCCCCTTTTCAAGGGTAGCCAGGTCTGGCATTGACAGTAACCCATACTCCTTCACTGTCATCTCACAAGAATAAAGAGGAGGGAAAAAAAACACAACAACAAAACCACAAAACCAACCAACCAACCAAAACCAACAAAACCAAACCAAAACCAAACCACCATGCCTCTTCCATTTCAGGCAGCAAATATTTGTTTAACAGATGGAGATGAAAGCAGGGAAAAAGTGGCTGTCTCGATCCCAAGGCAATGACATGGAATAGTACTACAGGAAGTAAATAAGATTAACATAATGTATTTTATGCCTATCTTAGTAATGCTTTTTCTTCTCTATTTTTTCTAGGCACTCCCTGTCCTCTGGACTGCAGGTCAGCTATACCACAGCGCACCTTCAGATCTACGCAGCTGGCTGTTCTCTAGCAGATTTGTAAGTCACTTCCTCACTTTTCAAGATATTGCCAGAATTTTGCATAAATTCTGCACTTCACCCCAGTACAGAGAGCTGTTAGGTCTGCAAATACATTTCTTTAAAACTGACTTCTTTTTTTTGCCTTTGAATCAGCAGAGAAAGCAACAAACACAAAAAGTAAGATGTGTCACCTCAAAGTTTACAAAACTTATTTTCAAGAAATGTAAGCCTAATGACTTTGAAAGGTAAAAAGTTAAAAATAAGTACATGGTAGTTAAGAGGCATTCATCTCAAACAACGTGCTAGGAGAGTGCTATTGGAAACTAGGAAAAGATGCTAGTCCCCTTTTTGTTTAGAGCAGAAAGTCTTTTATTGAAAATTAGTCATCATAGGTGTCTATAGTTAATTTATTAAGATGCTTGAGAACATTCTAAACTGCTTCCCCAAGAGGAATGAAATTATTTTTTTCAGTTTTTTTTACACTTTCACATGAGTTATTTTGACAGCTTCAGGGACAGAAACGTTCTGATTATTCAGAAAACGGGTGCGGTAGAAATGGATTCTGCACATCATCCCTCAAATTGCCTGTCCAATATGGTTTGATCCTGTCAAATATCCTGAACAATGTAAGGGTGAGGCTATCATTTGGTCTCCAAGTACCTGAGTCCTCCATGCCTAATTGCAGCAGGGTTTGGTTTTCTAACATGGGAGCTAAACAGAGATCATAAAATCATTTAAGAGAGGCCACCAAATAGTCAGGAAGGACTAAGAAATTATCTTTTTCCCTGTTAACTTGAATTTAGATCACTATGATTGAGAAAATCAGTAACTTGGATCCCACTACCACTCCTTAAGCCAGTATTTTTCAGTGGTTTTTTATTTGGCTCGTTGTTTTTTTTTTTAGTTTATTTTTGTCAAGATGACGTCCCATTATCCAAAGGAAAAAAATTGCAGCCCTCTTTTTCTTCATAAAAATGAATCTATTGCTTGTAAAAGTGACAAATCTGTGTAATATTTCTTAGAAGGCTGAAAAGCATGCTTGACCTTGGAAAATAGAAGTTGCCAGGAGTACAGAAGCTAAGTTGCCTTTGCTTTATAATTTGCAAAATTTCCAACAACTTGCCAACATCTGACCATGTTTCACAACTACCGTGTGTGTCACAACCCACCCTCTCAGAAATACTGCCCTGATCCGGCCCTCTAACCATAATGATGGGCAGTGTAATAACTGACTAATTTCAGTCTCGGTGATTTAGAGTAATCAGCAATATTTCCTGAATTACAGTATGACAACAAACAAGAATACTATTCCTTCCTTCAATGAGATATATTTGGCTGTAATTATGTGGATATTTGAGGTCTAATCAAGCTCTTGGACATCTTATGGTCTGGGACATACCAAAACCAGAAAAGATCAACCAAATCTCTAAAGATGAGGTTGCTCAAGTGGACAAAAAGAAAAGTGAAATACTCCTAGTACCACATGATAGTTGGCTAGTTAAATACATGGTCTAAATATACTCCTGTCAGTTTAAAGACAAAGAAAACAAACAAATAAACACACTCTGAGGTATTTCTCTGGACTTCCTTATTCACTTAAATCATTATTTTAAATATGTCAATACAGCATCAAACATTTAAACCACTGCCATCTACAAGACTATGTAATAATTTCCCCAGCAAAACATAGCATTATTTTGTATAAAACAGGACTGAGGAGGGAGGGAGGGGAAGAGAGAGAGGATGTTCTACAATACTTCAGTATAACAATGAGTTTAGCTAGCCTGCTTGAACAATTAACTTTAATCGTTAACGTTTTATCTGGATTAGCAATTTTTATAGTGTATTAGGTACGCTGGTCAAATAATTTGTTAAAGCCAAACACTCCTCAAAGGTTGTGGTTTGCTTAGTACATCTGCATTCTGGAACAAGCACTGGAGGAGCAACCAAACTAGGGTCGTCCAAATCTGACTCATAATCGATTCCATCAAAGTGATAAAAATAGATGTATCTTGGAGGCATTTCAGAGAGGCCTTTGGTGTCTCCTTTGGTAAAAACAATAGGCCAAATAAGGCACTGCTGAAAATTGCCATAAGACCTTGGTCATTTTTGGTAACAGTGTAACTCCTCCAGACTTAGCATGCAGTGTGAAGGCAGCCCAAGGGGTCAAAAAACAGGTATAACAAGGAAAGCAACCATCTCCAAAGGGATGGGGTAAAATAGATCACCTTTAAACAGCTTTTTGAGGAGATCGCCAACTGATGTACCCTGGCCTACTGAAATTGGTAGAACTCAGATTTGGTCCAGAGAGGGGTTTCACCTGCTGAATTCAGCCTGTGTTATTTTATTTTAGTAGCTATGACTAATTGCTCAGAGCTTTGCACCCCTATTTTAAGATGCTATTTTGCTATGTATGTATATATTATCTATGTTTATTCAGGAATGTAAAGAACTCATACGAAACAACAAAACAAAGGTAGTTAGTAAATGCATGTCAACAAAACTTTTCATTTTTCAAAACTGGCATCGTAATTTCACCATGCACACACTCATGTGAGTTTCATGCTTCAATATCCATAGGGCTGAATCAGCACAGAAAATGAACAACATTCTTGTTGACACAAACTGCTGCTGACTTGAATCGCTTTTTCATTTAGATCAAATGGTGGTTTTGCTGGGAAAAAAAAATGAGTACTCTGTATGAATACTAATAAATATCCAGTAGCAATTTTCAGAGTTTTCATTGTTTAGGTCTGTGAAAATAACATAACAAATTTTATGTTGTCAAAACTTCTTGTAAACTAGCTCTTATTTTCTGTACGGATTTCAAGAGAAGAAAAATATTTTCTTAAACTGAAAGAAAACTGTTGTTACTATGAGGCTAAAAAAGTGCTAAATAATGAAGTGCTAAACAAAATCCTGAAGAGTGGAAGATTTTATGGAGAAATTTGGTCTGTGGATCTCAGTGGAAGTTACTGAAGTATTTTATATTCTTGTGAATCCCACATGGCCTTGTGCAAGCCATGAAACCTTAGCACGCCATTATTCAACAAAGCACTCAAGCTTTTCTATGTGGTCTTAAACATTAGATCTTACAACTCCCTATGCAGAGCAGCAAAAACTTAGGATAGATTAATGTAGCGGCTCGGTGTTTTGCCCCATGACCTAGCAGTGAGACAAAAAGCAGTACTATACAAAGAAAACATGTGGAATAGCTTGGAAATTGTTTCAGTGAGAATGTCAGAGAAGCTGTCGAAGAAACAATGGAATGTGAAAAATTGCCAAGTTGGAATATAAGACAAAAAGTTACCTTTTATCTAATATTCCTTAGAAAGCCAAGTGCTGCCTAACACATTGATCTTGGGCTGGACTCCAGATGTGAAAGGGTTTTGCTACCTCTTCTTCCTAACAGAAGGAGACATAATGGGCCCAGGTGTTTAAAACACTGATCAGGTGGAATCCAGTGACATCCACAAACCTGCTTTTCTTTCACTGTCATGCAATGGCACTTGGGTTGGCAAACTCCACCTTTTTATTTGTTGGGTTAAAAAAAGCCAATGGAATAATCTTACTGGCTTTCTTCTGTGATATTACTCTTTGTGGTCTCCACGGAATCAAAAGGGTCCCCAATACAGTGAGTTGAGCTCACATTAAGGAGGGATTTGACTGCAAACTTGATTTATTATAATTAAAGGAAAAACAAGTCAGACAGGATGCTGAAGAGAAAATTGAGGCCTGGTAATACATGCAAACAGGGAGAAGCTGTTGTTGTTGTTGTTGATCTTAGTGCTTTGTTCTCCAGTAGCAGAAGCTGTTGTGTTTTGTCTCCTCCAAACAAGAACTAATAATGACCTACCAGGTGGACTAATAAGAAGAATGTCTTTTGTTGAAGTAACTTTTTTTCTTTCCTAAAAAGGAAGGTCTTTTTGGAAACATTTTGCATCTCGTTTCCCCCCTCCAGATAGACGAAGCGTCCTGAGGCAGTACGGAATGCTGCTTGGTGTTCAGGGTGCTTGGTTGCTCCACCTGTTTTGAAGACAGGTAGAAGAGCATGCTCAAAATGTAAAAATGGCTGGTCTCAGGCAAGTGGGAGTGAAAATGGACATTGATGTGCAAGCAAACTATGCTAACCTTTAAACTAAGGCTGGGCTGCTGTTCCCTCGAGTCCCCTCTATGCTGAGGGAAGTTCTAGAACAGTGTATGAAGGCAATCTCCATTCCTGCTTGCTCTGCTGGACCATCACAACGCAGCTGAAACGGACTGGCAAATTCAGCCTTTGGAGGTTATCGACCACCTGGCTGCACAGGGCTCTGTAATGCCATACTTGAAAAAGGAAACAAAATTCAAAGAGGGAGTTCAAATGAGCTGGTCTGTTCTCAGTGTTCTTGTGCAAACTGTTTATTACCGTGCCACATCTACTGAGCTATTTTGCATAATAAGCCTCTGAAAATCTAACCCAACTTCACCACCGTCTGAGGATTAGACATGGTTAACACCTCTCTTCAGCCACTTCTGAGGATTAGCTTCAAAAATCAAATTAAAATGAAGCAAACCCAAATAGACAGGGTTTGTGCAATAAGCTGCAACGCCCATATTCAGTAACCATCATCAAAATGCCTCTTGTATTTTGTATTACTACATGAGGTAGCTGTGCAAGTAGCGTCATAATACACCTGCTGCACGTGGTAAAGGTAAGAGACTCTTGAAGTATGGCACATCCATATATTAAGGTTATGAGGCATTACTTGCCCAAGTATTCCTACTAAAGCAAAAAATCTGAGTTTATTTATTTCCAGAAGTTGATGGGAATATATATGAGTTTTGCATCACCATTTGAGGAAAAAGAGATGAGGGTGAGGTGTATAATGTTCTCTGAGCAGGACTGTGCACTGTGACTTGCAGAAATGGCCACAGAACTGTGAGAGTGCATCTTCCTTTTCATTCCTATATAGTCATTGCTTTTTACTTTTCTCAAGTGTATTTAAAGGTAAGTATTGAAATTGACGGATTTGTTTAAAAAATTGACCAGTGAGTGTAATGAAGTGTTTGTCTAAACAGGCATACTAAACCAACATATACAAACCTGTTTCTGAGCAATGGCTATAAACAAGAGCTATCCAATACATCTTAAGTTCTATTTGGGGTCAAATGCTAACAGAGATATTGATTAAAACATGCAACTGTTGGAAGGCACACAAACAAAACTTGACTTACCACATTAACAATTCCTGTTGTCTTAAATTAGCAGTGAAAATTACACACCTTAAACTGTGTTTGTGCTGTTCTTCATTCCTTCCATTATAAGGTAAAATGCGAATCGCAAACCAGATCAAAACTCTTAATATAGAGTCATAGTAGAGGTAATTAACCTCAAATAATAATTAAGAACGTAGAACTGGAATACTGTGAATTACTTAAACCTCCTGAGATGACAAACAACGAACAAAAAGTTCAAGAAGTTTGTAGCAATTTACAAGGCAGAGGAAGATGCCTGTGACAGAAAGATGGACACGCTGGTGATCTGGAGCAGTTTAATAGCATCTGGAATCCAGAGCAGGCAAGGAACAGCAAGGTGGTTTTCATCAATATTCTTGATGAAGATGATAAGAACATTCATGAAACGGTTTGGGACTACAGTTCCTGAAGATGCTGTTCAGTACAATAACAAGCAGAAAATGAAGACTACACAAGGAAGTTGCTAGAAACGGTTTATGTGATCACAGAAAGATAACCGGACTTTACAAGTACAAGGCATTGTTTCCTCTCTTGCCTGTATGTGATACAAATGCTAAAAAAACATGGCAGTCCTTCCACAGTAGTATTTTTTAAATATTTTTTTAAAAAACTGCGCATTGCTAGCCGAATTAACTTCTGGCTGTTCTCAAGCTTCATACTGAAAATGTTGTTGCACGATCAGGTTTTTTGAATATGTTGCTTTCTCCAGACAAAAATTAGCATCCTAGATAGCAAGAAAACTAACAGTAGTGCATGAAAGGTGCTATAATGAATGCAGACGTGTCTCAGTGCCATGGGTTTAACTAATTACATATCCATACTGCCTGGGCAGCCAATGCCACGTTTATTAATACGGTCTATCCCCTCATTACAGGAGAAGGGCAGTCTGCCAATCCTTCTCTGCTTGGTACTTCATGGGAGTCCTTGACGTGTACACAACTATGCATAAATCTACACGACTTATTACTATGAGAAAAAAGAGTCTGGCTAAGAGTGGTTTGTTGATCTGTGCTGCACAAAATAAAGCCCCCAAGGAGCTGCAAGTGTCACAGAAGGTATCACTGCAAATTAAACGATTATTTGATGACCCTGGCCCCTGTGCTGACAGTCTGTGCTACCACATCTTCCCTTGGGTGGTGTTTTTGCCCTGTACTGACGAACTCGGTTTGGTTCAGCTGCATGTGTCCATACACAACCAGAACCAAGTTTCAGGCACCAGGCCTGAGCTCCTCGTTGCTGCAGCTCCTGTCCCGGACAGGACCCTTGGCTGCACCACTGGCACCACAGGGACAGGTGCAAACCCCTTGGCCTTTGCCCAGGTTCCCTCCTGGCTCCGCTCCCCGTGTCCCGCACACCCCGCGCTGCCGGTGCTGCCTCCCGGAAGAAAGAACTCCTGACCAGTCCCTTCCGAGCCGCCTGCCGCGCAGCCACACGAACAGGAGCCGCGACGGGCGGGAAGCTGCTCCGATGGCGAACACGGAGGCGGGCGATGGCGGACAGACCAGGTGCCTCTTCACTCGACACCCTCCGGCGCTGACAGCCAGCGCGGGCCGACTGACGCGCGGAGGGATACCGCGTCAGCTCACACGTGTAGATCCGGCCGCCGCCGCCATTTCGTGGGAGGGCGGTGGCTGTCGTCAGCGGCGCGCGCCGCCGCAGCGGAGGCTCCGGTCCGTCCTGCTCGGGCGGCGGCAGGAAGCGGGGCGGCGGGACCGCTGCCCTCGCCGGGGTGCCCGCGGGCAGCCCCACAGCGTTCCTTTCCCGGCCCCTCCCGCCGGCGCGGCACTGGCGCCTTTCTCTCACGAGACCATCCCGCGCCTTCCGCGCGGTTGGGCCGCAGCGCGCGCGCGGGCGGCGCTCGCCCCGTTCCCCACTCGCCCCGGGCCGGGGGGTTTTGCTGGCGGCGTGTCCGCCCCGCCCTTCCCTTCCCGCCGGCTCCGCCTCCCGCGGCGTCTGGGCCCGGCTGCGCTGGGCTCTCTCGTCCTCTCTCTCGGCTTTCCCCCACACCCCCGTTCCTCCTCCCGGCGGTGACGGGAGCGGCGCGGCGGGCGGAGCGCTCCCCCGCAGCCTCCCCGGCGCACGGGCTCGGTGCCCGCAGGACTCTGCGCTCCGCTCGGGCGCCCCCCTCGGCTGTTTCCGGAGGAAGGAGAAGCGCAGCTGCCCCCTCCCCCTCTCCGCCTTCCTCCCCCTCCTCCTCGCTTGCTCCCTCCCTCCCGGCCCCCCCTCGGCGCGAGCGGAGCGCGGAGTCACCGCGGCGCACAGACGGGCCCGGCGGCGGCGGCACTCGCACACAATGGCGCTCAAACGCATCAACAAGGTGAGCGCCGGGGCTCCTCCTGCGGCCTCCCCGGCTCGGGTCTCTTTTTTATTTTTGTGTTTTCCCCCGCCCGGGAGCAGAGGGGCACGGCTTCGGCTGCGCCAGCCGGGCTCGGCGCGGGGGGGAAGGGGAGGCGGGAGGTCGGCGGAGCGAGGCCGGGCAGCGGGCCGGCTCCTTCCGGCGAGGCCGCGGCCTGGCCGGGGCGGGGAGNAGCGGCAGCTCCCGGGGACGCCGAAATGTCAGCGGATCCCGGAGCCAGCCCGGAGCGGCCGTGGCGTCGCCGCCGCTGCTCCCCCGCCGCCGGCCGGCCCGGATGGTGCCGGTCCGTGTGTGCCGGCGGCGGTTTGTGCCCCATCGCGGCTCTCCCCGGGACAGGCAGCCGGCCTGTCGGGCCGCTCGCTCCCCTCCGCCGTGTAACTTCTTTCCCGCATTGTAAGATGGCGGCGGGTTCGCCTAGTTCGGGCTCTTTCCGGGATCTCTCGCTTTCTGCAATAACATGACACAAACACACACACGCTCCGCGCTCTCCTCGGCTCCGGAGCAGCTGCCGCGGTGCCATCATCCTCTCCCCGCCTTCCTCCCCTTCCACCCCGGGCCCGGCTCGGCCCTCCCGCCGCCCTCGCCCCCCGCGCCGGGCGGAGCGCGCCCCGCGTTGCACAATCGGAGCCGGGTGGAGCAACTTCGCGGCTAACTCGGAAAAAATGCCGAGGTGATGAAAGGGCCTTTTCGCCTTTTTTTTGTGTGTGTTTTAAAGCCTCTCCCAGGATGGGGAAAAAGGCTCCCGACGTGAGGTTGCGCTGGGGCAGCTGGAGGGTTTCTCGGCGGTTTTGGGAATTGCTTGGGGTGTNCAGCAAGGTGAGCCCCGGGGCGCCCCCGGCGGCCTCCCCGGCTCGGGTCTCTTTTTTATTTTTGTGTTTTCCCCCGCCCGGGAGCAGAGGGGCACGGCTTCGGCTGCGCCAGCCGGGCTCGGCGCGGGGGGGAAGGGGAGGCGGGAGGTCGGCGGAGCGAGGCCGGGCAGCGGGCCGGCTCCTTCCGGCGAGGCCGCGGCCTGGCCGGGGCGGGGAGGCCGGTTTCCCCGGGGCCAGGCCTG
>VWYH01007096.1:225268-296858 GCA_013399365.1 Pampusana beccarii
GCGCGCCCCGCGTTGCACAATCGGAGCCGGGTGGAGCAACTTCGCGGCTAACTCGGAAAAAATGCCGAGGTGATGAAAGGGCCTTTTCGCCTTTTTTTTGTGTGTGTTTTAAAGCCTCTCCCAGGATGGGGAAAAAGGCTCCCGACGTGAGGTTGCGCTGGGGCAGCTGGAGGGTTTCTCGGCGGTTTTGGGAATTGCTTGGGGTGTAATCGCGGTGGCGTTACCGGGAAGTCGCTGTTGGTCTGTGCTCCTACGCGAGCTACGTGGAGCACTTACGTGTTTCTAGAGCCGAGGGGAGTTTCTTGGTCACCTCTGCCAAGATGGCAGAAAGTCGCGGTGTCCTGGAATTGGTGAACTAAACTTTGGTGCACAAAACACCTTTTATAGGCAGCGTGTGAAGTTTGCCACCTACTAGTCTTCCTGTAACATCACGTCTCTTGTGGGCATATTTTAGTCAAAAGGGGGCTATTTGTAATTTATTAGTGAAAGGATAGTTCTGTTATCCCTGAAAATTTGGAATCTGTTGCGGATTAGTGCTAGCTAAGTGAATTGTCTTTGAATTACGGCTGCATTATCACAGGAATTTCAAAACAATTCCTTTTGAATCTGCTATCCGAACTTGTTCCCCTGTGCTAGTGGATGATATCACTTGAGTTGAAGCACAGCTAGGATACTCCCTGGTATGCTTTGTCATCAGCTTGTGCTTATGAAACACATTCAGGCACCGCAGGTAAGAATTTGTTGTCAAATATAAACCAAGGCAAACCCCCACTTACTCAGTAATCTGGTGGTCACAACCTTAAAACGATTCAGCGTGACTCTTCAATCAAGAAGTTGGCTCTTTGACTTCAAGGTTTTGGCCTGTTGTGAGCAGCCTCTTGTCCTGCATTGGTCCTTGCGCTCTATGGCACTGTGTAGTAGCAAACTTCTTCCTCCCTTTGCCCAGTGCTAGAGTTCAGGCTTGGTGAAACGGTTGGGCAAGGGTTCTTGTGGTGTTTGTGTGTTGTTTTTAAGGTGCTATTTTTAATGAGTTTAGTCACACCGTGCTGCAAGACATGCTTCCAAATTCACATAGAGTTTACACTTCAGATTTTGCATTTGCTAGTTTGGAAAGTCAAAATGGTGATGTTTTGCTAGACTGAAACCACTGCTTGCAAGTTGCTCTCTTCCCAAGCATGGCTTCCGATATGAATGTTTACTCAGATTGAGGCTGAAATCCAAAAATAGCAGGGCCTATTTTGTAACAAGGTAGTTGTGAATTTAGATTTTGGTCTTGCCAACTGGTAAAGCCAGAGAATGGCACTCTGTCCCCAGTGAGATGGGATCCCCTGTCTTCCCACCATAAGGTCACAATGAGACCTTGAAACTCCTTGCTTCCTTGTAGTATGTTGTTGGCACTAGATCAGAACAGGCTAAAGAGAGACCGGGACCTCAGAACATTCTAATCACACATAGCTGGTTAGTCTGACTTGTGGTATTACCTGTCCGGGCTGGAATTCATTGTCTCCTGCAGCAAATGACATCCCAAATGCACCAGCAAAAGTATTTTCAGTATATTTGGCCAACTACCTCTTTGTGGACTTGATGTATCAAGCAAAATAGATTTTTTTATTATATTAGGTAAATCAGACTGTGTTAGCGTGTCTAAGTTTAATCTGAAGTATGGTACACGTTCAGAATAAAACCACTACTTAAAACTGGCAAATTCTACTTTTGGTTTGGAAATGAAAGTACGTGAGTATTCACATGTTATGTGTTGGGTCATTTACTTCTGGAACACCCTTCATAAAGCTCTCTTCAAAACGAAGTAGTTGTCAGGTACATAGCTAGTCCCAGAATGATTATGTTATGTTGGAACTCATTGTCGCATCTGTGCCATCTGCCCTGAGGGCAGCCTGCGTTCAATTGGCAAAACTCTGCTTTTATTGATAGGACTTGCTCTGCACGAGTGGCAGTTATTTTAGTATAACAAGTGCTTTTGCCAAGGAATAATGTGAGCCTACACCTTAATTTTAACTCTTTCCTTTCACGAACATGATTTTTTTTCCCCCCAAATTATCATAAAGGCAATGGAACAAATAGATGTTGATTTATGAACTTGTATCTAAATGCCTGTGGCACGTTCTCCAAAGCGTTGAGTGGGCCCTGCTAAATGCACATCCAGTAATTGCTGCAGAATGTTGGCGCTTCAGGTTCAAATGATGATGATCTAGTAGCACGGAAACATTTATGTAGGAGTGGGGAATTGGGAATGCATAAAATTGAGAAAAGTTGAGAATGTTACATCATCGATGTACATCCATTCTATCACTGCTATATGCATCCATTAAAGCAACACAGTGTAAAATGCCTAAGTGGTGATCTTGATAGGCTAAAAATAGAATTAATACAGGAGACGTATGCATGAAATGTCTCATCTGTGAAATCCTTAAGATGACTTGTGCCTGTTGTGTTTTATATCAGTTTGGTTAAGCATAACACAAGTCAGCATGATTATGTAGGGGTATTTTATTAGAAAATCTCAAGTGGAGTTGGAATCCTGAAAGCTAAATGCTGAAGGTGGCAAAACCATTTATCGCTACTGAAGTACAGATAGAAGGTTTCCAATGACAGTGGCGGAGACTAAATAATTCTTTTCCTCAAGGCTATAGGCTCCAGCATTATTCCTAGATGTAGAAGTAATTGCAACGTTAATCCCACTCTTCCAGATGCTCGTATAAGAAATGCTACTAACTCTGGAGTGATCTGTGATGTTTTTCAGAGATGGTGACATGGACCAATGAAGGCAGCATGGAAATCTGCATTGGTTTAACCAGCTTTATATGCTGAGCATGACATCCTATGGTGTGGAATATCCCTTTGGTGTGTTGGGATCAGCTGTCCCAGCTGTGTCCCCTCCCAGTTTCTTGTGCACCCCCAGCCCACTCACTGCTGGGTGGTGTGAGAAGTAGAAAAGGCCTTGACTCTGTGTGAACTCTGCTCAGCAATAGCAAAAACATCCCCATTTTATCAGCACTGTTTTCAGCACAAATCCAAAACACAGCCCCATAGCAGCTACTATGAACAAAATTAACTCTATCCCAGCCAAAACCAGCACATACCTGTATTCAAGTCCAGCATTTACTGTTAGGGTCTTGGATGTCTTTTAAGAACTAGTCCTTTTTTTAATGAGAGAGGAAAATTGATGCTTCCTTAACTAGACAGTTTGGGCCACAGTAACTTAAAGATTTCTCCTATTAGTTGGGCACTGTGCTTGTGAAACAAATTCCCAGTCAGTATAGATCTTTAAATGTGTGCATTGGAATGAGGGAAGAAGGGAATTGTAATCTTAAGTAATTTACAGAACTGCAGAGATCAGTGTTTCATTAGATGGGTACTTCTGGCATACCTTAAAAACTGAGTTCTCCAGTATGCTGAGGATTTGAGTGGGTTAATGTACAGGGCAAAAAGGCTGTCCAGCCAACATTTTCCTTTATGATCTCTCCAGCTTTTCAAGATCTGTTTTTGAGAGTAAGCCGGTGCTTTTGCTAGTACTCCTTACATGTGTTTCTCCTACAGAAGGGCTGATGTAGAACTGCAGAATGAGCTCCCTTCAACCGCCTCCCTAGTCTGTAACCAGCTCTGGAGCACTAATGCCTTTCTTTGCACTCACATGTTAATGGGTAAAGGAGGGGGGAAGGATGTAAACAGCTGTAAGTAGCAGCGGTTGAATACAGAGCAGTTAAACTGTGGAGGCCACCTCTAGCCTGGCATCATCCTCTACCCACAGATGTTTTCTCTGCGTCTACTGGGTTGAACTATTGAAACAGAGAGAGGACGGATGTTCTTAACCTTGTCTGAGATGTCAAGAGACAGCTGGTAAGGAGTGGAAAAGGGTAGAGCTTTTGTGTAATTCAGGTTAGGGCACTGATATGTGATCTCCAATAAATCTTGCTGTTGCAAATATTAAGGTTTTGCCACTTTAACTGACTGCCCTGTGTTCTTGTGTAGGTCCCTCCCCCATGCGTCAGAGCTGGCAGATGGGAACATGTGGTCTGCGCTTCAGCATTAGGTCCAATATCTCACTATAAGCTGACTTTTGGTGATAGTTTAGGCTAGGATGCTGTAATTTACACAGAAAAGGCTACGAGCATGTGTTTTCTCCTGTGACTGATGTGGTGCAGTAACCTGCTAGTATAATATTTGGAAAAAAAATAAATTTGTGTAAGAAATGAAAGCGGCAGTGAGAATATATATGATTGTAGTCGGTAGTGCATTTTTATATGCAATTGCTTTTGTCAAATTGACTTTATCCAGTGGAGAGTCTTAAAACTATGTTGAGTTGCACATGCTGAACAGTTTTGTAAACTTGAATCTAAACGCCTCAAACTCTAAATGGAAAGTACTGGAGCTTTTTTTAAAAGAAACTTTCTGTTCAGTGGGCTTTTTATGGGGCACTGGTCTGATACATTAAATATGGTAGGTTGTGTTGGGGAATCCTTGCAGGGAAAAAAAAAAAAGTTAAAATCATGCTCACAAGTTAAAATTGGCGTTTATGCCTTTGGCAGCTCTTCCTAAAACATTTGGATGTAGACAAGGTTTAATACTGAAAAATGAGCCAAACAGTGCATTGCAGGATTCGGGACCGAAAGCTAAATAGATAGAGGGGATTTTTAAAAGTTTTGTTTAAACATTGCTGAGAGCCTTTTTACCAACAGTAAACTTAAGTATTAAGATTTTGTGTAAAAGAAGCATTTGTTCTGAACCTCATCTCTTTGATGTGAGTGATACGCTAGACATTTTCAAGATCTCCTGCAGTTCTTTCCAGTGCAATTGTGATGGTTTTCTATTCCAGTTTTAAGAAAGTGAGATGGAAGGATTCCTGACTGCTTTGCAAATGTTAAGGCCCAGTAAAAAAAAAAAAAAGGAGACAAATGTTTAATCCTTTCCACAAACATCTGGACACCAGAGTTCCAAGCTGAGCTGAGTGCAGAAGCTAAAGTGCTTTAGGTCTTCTGACAGAGGCCATGAGGATTGTGTTTGTGCTTGGTTAACTTTATAGGGAGCTTTCTCTGTAACCTGGAGTTAGATTGCCCAGGTGCTTGTCATGTCTGTGAGCTCTTCCAACAGTTCTTTCAGGTTTCTGGTAAATACGCATGTCCTGCTTTCAGGCAAGATTTCCCAAGCTTTGCTGGCCTATTTGAGTAATAATGCCAGATGATTCTCAAAATCAGATAACTGCAAACTTTGTTTTTCCTTTTAGAGTTGGTTTCAGTTTCTTCTTGCCTTGAATAATATAGAACAATCTCCTGAATGACAATTTTCCAGATGAGCAACGGCCCCATTCCGTTGCTCTAATTCAGGTTGCACTATGTTCATAAGTATGCTTTTAACCACTATTTCCTTTTATTTTTTTTTTTTTCCCCTTAAGCTTTTTAAAGACCTTTATGGACATCATTGTTCCCTAGATAGCTGTGGTGGAACTCAGCCGTAAAAGCAGCTGCACTCCAGAAGCAGTTTTGTATATTTTTTTTTAATTTTAATGCTCTAGTGGCTCAATGTGAGCTGATGGTGTAACTGCACCTCATCCTGTAGACAGGCCCTTAGTTCTGCATCTCTGCCACTGGCTGTTCAAAACGCAGAACCATTATGAAGGGTGGTTATACACAATAGCATAATATCACAGGGTAATTGTGCAGCTGTAGATAAGCTAGTAGAATCATCCTCACATAGTTGTGTTTGTAGAATATACCCATATGGTATATTGCGGTAGCTTTTGCATGCATCTTTGGATTCATACAAAACAAGGACTGGTCAAAGTCAAGGCTGCTTTTTAAAAGGAAAGCTGACTTTCAGAGTTCTTTAGATTAAATAATTACATTTCAGAATAATACATCAGACTACACCTAAACAATGAAGTGTGATTACAGATGTGGTGTTATTTGTTAGAATATTAATTCGATAACTTCTTGTTACATGATCTTCCTTTCCGTACATTTCCTTGAGAACATGGAGAGTTCTTGTACCTTTTTTCAGAAAGCACAGACTTGCTGATGTTAAGTGCCCAGTTGAGGCCACTTGTGATTTCTACAGGAATTTGTCCTGTGCGCTGCCAGTCCCCACAGTTGTGTTTTGGCCTGTGTCACACGGGGTTTGGGGCAGCGCGTGTACAGACGCTGCTTCTGGTTGATATGTCACATGCTGCTGCCTTACTTTCAACACAAACTTATTTCCAAGTTCATCACCTCACATTTGTCTATATTGAATTTAATCTGTCCCTTTTTTTCCCCAGTCACTCTGTTTCTTTTAGCTAGGTGCATCTTGCTGCTTCTCTTGTGGCCTGTTTATACTAGTCACCTTCTCTGAGGGCTCCATTGTAGTCCTGAGTTACAGAACCAAACACCAGTGTGGTTCTTGCAGTGAAAAAAGCATGCAAAGTTTCAGGGTCTGATATTCAAAAGCTTGGAAATGCCAGAATTAAAATAGCCAGTTATCATCGGATGGATAGGTAGTTATCCAGTGCTTTCACTTCACACTTTTCCCTTCAATGTACTTTAGTCGATGTGCACGGCCCTCATCCTACGCTGAGCATGTATGTTCAAATAGCTCTGTTATTTCCAGGGAATGGTAATTGTTATAGTACTGGTATTGGTGTGTGTAAAGCAGTCAGATTTCCTTCACCTTGAGTAAGACAGCTGCTGTGGGTTTTGTTATTTCGGGGGAACAAGCCATGCCTTTGAGTTCAAAGGCGTGTAGTTGGCCACCTTCTTTCTGAGTTTGTTCCAAATGCCTTTAGTGAGTGAGCAGGAAAGCAAAGGCAGTGACTGAGCTCCTTCTCAAGTTGGATCTGTCCAGCTACAGAGGTGAACTCTGCAAAAGGTTGGAATATACAGCAGAGAGCCATTTGAGCTGTGCTAACTGAAATTTGCTGAAAAGCATTACCTGCATTGTACACCTTCTAGATTTCAGAACAGATGAGAAGAGCTGTAGACAATGTTCTCATTCACAAAGGGCTTGTGTACTAAGAGGTAGGTTCTTTGAAAAGATAACATGTAGTCATCTGAGTAGTTTGTATCACAGCCCAAGCACACAAAGTGATTTAATTACAGTTGCGCAGCAGTCTGGCATTTCCTTCCTTGAGAGTGAGGCTTAAAACATTAATATTTCTATGTTTGTCTTGTAATATACCATTATTATGTTGTTGCTATATAAACAATATGCAGTGTGTAGCCCAAAAATTTTTGTACTAAAGGCTTGAGAAAGGAGAACCATGAAAAATAGCACAAGCAGAATAATAGGGACAGTCACAACTGTTACATTCCTGATCATGTTTTGGGTTTCTTAAAAACTGTTCTGTGCATTTTGGCCCTTGCTGCTTTCTGTGACTGCTCTTCATGTGTTTTCTTGGTGTATTTGTTCTGGCTTTTTAAAAAAACAAAACAGAAACTTACATCTTTCTGTATTGTGCACTGTCATCATACATTGTTTTTATCAATTTATTAAGTGTCAGCCATAAGGCCAGCTTGTTTGAAACTGATAATTTTCTGCTGGTTACAGTTGTGTTGTGATGTGTATTGTGCCACTGCTTTCTCATTCAGCTTAGAAATTCACATTCAGTGTTCTTTCAAACTGTTATTTTCTGCTTCCAGGGGTAATTAATTTTCATGCTGAAATGAATGTTGCAGATGCAGGTGTGTGGGATGAGGCAGTAGTTCTTTGCTGGTTGACACTTCTTAATCTTCAAACAGGCTTAAATGTTCTTCTCGTCCCTTTATAGCTGCTTCCAATCCTTTTTTAAAGCTGTTTTCAGCTGTGAGCTAATGAGTAAGACTAATGCAGTGATGAATTTTTGGATGCTTAGAGTTTGCCTGTGTCAAACAGGATATTTCAATGTTAGACAAGCACTCAAATTAATAAATGTTGATAATTTTTTTTTTTAATTGCCTCTTTTGTATTTAAACTTCTGATTTAACCAGGTATTGCCTTTCATGCCCTCCAAGGTAGAATGAGTTACTGTCTGGAAACTTAAAGCATTATCCTTTCTTGACTACAAACTAGAAAGCTGTAATATCTGATTTTAGCAAATAATTGTGTTACAAATCGGTATTAAATCTAACTGTGAGTTGATGCCTGTGGAGGAAACATGAGTGATCTTCTGCCGCTCTGCATTTAAGTCAGCTGCTACTATCGTTAAAAATAAGCCCTGGCTATTCCCAGCTTAAACTAGAAAAATGTAGCAGTTGTGCCACAGGGAGTACGAATTCTGAGAAATGAGAGGAAAAGGAGCTGACCCTGCTGCCTCTCTACTTGGTACCTTGAGGAAAGCAACTAGTTCCCTGAAGTTATTTTCCTTCGCTGCCTTACTTATGCGTATTTGGATGAGGTATCCTTTAAATTTTTGTCACCCTTTAAATAACTTCTGTAATCTTTTAAATATCTGGTAGAGAGGAGTTGAGGGTTTTTAGCAGCTTTGCTGTCAAAAGAAAAAAAACACTGTGGTTTGTAATAGGATTGTAGTCTTGCATTCACACTCGCACATTGATGGTTTGGATCATCACTTGAAGTATAAGCCATATTTTCTGTATTAGTTATCACAGAATAATTTTTAATAGACTGTAAGTTATATACTTTACAATGTATAATCATTGTGATGATAACTGTGCAAACCAGGCAGATCAGTTAGCTTTTGTAAGCCTTTTTTTCCTTGAAAGTATAGGTTTATTTTTTGTTAGCTTTTTGATGAATGGATGAAGAAAGAAGATTAAGATATCAGTGAAACAACCACAAAAATTACATCTTACTACACACTTAACGTGAAGCTGGCAGAAGGCTGTGGCGCTGCGTTTGTGTTAAAGCAGGTCTGGCTGTTGCTTTATTTCCAGTTATCTCTTGGTTTTCCAAAACTGCAAAATTGTGCGTGCATTGCTTTTTGCGTGTCCTCCAGCAGCAGCATTGGCACTTACTCCTTAAACAGTGTTTAAATCTGTAAAATGCGAAGTGACTAATCATCCCTGTGGGGAGGTGGGAACTATCACAACTTTATATTTGGAAACTGGGACACAGAAGTGGTGATATGCTGGAGCTACACTGGAAACCTCTGGCAGTGACGGAGACTACTAGTCACAGTTGTAATTCAAGACTAAACCTTTCCAACAGGCATGTAACGCATCACTCTGAACCAAATTTGGCTTATTGTTTCTATGTGAAGTTTTTGGAATTTGCTTCTTGGCAGTTTATATTTTTTTTTGTTAAGCCACCTGCAAAGTGGAAAACTATAGCAGCTGACTCCAGGTAAATGGGGGTTCTGCTCTGGGCATTTATTAGAGGGTTTGGGGTGTGGATTAGTGCTTCCTGACAACAGAAAGCACTACTGAAACTGAGTGTGAACAGAAAGAAGCAAAGTTGGAGGTAGTAAGCAGTGCAGCAGAAGGAATATTAGAAGCATAAAGCCCTTACATGTAGAAATTCTACAGAACAATGCCTGAGAACCTTTTTTAGTTCTAAAATACCCATTAAACTCTGCTTTGTAAAATGAAACTTGATGTGGACTTTCCCCTGCTTTCACCCCATTTCTCACCAAGGTAACGATTGAGCTGATTTTTTTTTAAAACTTTTTTTTTAATTAGCTCATGGGCGTGATCCAGCTTATTTTTGCAATCAGAAATATTTTTCAGATTAAATATTTTCCTGGTACAGAATAGTTGCTCTTGATTGCTGAGCCGAGGAGGGTCAGTTTGTATTTCCGCTGCTGAGTGGGAAGCTTTTAAGAAAAAAAGAAAAAAAGGCAAAAAAGAAACAAAGCTCCTCCCTTTCCTTGAATGAAATGCTTCAACTGGGCTCCAAATGTCACAGCTCGTGTGCCTCTGGTTGTTGAGTTTCCAGTTATTCCAGTTTGCAGCTTTACTCTTCTGACCATACTATCCGAGAGAAGCAAACACAAGAATGTGTGCTGCCACAGCTTTTTCTTTTTGAATGTAGTGGATAAGTGGTTTGCTCTGTGGTTGAAATGCAAGTGGTGTATTGTGTGTTCCCAACCTGTATTTGTGTTCCTCACCTGTATTTTGGGTGCTTTGTTTAGCACAGTTTTTTGGTGGTTTTTGTTTCGTTTTGTTTTTTACAGAAATGGTTTGGGCCAGATGAAACTTTGGTCATTTAGCTTATGGAAAATCACTGCTTGTATGTTCTCTAGAAGTAACTCTGCATGGATATATATTTTTAAATGACTGCAGACTGAAATATTAGAACCATGTTTCAGCTTGTAAATTGTTCTTAATGTTACTGGAGGGGGTTTTATACTATTTTTTTTCCCCAGAATTCGATAAATTTTTGCCTTGCATTTGCAATCCTACTTGTATTTGCTTGTCCTAGTTGAATTATTAATATACTCTAATTTTCCTGCTGTGTTGAAATATCATATTTTTATCTTGAGTACTAATTTCTTAGATTTAGCTCTTAGAAGAACTCTCTGGTCTAATTCATGTTCCTGAGACAGTCCACTTCATGCTGTTCTTTTCTTGCCCTTCCTTGTAATGCTACTCATTTTTATAATTTTCATAAATGGTGTGAAAAGCCTTTTCATAGCTCTTAATCCCTGTGATAGTATTTTAAAAAATAGGATCTGATCTTCTTCCGTGATTAATTAAATAATCCAGTAATAACTACACAACTACATTAAAATAGTAACATTTGTGTCTTTGTGCTTATTCTATTTCTACAACTTTTAAGGGACGAAAGATCCAGTGAAATTTTTTTCTCTCAGATTTGGGAACAATTGATCATTTTTAGAACTGGAAAACAAGAGAGATAAGCCTGACTAGCAAAACCTGCTGTATTTGTTAAATGGGAAAACAAAAATATCCTGAAACTTAGAAGAGTTTTCTTCTGAAGGTTCTTTTATATTTCTTGCGTTTGCATGGACAATATAAATCTAACTTAGCAATTTTTTTCTGGAGGGTGCTGAACAACATGTGGACCTAACAAGTGATATTTCTTGGCAGAATTAAGTCTACCACAGGGACTCACAATAATAACTGGGGAGTGTAGAGAAATGTCCTCAAAGTGGATTTAACTGTGATGATCTGGAAAGAGCTGTTGCCTGCACTTCTAACTAACAGCAGTGGTGAAATGAACCGTAATATTAACTTGATTGTGCCATTGCTGATACGGTTCTGTTTTACAAAATAGTCCCATTCCAGTGCAAAAATGAAATTTGATTAATTGGAAAGTTCATCAAAAATAGCATGTGCAGGGAGGGAAAAGGTTTTATTGGTGTGTTTGTTTGGGGGAGTTGGGTGTTTGTTTTTTTTGTTGTTGTTTTTTCTTACTCTATGGACTTCTCCATGTTGAAGCAGTGCTATTCTCTGTGTGTGCAGGAGCCGTTGTCCTACCAAAGAACAAGGTGTTTAAGTTACAGAAAACATCTTTTTTTCCCCTCACTTCATATTGGCTCGCACTTAGTAAATTTTTATCAAGTGCAGAATTTGTGAAACTTAAAGTATGTACATTAGGATCCTCCCAGACAAAATAGCTGGCTGGTGCAAATGTGCATATGTTTCCAGCATAATAGGTATGCCTGGGTATCTTAAATGTCTGAAAAAGTAATGGAAAGTTCATTTTTTAATGGCTTGTATAGACTTGCAGCAACATAACTTGTGTGCAACTGTTAATATATGGGAGAGGGATTGAAGGTTTTCCCTTTTCTCATGACTTCCAGATGCCTTGACAAGTGCAGATTTATAGAAGTTCCTGAAGCTGTTTTTAGATTCAAAAGAGAGCAGGGAAGAGTATAAATTTAATTTTAGAAGTCACTGTCCAAGTAAGTAACTTGCTGAGCGTTTAAACAAAGTAATGCTGAGCTGCTTTGACTAATCACAGCAATCTTGATACTACACAAGGAATCCTTCATCTGAAGTTTGTTTTCATTCCCGCTGTAGTGGGGGAGGGAGGGAACTGTTTCTGCAGCTCAGTTGTTCAGAATTTTGAAGGTATTATTGTCTTAAATGTTAAGTTTAAAATTAAAAATATAGATATTTTGCCTGATTCCAAGACTTGTCAGCACCTTTAATTTTCCTGTCTCCTTTAATCTATGCAAGATGTATCCCTGGTGGGGGTAGTGGGGAAAATGAAATTTAAGCTTCTGTGTTGGTTTGGTGGGGATGGTTTTGGTTTTTCTTCCTGTTCTGAGCCTTAGTATCAGGTGTTACATTACATAGTGCTTTTTGTTTAATGAAAACTCATCGGTAGCTTTCTCTCATCCCACTTCAGGCTTCTCTAACTGAGACTGAATCCTTGAAAGTTGTGATCAGAAAGTGGTTAGACTTGGCCGACTTGAGGCTCTGTGTCCTGCTCTTTCTGTCCGTCAGCAGGAGTGTCTTTACAGTCGTGATATTTATTTGGGAAAGCATAGTCATTGTAGCTGTTTACCTTTGTAGCTGGTTTTGGCGATGGTTGTCTTTTATAAAGGCATTTTTGATACCGATCTAGTGGTTCTTGTAGTTGTTATTGCGCATTCTCCTGTGTTTTGTATATGGGAAAACTGTTAAGGGTTTTTGCTGGACGTGAAGTGAAAATGGCTAAGTTCATTAGTGCTTATTCTCTGAATAATTTTTTGTTGTTGTTGTTCTTTTTTTCCTAAAGGAACTTAGTGACTTAGCCCGTGACCCTCCAGCACAGTGTTCAGCAGGTCCCGTTGGAGATGACAGTAAGTAACCCTTAAGTTTTATGTGTTGCCTTGCTAACTCAAAGCATATCATGCATAGATAATAATGCGGAGTTTTTCTTTTGTAGTGTTTCATTGGCAAGCCACAATTATGGGACCTGTAAGTATTCTAATTCTTGTGATGTAATATTAAAATAGTAGTTCTTATTCAGGTGGAAACTGTGGGGTTTTTTGTTTTACTTTTTAACGCCCCTTATCGGGCTCATGTATTTCAGCTGAAATGATCCTCTAGAGCAATGTTAGGCATTATCACTTAATATGTAGAAACTTTGCATTTAACTTTTTCTGAAGTTTGAATCTAGCGTGAACTTTGTAGTAGGAGCTGGTCCCAGTGTTAGGAATTAGTTGGGACGCTTTCGTGTGGATTTTTAGAACAGGGAATCCTTATTTGATCTGGTGTCATGTACTGAGATCTTGAAAACATCTAGATATAGGAGGGAAAAAGTCACTGAAGTGTTAGGTTCTAGTTATGACTGGAGGAAAAAATTGTGTGTTAAATGTACAATAAGCATCTGAAACCTGAATGTGACTCTTTCGTTGTTAGAGTAAAGAAGGCAAATGTTTGCCTTTACTGAAAAGGTAACCTGCAAACACTTGACATCTGGCGTTCTCAGGGCTGGTTATCTATATTTAGAAAACAAAACCTGCTGTAACTTGAGAAGACAAATATTGGATGCCAGTAGACCTGCAACCACAATGCGGTGCTTCTGGTGAGGCTACAGAGTGGGAATTAATTATCAGTGTTGCTGAATTGCCCTGACTTCATAGCTACAAGTGTGGTTTTAGGAGACCACTATGGAAAATGTGCCTATTACAGGTTCACCTGACTGGAAAAAATGGCTCTCCATTCCAAAGTCCCTGGTCCTCATTGATTGTAACTAGGTGCTTCAAAAAGATAAATTGGTTTAATAGCTATATTAATGTTTAAAAGGCAGAGAATGTTCTGTGCTGTACTGAGTATGATTTTTATGTGGCTGGTGTCTGCATGGCCATTAGGTGTTAAACAGCAGTTGTGTTTAAATTGAGATTGTTTTTAGCTTCCCCTTCTGGTTTAGGAATGTACAGCTTTTCTCCTCATGTAGTTCTTGTGGTGTCAAAAGGTCTGCATTCCTGTTTCAAGACTGGGCAGTATCCTGACAGAAGTGTGGTGTCAGTGGCTCTGGTGGTCCCATGGTGTTGCTTTGTGCCTTTAATAACAAACAAGCATTGTAGAATCAGTCACCTGGCTTTCCACCTCTGCAATGTGATATTATCCAGGCTGGGATTTTCTTAGATGTGAGAGAGCTTGCATTGGTCTAACACATTCTAAGAGGGGTTTCTATAGTTGCTAAAATTTATCTGCAGTTCAAGGGTTGCTTTCTGGCTCCGCAAGGCCTCACGTAGTATCTATTGATCAAGCAGAGGTTATGTCTTGACTGTGAGGTTTTCAGCAGAGTTTGGAGAGGGTATAACCTGTGTGTTTTCAGGTTCAAGTCGCTTGTCTTGTGGTGCAGAATTCCATTTTCTTGTATATAAGTAAGATGGGGTTATTTCCTTACACTGGTGAAAAGTTCTTGCAATGAATGTGAAGTAGTGATGTTAATGTGAGTCTTTGGGTTAATTGTGAAGTTGTTAGGTCTATTTCAGAAATTTAGTTGTAGTTTCAAGTAAAAACTTCTTACATCTTCTCGTAACTGGTAACTTAGGCAATCCCTATTTAGTCACTCCATTTATTCTCTGCTTATTATCAGCTTTTTTTACTTGCACATGTTGCTTTGCTGCTAACACCTGAACCACTTATCCTCATAGTTGTTTCCTTGGAGCAGGGAAATGTGAAATACTCTTCCATGCTAGATGACCATGAATTTCTAATACAGAAAGGGAGGAAGATTTCACTTTAATCTTGATGGGAGTTTTTTTGTTTGGCGCTGGTGGGGTGAGGTTTTGGATTTTGTTGTTGTTTTGGGTTTTTTTTGCAAGGAAGAAGGAATTAGCTGTGTATTTGTAGGTCTTCTGCAGGGCTGAGAAAAGCCTAAGCCAAGGACAGAACTTAAAATGGGATGGAAGGCCCTTAGAGCAGCCCATGGCCACTGTAAGCTTGGGTGGTTGTCACAAATAAGCTCCAAACATGGAACTTCAGGTTTTTGAACCTGACGGGACCCCTGCTCTGTACCATCACTTCTCGGAGCCGTCTCAGAGGCTTTTGGATGCTTTTGCCAAGTCGTCCGAATGGATTGTTAGAGCAGCTGTTTCCTACAAAGCATTAGCTCAGAGAGGTCCATTCGGAAAGTGACCTGTGTGTGTTCTGTATCGCTAACCTGAGGAAGTAGTAATTGAATTTTAATTGCATCTGTCTTGTATTAATGGATTAAACAGTTCAGTTGCTTCAATAACTTTTGTTTAAAACCAAGATCTTCAGTGATATTTAGTCCTAAAGATGGTAATAAGATAATTATTTGTTTGCTTTGACAGAATGACAGTCCATATCAGGGTGGTGTATTCTTCTTGACAATTCACTTTCCTACAGACTACCCTTTCAAACCACCTAAGGTAAGTATTGCTTTCTCACTTGTGAAATTAGTTCCTTTGAAGAACCCAGTACAGGACAAACCGTCAGCATCTGTGTTGTAATGTTCTGAAGTTCTCACTTCTTCACACATTCTTATAGTATCTTAGATGGCTATGTCTGTTTCCGACTACCACAAGAATGAGCGTTTTAGCATATGTTTTAGGAGCAAATTCATCTATGTAAATTCTGAATGTCTTGGGTTTATTTCTGTTTTTCTTAATTGATAGGAAGACTCCTTAGCTTTGTGTTACTATAACAAAATTCTTGCTGAGGGGACTGTCAAGTCTCACAGTGTAGCTGTTTGGGTTGATCTATAGGAATGTGACACTGTGGATAGGGATTAACTTGCTAAGTGCCTAAAATCAGGCAAGTTGGCAGCTGTTTGCCAAAAATTGCAAAATATGCTCTTCTTTGCAGCTGCATCAGCCACTAGCATTGTCTTCCAGTCTTCAGTCAATATGAAGGTGCACACTTGGAGTCACCACAATGTTTGAGGGTTTTTTTAGCTCTGTGATAGCAGTGATACTGTGATCCAGGCACTTCTGTCGAGTGTCTTCATCATGATGCAGCCACCTGTTATCAAAACACAGCCTCACACTTGCCCTCCCTCTGGAAATAGAGGGCCTGGTAAATGGAAACTGAGAGATTGTGGCTTGGGTGCATTTCCATGAATTTGATGCAGTTTAGCTGCTTAATCTGTTTTCTTTTAGAGTAAATTGAGTTGACTGGTAACTTGACTGAGGAGGAAGGGTGATGTCATTGTCGTCATAGACCAAAACACACTCTTCGTATTTTTTTTTTTTGTTGCAGGTTGCATTTACAACAAGAATCTATCATCCAAATATTAACAGTAATGGCAGCATTTGTCTTGATATTCTAAGATCACAGTGGTCTCCTGCTTTAACTATTTCTAAAGGTAACTTTTGTGAAGGAGAAGTACTTCCCTCTTGTCTTGAATACTGTGCTTCTAGCTTTGATTGTCTGGAGTTCTTACTCATCTCTTGATTTCCCTTACTCATTCTAGCCTGTGTTTTGCCAGTTTGATAATGCTACTCTACTATGTTTTTAATGGATATTTGTTTTTTCTAACACCTTCTGCTATATGGCTGTTTAAGGCTTTGTCAGGCCACTTACTTGCTTTAGTATTATTATCAGAGCTTACTAGCTTGATCCTGGAGGAATCTGCCAGCGTTTGAATTGAAACAGGGCTGTGGTGGTGTTATTTGAGCTAAGGCTGTGAAACTGCTTGTTTGCAGCTGTCCATGTAGATACACGCTTGTATATTAATTTAAAGTCAGTTTTTAATAATGAAATCTGCATTTTTTTTGACTGAGTCTGTCTAGAATTACGTGCAGAGTTATATTTTCATAACTCTGTGGTAGATGTACAAAAGAAAACTGTTATTGATGCATACTGCTTTTTGCCACTGTGCACTGGCATTGTATTACGTTACTTCATGAACTAAGCTCACTGATTCTACTTCAGGATAAATTGCTGTTGTGCTGCAGTAGAAGCTTTGTAGCTTTCCTCATTTTACTATAGTAAATAACAGTTAATTTTCAGATATTTTCATGATGTTCAAGTTTTGTTTTACCTCAAAGCCACTGGTCACTGTGGCTTCAAAAGATCCATCAAAACGCTCCTTTGTGTATAGAACTTGTAATTCCTGTCTGTCAAAGGAGTAGCTTTGGGATTTGAATGTGGATTCCCTACATTTTAGTGCTTTCACTATTGTTTTTCTTTCAAAGCTACTGTGAGGGTAGAGGATGAAGTCCTCATAGCTGCCTACAAGTGTTACTACTTTATTTTACAACATGTGTAGTTTTATCAGTGCAGACCATGGTATTGCTGCCTTACATACAACAGGGAAAGAATTCAGTCTGATTTAAAAAAAAAAAAAAAAAAAAAATTGAAGAAGTTTTAGTAATTCAATCCATGGAATGTGCTGATCATGAGCATATATAATAACGTGCTTTTGCTGGCTGTTGCGTTGTAGTGCAGGGGACAACAGTGCTGTTCTCATGTACATACTGACAGCTCTAAGTATTGGGAAACAGGAAACAAATAGTTCTTACAGACTTTTTAAGTCTTTCTGAGCTTTTTATTTAGAGTGGATTGCGAATTTATTTTGGCCATATATCAGGAAAATGCTTTTTAGGTTCTCTCCTGTGCCGACATTGTGCTAATGCAAAGGTCTGTGCTCCATTGTTTCTGAGATTGTTGCTCCTGTTTTGCTATCGAGTATTGGTTTTTTTGTTTTTTTTTTTTTTACAGTTCCTTTATCCATTTGTTCACTGTTATGTGATCCAAATCCAGATGACCCACTAGTGCCAGAGATTGCACGTATCTATAAAACAGACAGAGACAAGTAAGTACAGAGTTGTGTAAGACTGATATTTTAACACAAATTTTGAAGAGTGCATTGTCAGGCAGCAGTTGTGTTGAGTGAGCCTTTTGTGAGAATCTGAGATAGGGAGAACTTGTGTGTCAAAGAAGTACCTATTCTTGGTCATCCCTAATGTAAAAACAAAGGGACTTAGTGTCTTTGGAGTTGTGGGTGAAGGAGGCTATGTTTTTCTCATTTGCGTGGCAGTGTTTTAAAGTATGTATTGCCTAACCTTTTGTTTACTATGCATAAATATAGTTAGATCTTCATACTGAGGAAAAGATAGCTAGCTTTGTTATTTGAGTGATTTCTTTTGGTAGCAGCTTGGTCTTTAATTTGGGTGCTCCCCTTGAAAAAAGTCTTCAGAGCTTTTTTTTCCTATCTGTGTTGAAAAGCTTTTTTTTCCCTTATGTGTTTTTAACATTTTGCACAGATAAAATTATGTGAAGTAGACTTTGTTTGGTTTTTATATATATATATATTAATGCTAAACATACTTGTCCAATTAGGTACAATAGGTTAGCAAGAGAGTGGACAGAGAAATACGCTATGCTGTAGGGTAAGAATATCTGCACATTATGGTGCATTTAACCAAACGGAAACTTGTCAGCACCTGGGTGCTGCATGCTCCAAGGCACTGGGTTAACTAACAGATAATGGATGCACCAGTTACTGAACTTGGATATTTAACAGCTTGATCTGTGGTTAGTGTGAAATGGATTGGCTAGTCACTATTTCTCACAGATACTGCTCTTGCATGGCCAAAAAAAAAAAAAAAAGGATAGTATGAAATAATTTTTGAGTTTTAAGCCAGCTCGTCAACTTATTCGGGTAAGTATTTAGCAAGATTTTGTCAGAATTTCGTTAAAAGTGACGCCCTGCAGCAAGACCTCATGTGTAGACATGGGTGAATTGAGACAATCCAAATTTCAACTTTTGATTATTCAGCAGTGTCTGTCTTCTGTATATAAGCTAGGGAAACGTATGGGGATCGTGTTCTGCTTGTATAGTTGAAAATTAACTTCTTACTGACAAGCATGGAGTTAAGTAAAAACTAATAGTCAGCTTAATTCCTGTGGAAATACTGTATGTAAATATTCTTTTAATATCCTTTTTTTAAATTGCATAATATATTCATGTGGAAACAGAATATTAAGTGTGAAGAAATGCTTACTGTTGTTTTACTCTAAAATGGGAAAATGGACGTTTTGTATCCAATGATATTATTAACCCAAGTAATCTTTACTTATGGCATGTGATACTCTGTAATCTTTATGTAAGGTCAATATTTAAATGAAATGCTCCCCTTGCCTCTCCCACCCCAGGTGGTCTCCATTCCTTCCCTTTCGGTAGTTTTTCACAGCAGACTTCTAGCAAATCTGCTTGTCTTGAATTTGAAGGGTTTCATATAAATTCTAGAATATTCTAGTTAGTCTAGGCAGGGAGTCGTTCAGTTTTTTCAGTTCGAGTATCTCATAGTATAGAAGAAGACTTCTCCTAGTGTGAAGAGAATAGGGAGATGGGGATAAAGTGCTACTTAGTCATTAACTGCTTAGGAAGTTGTCGTTTTCATGCTGACACCAATCCCTCTTCTATCTGCAGGTACAACAGAATATCTCGGGAATGGACTCAGAAGTATGCCATGTGATGCTACCTTAAAGTCAGAATAACCTGCATTATAGCTGGAATAAACTTTAAATTACTGTTCCTTTTTTGATTTTCTTATCCGGCTGCTCCCCTCTCAGACCTCATCTTTTTTATTTTTTTGTTTACCTCCTTCCATTCATGCACATGCTCATCTGAGAAGACTTTAGTTCTTCCAGCTTTGGACAATAACTGCTTTTAGAATCTGTAAAGTAGTTACACAAGAACAATTGCCCAAGATTCAGAATTTTTTTTAATGGAGCATGTGTATTATGTGGCCAATGTCTTCATTCTAACTTGGTTATGAGATTAAAAACAAACATTCCTCACTGCTCTAACAGATACTGAAGATATCACCTGAAGGGGGGAGGGGAGATGGATGTTCAATTTTCTCCCATCAAAGAAGTAACATTGTTGTAGCAACATCCATCTTGTTTCAAAACCTTCCAGTGTTAGAGAACTGAGGTTTTATTATATACTTTTGCTCATAACTGATGTGTCTGGAGAATTGGTACTGAATCTATAGCATCAACAGAACAGAAAATGTGATGTATCTTATGCATGTCAATAAAGGAATGACCAGTTCTTGTTTTACAGAGAATGGAAATTGGAAGTCAAACATCCCTTGTATTCCAAAATAGGGTCTAAGAACATTTTTGTAATTCATTTAAATTTTGTTAGGAGGCTTGGAGCTATTAGTTAATCTGTCTTCCAAAACACTGTTTAATATAGCACTGAATAAATGATGCAAGTTGTCAATGGATGAGTGATCAACTAATAGCTCTACTAGTAATTGATTTATTTTCTTCAATAAAGTTGCATAAACCAATGAGTTAGCTGCCTGGATTAATCAATATGGGAAACAAAACCTTTTGTAAAAGCAAAGCTGGTTTTTGTATATACTGTTGGGATTTGCCTCATTGTTTAACATCAAATAATGATGTAAAGTTCAATAGAGTGAATCTTTTGCCATTTTCAGTTATAATGCTCAGTCTGTTGCAGGTTGACACATTGTTCGGCCTGATGTATGCAGAATTAATAAGCTAACATAGCAGTGTAGCCTTAGTCGTGTGCTACACGTGGTGCTGGGAGCCCAGCGTTCAAGGATGGACTTGGGACCCAGCAGATCTGAAGTGGTGTGTCACGGAGCCCCTTCCTGATGCACCCGTGTTTGCTGACTGAGAACCTTTTTCTTCACCTTGTACACTTGACAGCTGAAAGATCTTAATGTGAGAGTAATGATGAGGCAAAAAAAATTATAAAATAAAGTACTGTTTTGATGTGGGAATTGTCATGAGGCTGTGTTGAAGTGACTTTACTATGTGGGATGTTCGTTACCATTGAAAAGGACTTGTTCAGCCATGCTGCCATTTGCATTGATGACTATTTTAATACAACAGACACTTTCCTCCTGTCAGGTGACTAAACGTGGATAAAGACTCATTGCTCTTGGATCTTTGTTCTACAGGAAACATTGTCTTGTGCCATTAGCTTATCTCTGCAGCAACAAGGGCATTATTAAACATCCAGCTCTCCTCTTTCCTGCCCTCTTCCTTATATTTTTCCTTGTTTGATTTTTTTTTTTGCCTCCTTTCTTAACATCCATAGCTTCATTTTCTCTAGTCTTGTATTATCAGTTTATTGTGCATCTGTGACTTCACACTGGCACCACTTTTGCACTGCTTAATAGTTATGTACATTCTGATTCCTTGTCCCCACATGGATGTGGAAAGCTAGATGTAAAATAAATGTTAAACCTTAATTTTTATAAAAATGTGAATATGTAGTTTGGACATGGTTTGTTCTGGTTCTAAGCTATGAAAGTGAAATTATTTTAAATTCTAGCTGACTTGAAATTTAGAAACCTGGGCTCTCTTTAACAGCGCTGAAATGACGTTCTGAAATTTAAGTTGCAGTTCGTGCAGTGTTTCTGCTTTGCTAACTGAAGATTTTTTTTGCTTACACTGTTTTGCTGGAAAAATGGATATACTTCAAATGCAGCTGCCAGTAACATTACAGCTGAGATAAACATTTGTATTTCTAAGCTTGCAAACGTTGCTGTCACCTTCTTGGTAATTGTGTTAATTTGATGCTCGTTACTTTGTTTTGTAGTCTTAGCTGATGAAACCACACGATCAGCTAAAAAAATGTGAGATGTGAGGCATCAGGCTTTATAGACTCAAGGAACTGCGGATGAGGAGGGGTCAGGGAAGGAGGATATAGTAAAATATGACATGGAAGATGGAAATCCTGTTTGGACCACTGTATAGTTCTCTTGTGCATCCATAACGGTACTTCTGTGATCATTTTTTGTAATTAGATGCTATGTATTTTGACGAAAGAATGATGGGTGAATTGTAGGTGTGTTATATGCATGCCGGAGGTCATGCTGAGCATCTTCCCTTTGTGAAGTGGGAAACGGCAGGTGTTTTGTCTTGGTTGTGCCTGGTGTTGTATTTGGGCTTGTGGTTCAAGCTGGGGGACAGGCCGAGGAGCTGGTTAATGTGAGCTAATAAGATGATGAAAGAATTTAAGGATTTTTACCAAAACAAAAAGCTTAATTAGTAATTACCCCTGAGAAATATACCTACCAAAGCTACAGATGTTCTAAAAAGCATGTAGTAGATTTCGATTAATATGAAGCATCTGGAGGGGAAAAAAAAATAAATTTTAACTTCATGTGAAAACCGAAGATTTTGAAAAACATTGAAGTGGGTTGTACTTCAGCTCTATTAAAAGACTTATTTCAGGATGATAAATACAATAATAGCTTCAGAACACAGGAGCTAGATCCATCCTAAAAATCTTGGATTGAGCAAAATATATATGTATTTTTTTTAAATGGCTTTTGTCTGAAGGTATTTATAGAGAACACCATGTCAAGCCAAGGCACTTAGATTTAACAAACATGGAACAAGGAAGGAAACCTAACACTTCAGTGCTGTTTCTGGATTTTATTTTTTTTTTTTTTAAGATTTATTGCTATGTTTAAATGGAGTTTGAATTTGACAACAAGATTCCAGTTAGCGTATTCCAATTTAACTTGAAAAACTTGCAGTGGTTTTAAGCACATTTTTGAGTCATTTCAGGATGCAGGAAAAGCTTTTATCTGCAGTGTTGATTGGGCATATCTTTTTCTTTCACAGCATCTTATGTATTTGTTGAAAAAATTAGTATAAACTTTTGTGTGTAAAAACATTCTACTCAGTTTCACTGTTCAAAGCTTTTATGTAGAGATTGTAGGTGCTAATTCTTTCTGAAACAGAAGTCCGGCTTCAAGCAGACCGCAACATGAGGTCTCATTGCTATGGAGGGATGGAACGACAGTCTGGTAAATGATTAAAAGGCATCTAGTTAGTATATAGCTGTGCAGATACACTATACTAGTCCTGTTAGATTTGATAATTTCTTATGTAAAAAGGAATTAGTGTTATTTAACAGATAATGTGATGATTTAAACATTCACAGCCAGAAATGTTCCAAATAACGTTGTGTTCTTTTCTGCAGCCTCCACTCAATTGTTCTCTCTAGCCATTTTATTTCAAAGCCTTCATTGTTATTAAAAAATAGTATTTTGCAGGCATTACCATCTGAAGAAGATACCATAGGTCCGTAAGATGTGGCTAGTGACTTAGAGGAAATCTTCAGTCTGCAAGTCTAATAAATATAAATAAAACTTCGAAGTAGAAGTTGGAGTTCGGCTGAAGATTTCTTGCTGTGTTTAAATGTGTGTCCCCTCCCAAAAAAATCCAGTTTCTTTCCCTGGTTTGTGTGTAGTTTTATACATGAAAACTAGGCTTAGACAACCCTTTCAGTTCAATTTAAATGAAACAAATTAGCACTAGAATAAAGAAATGAGACAAATAATCCATGATCTATAGAGTATCTTAAGGTATAATGGTTATTTCACTGGAACACAGACAACACTAATTCCATAAAGCATGAAAACCAAGAAACCGTTACTCAGAGGAGTAATTTGCTTTATGCTGTTCTCGGTGTCATGGAAGGTATGCTGTTTTACCCCAGTGCCTTCAACATAAATAGAAAATGGGCATAAAGTGGAGAACTGTTGGATTCTGATCTCCATAGGCAACTATGGCATATTTAAAAGGTAGCTGGCATTATGGCTAGAGTATTTTTAGTATAAGGCTGAAGGCTTATTTATTAGCAGCAGTGCAGGACCAATGCAGAAAAAGCACAGTAATGATTTATATTACCCAAACTGGGTAAATATATGATGTAAAGAGAAGGTACAGAAGGTAAAGACCAGCTGCCCATAGACTTTGCTATTCTATGTCATTTTGAGACAAGCGCTCAGGTCATCTGCAGGAGTAGTTAAAAATTGTCAGCTTTTTTTGTACTGCAGTGAGGTGATAGGTGGTTTAATGTGAATCACTTGTGGGGGGAAAGAGTTTTGTGGCTTCCAGGTGAGCAGCAGTGACTGCTGTCATTATTTCTAGCGTATCTGCCTGGCTGGGTTAGGTTAGAAGAGGTGACAAGCATTATCTTTACAGTGATAGGTGCCAGAAATGAAACAACTAATGTGATGGGACAGATCTGTGTAGAGGAATACTTACGAATATTTTAAGGATGTCTGGTAAACCATCCCAGTTTGCCCAAAATGTGGGGGTTTTTTTGCCTGTCTCTTGGAAATGTTTGTGAGAATTCAGTATCACCTTGTAACAGTGAACGTTTTTAGTTTGTGAGGAGAGGAAGCTTCAGCAGGAGACATACAATGTTGAAAAGAAAAAAAAAGGTTTCTCAGAAGCTTTTAGCTGGTCTTTGATGTGGGGTTGTAACTGACTGCCTCTGGGAAAGCAGGCTGTTCTCTTTATTGAAATCACTGCTGTTGAGATTGGTTCCCCTTCAAGCAGAAATACTCAACAATTCTAGAATTCTAGGCTTTGCAAATCATCTAGGTAATTCTGGCTTTTGTCTCAACTGCAGTCATCTTCACATTAACTATACGTTGTCTCATCACAGATTTAACATGCCCAGAGTATGATCAGTTGTTTAGAAAATTGTGATAGCTCTTTGTCCCCATGGGAGGACATTGTCCCCATGCTAGCGGGAGAGCTGGGTGGCTCATTTTGCTTTAGCTGCTTTGGCATACTAAGGCTGTGGGTCAGAACTTGGAAATGCCTTTACCTTTATCTGGGATGGGAGTTTTGACTTGAATTTAGTCTCTTAGATGTGATGTCGTGAATCATTAGAGGGAACGCACAAGGTAAGCTGTTTCTTGTGTTCTTGAAGAGCTGCCTAACTGGGGATGTTCTTGTCTTAGAAAGCATGGATAGACACTGAATATGACAGTTTCATCTATGCTGAGGAAAAGAGAAGTCTTTTTTTTTCCCTCTGGCCAGGTAAGACTCAGTACTTCTTATATCACAGTATTTGTTGCAAGTGTAAAAGGAAATCATATCCATCTAGTCATGAGTCCTGTCTTTTTTTGTTTGTTTGTTTAAAGGGAATTTTCTGGAACACAGCTTTTTACTGAATATGCAACTCAAATCCTTTTGGCATCTAAGTGAGGAACTGCAGTTTGCAACCTTATGTACAGAGTTTAGTGTGAGTCTATAACCCCTTCTGGCAAATTTGTGAAGGTGAATAGCAAAGATGTGTCAGAGCTCTGGCAAAGACCACTGTTGAGAATGAAGCTATTCTTTGGGGAATTATACTCTTGCTAAAACAAGGTTTACAGATTCTTTGCCAGGGTATTAATCCTGTTCTGACAGTGAATGCAGAAAAGTTAATTAATTCACAGATAACTTAGAACTTGAAGGATCTACCCAAGATAACCATTATTCTTTTTTCCTGTTGCAAGGTTTGGGATGTACTTATTGGAGTACGAGGTCCAGATTTCTTCGTAAGGCGCTAGATTTTGTCTCTGTACTCAGAAGAGTATTGAGGAAAGGATCACTACTAGTGACTGTAGGACTTCTCAGGTAACACATTTGTGGAGAAAAGACAATTTCAGGAACGTGGCACTGATACATCCTTTTGTAGAGTGGATTAGTGGTGGCTAGAGAATTGAATGTAGTACTTGGGACTAAGCGTTGTTCAATCACAGTTTGAGAAGTCCCTTAAAGTCTTGTGTCTCTGAAGCGAATCCGTCTGGTCTAATTGACGTATGTGCTTTGACAAACATAGAAATGCAAATTTTACTGGGGTTATTTTTGTTTTGCTCAGCTTTTGTCTATCTTTGTTCTTCCATGCACCCTTTCTTCAGTTTTTCTCCTTACCGAGAAACCAAGTGAGGATTTAATTCCTTAGAGTTTTAGAAGACTTCTATTAGAACCCCCAGTGCTGACTTCTGAGAAGTTTGGGATTTTTTTGAAAGGCTGAGGGCAAACCATATGGAAATACATTAGCCAGTTCAATTAAAATCGAGATGCATGATGTTTGGAGAAGGCTTTTTTGTGTCATGATGCTACGAGTAGAAATCTTACCACATAAGTTTGTAAAGGCAACATGCTATTTGTGTGTATAAATCCACTGTGATTCTGCAAGTCTCGTGTAGTAGAAGTAAATACCCCCAAGAGAGAATGAATGTGGCTTTGCATAAGCTTATTTGACAAACTATTGTGGTATTTTTTTAATGTAGTAGTAGCAGTAATTTCTGTATAGTTGGGGTGCTTGGTACAGTTAGCTTTGCATGAATAATGAAGACTTTTTCATACACTTAGAAGATGGAAAATTTACATTGCTAAGTAGTAGCAATAAAAAAAGCAGGACGAAGTTTCTCATGGTTTGTCTACAACAAGAAGCTAACTGAAATGCCTAAGCCAAAGTGTGCATGTAAGTACATATGGTATATACTAGTGTATATGTATATGCCTTTGACCCCAGTTTTTGCAGTACAAAAATCCTTTAGTCTGGGGGTTCTTGGTTTGTTCAGGAATGAGTTCTAAGCTCAGTAACAAGCTGCTGTCGGTCAAGTGCAGATTCTGAGTCGACTGGTGATCCCGTTTCTGTTGTTGACTGTACTAACTGCTCTTAATGGTTTTACAGTTCGAGTTGTATTTCGTGAGGATATCTCCAGGTCTTGCTTACATAATGATTTATGTTTCCTGAGAATCCATTGTAAATTCATTGAAAGCTGCACTTCAAGGCATTATCACACAATCACAAGCAATTGACTTAAAGTGGAGGTAGGTAGGTGACTGTTACTTAGTTTAGCCAGGCTTTTTTCCACTGCTGCTTGGTTTGTGTTGCACTTCACACTCAGAATTACTGTTTCAGTGCAAACGATGTGAATTTTCATAGCCTTAATTTTTTGTTTATAGGTGGGGAAAGAAGTGTATTCTGTTTGGATTAACCATAAATGATATGAGAACTCAAGCTTTAAAAAAATGCAGGTAACTCTGAAACATATTTTTGCACATATCAGAATCTGAAAGAATACTATGACTGGTGTGGAAAATTATTCCAGCTTTTCAGAACAAAACCATGAAAAGCCAGGCTTGTGGAAAGGCATTGACCAGTTACCTTGAAACTTTTGGATGTAAATCTTATTTCCTTGGAATGATGCTTTTTAAAATGTGGCTGATGTGGCATCTTAGTGGACACATGTGAATTATGCAGTGCTTTACAGAAAAAAAAAGAAAAGTAAAGAAAAACAAGAAGAGATGTTGGCATTTGCTACTTCACTGAAGCTAGAACAGATCTGGTTCACAGGGCAGGCCTGATACAGAAATAGGTTATAGTTGACCAGTCAGCCCTACTAACCTTGTTTTCCTTCCCATAGCCACGCTGCAATGTTTGTCTCCACCCTTTAGAGATCTCGAGTTTTTTTGCCCGTTTCTTGCACATACCCATACCCTGCTGGATGGGGCAGCTTTTTGCTGCCGTCCCTGATCCGATGAGGAGCGTATTTCATGTAACTGAGCTGGGCAGTGTCTGGGGACTCTTGAGTGCTTCTGAATTATGAATCAGTATTTTATGCAATTGTTAGGGCAAGTAATGCTTCTGGAGGTGCAAAGCATAAAGGAAGGCGGAAGCGGTAACATAGAAAATAATGTTTTTACTCTAGGAGTAGTTGCGTTTATACAGTCCTAAAATTACATTTGGCCCTTTGAAGGCAACTGTGAGGTTGACGTGGCCCCCCGTGAAAGTGAATTTGACGCCCCCACTCTAGTAATTGCTGCAGTGGTTCTAGTTGGCAGGAGAGCTTGTAAAAATACTGAAAATATGGATTAAGAAACTTTCTAAGTTTTGAAGTTAGATGAGTCTAGGTAGAACAACTGCTTTGTGTTAGGATTAGGAATCTAGAGTGCAGATATGTGGGGACACAAAGTGAAGAGGAAGAGCTCCATGTTGTCAGTGTCACTGAATTTTTAATGCTGACACATACCTCATGAATAATTTAGGGTGTGGACAGTGGAGAGGGCAGCCAGCTGTACCTTCTGAGCCAGCTGCAGCAAACTGATAAGCTCTTGTAGAAGAGCTGTGCTGGGAGGAAGTAGCTGTAATCATAGTTTGTGGTGACAAGATTATGGGTCATTGCCGGGAAGCTGGAAGGATAAACAGCAGGTCGGCATCCTTGGTATTAAGGGAACACAACAAAACAGAAGAGGTCTTGACAGTGATCCAAATTGCCACCGAGATGGTCAGTAAACAATAAGCGACTCTTTCCAGTCATGTTAAGCTGTCCACTGTTAACTGCCAAAGCAGATGGCAGAAGGGAGCTTGGCCATACCCTTCTGTCCTCTGAGTAAACCTGCATGGCTGTGACCACGTATGGAGGACTCCAAAGTGAATATCAAGGAAAAATGATTTGTCAGCTTGATAAGTATATTGAAATACTTCATTAGACTAAATTGCCTTTTTAAATAGTTCTAAGTATGTTTTGGTGTGATTGAAATTCCTCAGGGCATAGTTCCAGGCCTTTAAAAATGTATTTGTCAATGTGACCACTGCTGATAAACTGTGTTCAAAAAGTTGAGAGAACCAACAGAATAGAACTTTTATGGACAGATAAGTTTTCAAGATGGTTTTGTATCTTAAACCTTGTAAGTGCTTAAAGCCTTTTGGAGTCACGACAGCTTCCTATGGTGAAGAAGCCCTTTACAGAGGGAGCCATACCTGTGGAAATGATTGCTGAATGCTGTTTATTTTGTTAGTATGCAGTAAGTGCCAAAAGCTTGGGTAGCTGTTCACTTTTTAACTCACTGACAAAATTTTAAATATCTTCAGAATGATGTGGCACTTCTTCAAAATATTCTATAGACCTCAAAATGCATACTGAATATTTATATACAATAGTTTAATTGAATTTATAGTGTACCTTTCTTCTTTCAGATCTGTACTAGTTTAGACTAGCAGAAGATCTGTGCACTTGCTGAAACAATCTTAGCGGATTCCAGGCAGTGATCTCTTGTGTTTGCGAGATCCTTTCTCACAGGCTGCTGCTGCCTTTGTGTCGATCTGCAGTCCCGGTGGTGAGGAAACAGAGCTCTTCCATGGAACTATCAAAGGTACAGGCAATAATTTGAGTCCCAGATTATTTGAATGCACTAGGCTGAGAATTTAGCTGTGAACAAAATGAGTGTGATTAGTATCTTAATGTAGCCACTCCCTGAAGAGGCCAGGGCCCTTCTTTCACCAAGGACTGAGCTGGAAACAAGGTTCTTTTCAGATTCCTAGGGCTCTTTATTATGTTTCTAGTCATAATACTGGAACAGGCTCCCCAAGGCAGTGGTCATGGCACTGAACCTGTTCAGAGTTGAAGGAGCATCTGAATGATAGTGTTAGTCACAGGATTTAGTTTTAGGTAGTCCTGTGAGGAGCAGGGAGTTGGACTTGATGGTCCTTATGGGCCCCTTCCAATTTGAGATATTCTGTGATCCTTGTTTGCTGCAGTAGTCTTTCCTTTTTGTTACAATGAGAATCAAACACGTAGCTTTTTTACAGATCAGTCTGTATAAAGTAGTATTTTTAATGCTGTCTATGTACCAAGTCATTTGAAAAAAAAAATAGAGCCCATATTAAAAGTATGTCTGTTTGGTGAACATGCATGAGTCCATTTCTGTAACTCTTACTCATGGGATGTTTGTACTAGTGCAGTGAGTGGTGTAGCATCCTGGAATGCGTGAGGATGTAGTTCTGTTACACAGGGGTTTGCACTGGATTTCTTTATTTTTGTAGGTAGGCTCTTGGCTTATGCCATAAGGGAGGCTTGAGTCAATTCAGTGGGGGCTTCATTGATTAAGAGTTCCGGCAATTCTTGTGGGTGCTGAAATAATAATTAAGCTTCCAGGAGGAGGAAAAAAGCACCTCTTGAGTATGCACAGTTTTTATTTTGAATATTCTCTGGCCCTTACATTGGGGTCCCTTTTGCAGAAATGAATGGACAGTGTCCCACTAAAGATCTGAGAAGCAGAGCTCCTGACCTGCCCCAGTGGCTCGTCTGGAATGACTGAGCCAGAAAAAGAAACGCAGCTCCTCAGGTGTTTTGGCAACTCCAAATCCATTTGAGTTTACTCATCCGATATATCAGCTATATATATTTTTATTGACATTCTCATAATAGTCACCTGCACAGAAAACATTCATTAAAACAGTAGGCTGGATACATGTTCCGTATTTAGCGTAATCTGTTTGGTATGTCCTGCACTCAGCTGGCAAAATGCCAAGAGAAGTATACAGTCTTAGTAAGACTTGATGGAGCCTCTCAGACTTCTGTCATGGGAGAAATGATTTGTTACCTGGGATGTTTTAAGGGATCTCATTTTAGATGTTTAGGGACGAGTCATACATTGTATTGTAGTTACAGATGACTGTCGAGTTTTAGACTTTTAAGAAAGGCTAGGTAAGCTGTTTTGTAACATCCCTGTATGTACTACTGATTTTCTCTAAGTGCCAGAGAATCCGTTTTGATTCTAGATGTGTTTTAAGTAAGCTTTAATGAGAGGTCACGAGGAGCTTGGGCAGCACCATTCCTAGTCTTAAGATGAGACAAAGGGTAAATGACAGTGGTCAGTGTTAATAATCTTATAAATAGACTAGGATTGTTTCAAAATAGTTTATAAATTCAAGAGAATAAAAGCTATGGGAATTCCACCTTCGAAATAACTTAACTTTAGAAATCTGGTCATGCTGGCTTTTAAGACCCCTTATGGTTTTTTGTGTCTGTACTCTGGAAAGTGGTGACCTGAAACCTAAATCCTGTGGTTTGAGCCCGTTTCAAACCAGGATGTTATATAGAGGTATGAATACAGGCTTTTGCCCTGGGATACTTGATGACGTTTAAGGATATGTTCAAGGTATTGTCTGCCTTTCTGCTTAAGTAATTTTAAAATTGCCTATTTTTTTGCTTTTTCCACTCCATATAGCATTTGCCTGGAGCAGCAGCTTCTCTTCCACATTCTTATTTTTTATTACTCATGATTATTGGTGTTGCGTAATTTTGTTTGCTAAGGAGATCCCCTTGCAATGACCAACAGACTCTACAATAATTAAGAAACTTTAGGCCTATCCCTTCAGATTGTGGTTTTGTATTTTGCTCATGATAACCTAGTGCAACGTTCTCTTTTAGTGATGTATTAATAGCGGCCTTATCTAAAAGCAATGTTAATTTATTTCCTCATTTTATTTTTAACATCCATTCTGGATATTTCAAGATAAATACAGAATAATGCCTGAAATGTGTTCTTTCTGTCTGCCCTTTACAAATCTGTAGCTGGAGGGCTCCCTGCACCATATTGCCTTTACACCAGCCCAGGAAGTAACTCTTTTGCATAGCAGGTTTATGTTTTGCAGAGGAAATCATGAAACATTATGTCGAGGAGCTGTAGGACTTTGATACAGATGTGCTGTGCTGTCTGAAGGCACTTACAGCCATGCAAACACCAGTTTTACACCAGTATTTATCTAACACGTCTGCACTGATAACTGCTGCATCTCTGCAAAACTCCCCGAAGCAGATGGTCATTTAGGTGTTTTGTGTCTTTGACAAACGGTCTGTGTTGGTGTGATCTACGGTGGTGTGTGGTTACCAGGAGAGATAGCAAACCCCGATACGGACTGGTGTGCACACAAGTCCTGTTTTCCTTCAGAGGTGGGAACCTTCAGCAGAAGAATGGTGCAGGGTGGACAGGTGGGGGCAGTAATATCTTGAAGTACTGCAGCCAAATCTGCGAGAACCTGCTTGTGTAAAACCTTTGCATGAACTCATTGAAAGTGAAAACCAGCAGCCTGTTGCAGTGATAGAGATTGTGTAGCAATGGGAAACAAAAGACTTCTAGATTAACATGGCAGCTTCGATGGAGTTACTCTGAATTTATTCTAACAGCCAAAGAACAGGGTTTTGCCTTCAGCTTTTTGTCTTAGTTGATAAAGAATATCTGCTTGCAGTATTGTAAAGTAAGAATTGTAGTAACCTCCTAAATTTGTGGCATTTCAGAAAGAAACGGAATATGGTACGCAGTAAAAGAAAGCCACACAAAAGATTGTGCTTTGCTTCTTAAGATTTTAAAAGATAAAACCACAGCCTGTAAGACTCTATCTTTAAACGGTAAAAATGCCATTTGTTTAAAAATACCTTCAAACAAACAAAAAACAAACCTTAAAACTGAGACATGAAAATGAGACATGATTTAACTTAATTATAAGCCTTGAACAGGGAAACAGCATGTTCTCAGAATACTTAATTACAGCATTGTTTGTAGGTTGGGGTTTTGTGTGTGTGTCGCTCCACTCAGTCTTCAGCAGAAAGAATAAAAGGCAAAGAAAACACGGAAGTACAGTAAACATCTTGAAATGCAGTTTCCTTCTTACTGGGAAGCTACCACGTGACTTGCTGAAAAAGCTTTATTGAAAAAAAAAGAAAAAAGAAAAACGTGCCAGCTTGCAGTTGTTCTTTGGTAGCATTAAAACTTAATTCTCTGTAAATCTGCTTCTCGAGAAATAATATCCTACAAGATAGCACTCAAGCAGCACTACATTGTGTAAATGCTTTTAGTGTTGTTTGAATGGATTTAAGGAAAAATACACTGAATTGTTTGATTGTCCTGAAAGTATTACTCTCTGACAGATGAGGGCAGAAATGGAACAAGGCTTTCTATTATTAATGTATGATGATTTTACGGTCTGAACTTTTAAAGGTGAGAAGATATTAATTCTGACTGAACTCTAGAACATGCAAAGGCAGTTGGGGTAACTTGGTGTTCTATGACGATAGTCTTTTTTGGGCAATCTCACTAAAAGATGGCTGGGAGTTGAACTGAAATGGGGCTTGCATTTCAGTTAGTCAATATATTGAATGTGGGTTACTCAGGCTTAAAAATACACACAGTAACTGTTCCAACAGCTGAATTTCTGCACAGACTTCTGCTGCCAAACAGCATGGGTCCCAGCCATCCCTTTTTGAAGCTCGTAACAGAGATTTGATTTTTTTAATATATTTTTTTTAGAGGGACAAAAAGAGCATCAGCTACTGTTTCTCTCCTTTTGGACCAGTATTTCTCAGAACTGTGCCCCCCATGCTCTCACAGGTGAAAAATACTGTGTACTTTATATGGTATATGAATGGAAAGACTGGCTTTTTTAATTACATATTGAAACGGAGGATTGTCAGCTCAAAAGGATTTGGATCAAAATATAAGGGCACATTGTCCATGTTCTGTAATGTTTTAAGGACTTACCTGGAGCGGATTTTGTACTGAATTAGGTGTGTGCAAAAGCTCTGGTATCCCTATTCTTACATTCTGTGCTGCATACCAGGAGCAGCAGCATGTTTTTTTGTGTCACATTTTATTGTTCTGTGTTTTGGTAGATGAAAAGTATTATGTTTATGTTGTTAACTAACTCTTTAGCATCCCAAGGTGCTTTATGTATTCTTTCCTCCTCTAATTTTACAGTCTATAGTTATAGACAACAAGGAAACATAGGGACAGAAATGGAAAAGCTGAATAAAGTCCTGCAGTTAGTTGGGGTTTCTTTGAATGCTGTCAGTTAGTTGCGTTTCTGTGCAGAATCACATGGATGTACCTACATGCAGTCAGTAGTTTGCTTTCTTTGTATGCACAGTGCCATGACTCATCTCTTAAAAGAAAAAAATACATAGTAATAGGAAGTGACACTACTGGTAGCATTACGTCTTTAAAGGAAGCTGCAAGATTTTCTGTTTTTTAAGCACGTTTCACGTTATCACTTAAGTGTATACTGATATTCTGACCTAGTTCATAAATTAAGCAGAAATTACATGAATCCAAATGGACCATTCATTTACTCAACTATGCTTTAAGAATAAATGATAAAAAAACCCCACCACCAAGAGCAAAAAAACTCTACCCCCACCCCAAAATGCTACAATCCTAAGTTAAGGTAATGGAGTGGCTGCTGAAATAAGCATTTTCAATTTCATGTTGAGCTGTGTGATGGAATAGTCATTTGTATCCGAAGAAAAGCAAACCAACTGCTTTCTAACCTGCTTGCAGCCAAGCAGGAATACAGGGAATCTAGTCTTCAAGTTCTTCAGTAGTCTTCTGTTTTGTACTGTCATAACCTTCAGAAGGTATGTGGGCTGGTCACTCTTGCCATTGTGAAAGTCTGAGCACTTTTCTATATAGTGAAATGAGATTCAGTGGATTGCACAACTGTTTTCCACCTGCTGCACAGCTTCAGCTGGAGGAACAGCAAGATGAAGTGCAACTGTGCCATGGTGTGGAACATCTCCAGTTCATGGAGGTGATCCAGGCCGCTCTGTACCAGCGTTCAGTGGAAACAGAGCATGAATAACTCAAGCCAGATTGCCTTTTGCTACTTCCACTGAGCCATTTAAGAACTTCTTGCTTTAATTCCCGGTTTTAGGCTGTGAATGAAGGGATTAAGCTAGTGACAGCATGCAGGAAAGCTGCAGTGTGGTTCGGAAACCCTACTTAAGGTTCTTTCTTTGGAGCTGCCCCTTGTGCTCCTTTGCAGATGAGCATACTCCATTTTTGCAAACAAAATCCACAGCAACAGTGCTGGCTGGCACTGCTTCATGAGAAACTAGAGTACTTATTTTATGAGATGTTAATGATGTTTGTTCTGGTTTTATAAGCCTCTGTAACTTTATGGGATAAAGGTAGAAGCCTGAGGCCATTTAAAAAATCTCATCATGAGGGACCCAATACTGAAAGTTCTCTTGTGTGGTGTTGTCACAGCTCTTCCTCATTCCTCCCGCTTCGCTGCAGTTTTTCTAGAGCTCTGAATTTGCTACATCGGCAAGATTTGCAACCTTATACTGCTCCTTTTATCAGTGTTCCACTGTGCCTCTTCTTGGAGGAAAAAACAAAACAACAACAACAAAAAACCCCACCACCCTCCCCCGCCCTTCCCCCTCTTTCTTTTGCTGTTGCAGTGTATCCCTGCTCGGTAAGCCTCTCTGTCCTTGTGTGCCTCAAGAGCCGCTTGGCCGGGGCGTTGTGCAAGGCCCCGTTCCCCGCTGTGGGCGGGAAGGCGGTGGCGGCCCCTCGCTCGCTGTCCGGGCCGTCCAGCGCGGGCTGGGCTCAGCCGGCAGGGCCGGGGGAAGCCGCTCTCCCGCTGACTGGAAATCCTCCCAGGAACCGCGCTGGCTCGTCCTCGGCAGCGCCATCTTTCCTCCTCCCCCTACAGCGGGGCCCTGCAGCGGCCTCCCGGCCCCGAGGAGCCGTTAACGGGCGGCGGGAGGAGGCGCCCGCCCCGCCCTCACCCCCACCGGCCGTTGACGACCCGAAGCGCCGCCCCCGCCCTCTGAGGACGCGGTTCCGCGGCCATGAGGGGCCCGCCGGCTCGCTCCTCCGCCATGGCCCGAGCGGCGCCGCTGCTGCTGCTGCTGCTGGCGGCGGCTGCAGGCCGGGCCGGGGCTGAGGTGCACAGCCTGCGGGGGAGCTGGCGGCTGCGCAACGGGAACGGCTCGGTGGTGCTGCCAGGGGAGGTGCCGGGCTGCGTGCACACCGCCCTGCGCCGCCGGGGCCTCATCCAGGTACGGTTCTCTGCCCGGCTCCCCCTCGGTGGGCCAAGACAGGCCTCGTACCGCCGTGCCGCTCCGGAAGAGCCACGAAGATGCTGAAGTGGAGCATCTCCCGTGTGAGGAAAGGCTGAGGGAGCTGGGGCTGTTGAACTTGGAGAAGAGGAGACTGAGGGGTGACCTCATCAATGTTCATAAATATGTAAAGGGTGAGAGTCACGAGGATGGAGCCAGGCGCTTCTCAGTGACAGCCAGTGGTAAGACAAGGGACAAAGGGTACAAACTGGAACACAGGAGGTTCCTTAAATATGAGAAGAAACTTCTTCCCAGTGAGGGTGCCAGAGCCTGGCCCAGGCTGCCCAGGGAGGTTGTGGAGTCTCCTTCTGTGCAGCCATTCAAACCCCCTGGACACCTCCCTGTGTAACCTCATCTGGGTGTTCCTGCTCCGGCGGGGGGGTTGGACTGGATGAGCTTTCGAAGTCCCTTCCAACCCCTGACATTCTGTGGGTGGGCAGCTTGCCACAAAGGGAAAAAAAACCAACCTCCCGTGTGAGATCTCCAGCAGCACAGTTAGAGGCTGCTGCTCTCCCCCTAAACAGTGCTCTGCCCTGCTTCTGGTTTTGCTGACATTGCCAGTGCAACAGCCAGACTTTGTTTCCTTAGTCCCTCCAGAGGCAAAGGATTTGGTGGCTGCAGTATCCTCAGGTGGATGGGTAACTGGAGGTTACCCACGGCAGAGCAGTCCCAGGTTGGGCCAGGGATACAAATGCCAGCCTGTGAGATTCTGTGGTTTTGACACAGAACCAAGGTGCTGACACCAGATGCCGACAATATCATCACAGCGTGTAAGTCGTGTTTACCTACAGTATTACCACAAAAGAATGAAAGGCTAAACCCAACCTGTTGAAGTTTGGCTTGATGCAAGAAGTCTAGGGATTCCAGGCGTTTCAGTTCATTAGAAATCCTTTTCACACGTACAGGGCACATCAGAACAGTTGTGCTGCTTAAGGGAAGTATATTCTGAAACATGAGTATAAAATTTACATTTAAAAGACTAGTTACTGCCTTAACACTTTTAAGAAGCTTTGCTACTTCTGTTTACTATTGTCTAGTTTAGTTTTTAGGTTTTTTGGAAGCTGGGAGAAATGATCAAAACTATCATTGTAGATTGGCAGCAAAGTACCCTATACCAGTGTAAGCTGCTTGTTACTCAGACCTGACAAGAACTGTGACTCTTAACTGGGTCCTTGTTAAAATAAGATGCTTTTTTAAAAGGAGATCTGTGGAAAATGAAATGTGTACCTAGAACAAGGAAAAAGGTACAGTGAAATTAACAAAATAATCTATAAAACCGATAAATACACTTCTGTACTAGAAAATGTGAAATACTGTCATGTTGTCTGATTATATCAGATATATCTATGTATTTGTTGTGGGTCCAATGTTGCATTTGTTGTATAGCGTTTATTTTTAAAATACATTCTGGGTGTGTGCATTTTATATTTTCTATTTAATTTTTATTCTTCAGATTATTAGGCAGCTCTGCTCCGACTAAAGTTAGGGAGGTATAAGGAGAAAGTGGCACCACTTCAGGCAGGATAATTTTAGCATTATTCTGTGTTGGCATAGGTTGCGAATCCCAGTAATAATAATAGATTCCGAAGAGTGTAGTTGCCAGATAAAGGAGATAGTTAACATTGGAGAAGACACTAAGAAGGGATAAGCTGAGCCACCACGGTCTGTTGCTTCAACATCTGTGTGCTTAGTGACAGTACATTTTGAACATATACAATTAAAGTTTTAAAAGGTGCAGTAGGCTGGTAGACTATATATGGAGGATCAGTGAAGAGAACTATGCCGCTTTCTCCCATGTGGAAGTTCATCAGATAAACTGAGCGTCTCAGATGTTCAGCTGTGCTAGGAGGTGTTGCTGTAAGAAGCGTGAATAATCATTCAGGAGAAACTCTGACCAATGCAGTGACTCACACAAGACAGTGACGTAGTGAAAGACTCACATGTAACTACTCACATTAAGTACTCTTACGAAGTGAGAAAATGTGATTGCTGGTTTGGCTGCATTGCTGGAAATTGACTTGTAATTCTAGTCATCTGAAGCAGCAGTGTAATGTTTGGAAGTGAGGCTGTAATCATGAACTCTCATGTGCCTGGGCAGAATCCCGAGCATGCAAAGAGGCGCGAAAGCTTAGTCAGCCTGCTGGCCAGCTGCACGGCTCTTGCTAATAGGTAGATGAGTGCTTGGCTAATTAAATCGCTGATGGTTGGTTGTGGACATTTAGAACGTGTTTACGTGAAAACAAGTATGAACTTGCTCCAAACACGTGCTGATATGGCCGGTCATGAACCTGCTGTGGTCTGGAAATTGTTGCTGAATCCGCAGTGTTAGAATTAGTATGCTCTGCGGAGGAGCTGAGTTAACCAAAATACTCTACTAGTGTGGTTGCTTGACCTCTGGACTAGACCCGGCTAGTTCCAAGCTCAGAATGTCCTAACTTGTCTCTATGCATAGGTGCGTATAGGTAACTTAAGATCAACTTAAACCCCTTACTCAGTTTAGCAAAGCTCACTTTACAGAAAGAAGCATTCACGCAAATATTTGCACTAGGATAATGAAATTATTTTCAAATCAGATTTTTTGTTTAAAAGATAGAATGGAGAGCGTACCAAAATATGGGGGCAGCCTTAGCAGATTTCCAGTCTATCACAGATGGTGTTAAATGAAATCAGTCCCTGCCGCTGTAGTTGTAGCATTCTGAAAAGCAGCAAACCTGGGTTGTTCGAAGGGAGTCGGTGACATCATTTGTTATTGCAGCGCATGGCTTTGTGCTGCAAAGTATGGCTCAGCTGTTTGTCCTGGGGTTTCGTCACTGCAGTGAAAATGCTTATGACCAAATGTTTTCAAATGCAGGTGCTTAAAATCATATTCCTATATTCCTGTTTATACAGAAGGATGCATGCAGCCTGAATTTGAGAGGCATAGGGGACTGATTGCTCTGTTTCTTCAGTGCTCATTATCTCTGGAAATCAGTCCTTTTTGGGGTTGTGTCCAGTGTAGAATTAGGAGTTTTATTACAGCTGCCTAAAAGCTTTGGTTTTGAGGTTTGTTGTTTTTTTTTTTTTTTTTTTAATTTGCTCCTTTTGCTCTTTGCAGTGGAGTGTAAGATTTTTATTCATCCCACTGAAAATGTTGCAAGACCAGCAATCCAAAAGCTTACTGCTTGTAATCAAAAGCAAAGATTGGCCTGAAAAGCTGTACCAGGAAACAGAAGAACAAAGCTGGTGGCAACTAAATTATTTTGGATAGCAGTGACCCAGTGAAATCTATGTGTTATTTTTCTGTGATTTGAAAACAGCAAATAGCAGTGCATCCTTTGCTTCTGTATGCGTGGGAATTTTTCATGGGTTAGCACCCAAACCAGAAATTTAAAACACAATTTGGGAGAGCCTACTCCAACAATGTAGCTTAGCGGGCATCTCACAAATGAGGGGAAGAAGGGCAGTAAGAACAAGCTGCTGGATATTAAGTCTGCAAAATGTGGCTTAGATTGCAAGAACAGGCTGCAAGCAACTTACCAGTGTGTGGTTCATTTCAAATTTAGGTTGATGCACAAACTGTTTTTGCCCAGGGATGCCCTAGCTGATTGCATGTTTGTAGCCTTTAATCTGCTGTACAGGCCGTACCTTTGAATTGGAAGACATCTCTCTGACACTGACAGTTTATTACTCATCTCTCTGGATCCTCTTAGCATTCATTTTAGAGATGTCTTTACTCTTTGGGTTATAAAATATACATTGGGTGAACACATCTTTCTGAATGCACCGAAAGCACGTATCTTAGAAAATGCTCTTGGGAAAGATACTTCTGGGTTTCCTGCTGAAGTATTGTTTTCTTCCATTTTCAACCTATGTAGTTCAAATGCTGCATTAAGTGTGATAAAAGCTCTAAGGGTAGGAGGTACCATCAGAGTGTGTGTTCAGCTGGGTTGTTTTAGTAACATTTCATTAGGACTCCATACCTCTTACTGCTATTCACATATACAATTTAAAATAAGACATGAGAAATGCACATAAACAAGGGTAATAGTCACTTGAATAAAGTTAGTGCAAAGCTTGGGGGGCAAAAGCACAGACATTTTGCAAATTTGCAGCGAATCTTTGGCTAACCCTACATATATGGAAAAAGAAGATTTGCAGAAACCAATCTGAAGATTTTGTTTTTAACTGATGTCATCATAGTATTTTCTTTCAGGCACAGTTCTAATAAGCGATATGGATCAGCAGGTAACTTGTGCATTGAATCTTTGTGCTAGAAATAGTTGTCCTCTAGCATGTACTGTCCAAGTACTGCATGATGCCATTTCTGCTGGCCCTATAAAATTTCAGTTCTGATGAATATGGCTATTGTAGCTGGGTTTTCTCATCTGACAGCCATTTGCATTCATACAGGAAAGCTGTTTTGTATGATTAGCTGTCACTTTGATTTGTAAAGAACTATTAAGGGGGATCTGCAATTGTGATGCTAATATAGGGACTGGATAACACCGCGGTTTCTGTCCTGTTATTCAACAAGGGCATGCACTTGACACAGAACGTTACAGTGGTCTTGGTCACACTTGGATGTTAAAATAGATTAGAAGATATAGAAACTTATGTATCTTGAGTGATATTTCTTTACTTTTGTGATGCATGTAAAAATACACAGTGTGTATTTTTTAGTGGTTTGTTCTGTATTTGTATATATAAAATGCTGTTGCATATTTTCTGACACCTCATTGTAACTGAGATTTTTCAGAGCAAGCCAGGTAACAGTTGCATTTGGTATCGTATGGTTCTAACAGGTTAAATGGCATTCATTGATTAAATAGTTGATTAATATGAATATATTATGTTCCATTAAGCCATGTGCTCTGCTGAGTTATATGAACATATGTGTAAGTGTTCAAAGCCTTAGTGGAACTTATGATGAATATTAAAGCGCACTCAAGTTTATCTTTCAAAAGCTTGTGAAGTTAAAATAGATAAAATTTGTAGGAGCTTGTTAAATACAGCAGAGTATTCAAGGAGTGCTAAGCAATGGGTATCAATATGTTGTTAATTAACTCTTTAGTAGTGTTTGGTTCTGTTTGGCCATAACACATCTTGAGCAGAAGGTGACATTCAGTTTACTGCTTTGTTAGAATAACTACTGAAAATGAATCACTTTAGGATGGACTTCCAAAACTCTTGTTCCAAGAATATGATCTGTTCATCACTACTGTTAGTTCAGCTTGAATTCAAGCTGTAAATATGTGAAACTGGGATTGCTGAAAATTGTATAAATGCCCTGACTGCCGTTGCTTGAGATATCAAGGAGTGTGTGGACATAGGTAAGTATCTTAACTATTTAGCTCCCAGTCTGAAGTTGGCAACAGCAAAACCATTAAACTGTAAATCGTGAAACATCACCAGCAAGTTTTATTTTGATGATCTGTTATGTCAGCAGAATCTTTTTATGGTGTACATTATAAAATATCAGCAAAGTTGATCTATGAGAGAAGAGCATGCAAGGCAATTTCAAGTTAGATCATAATGAAAGTAGGATAAAGCAAAGGAATTTGGGTTTTGTTCCCGTTATCACATTTCATTTTATTACACGTTGATTTTCCTCCTGGATTCAGCTGACTCTGTCTAGTGTCGCTCGGGTGGTTGGGCCGGGCTCCCTTGGACCCCTGGCTGCACTGGGGCCTAAAGCTGGACCTTCATAGGCCCGGTGTGCCTGGCACAGCTCGCTCTCGTGGACTTTGAGCCTCACTTCTTATGTGTTCGTGTCTCATCCATTTCCTGCTTAACAGGATAAGCTCTTAGCTTGTATGATTGTAGCTTTGCAATATCCCCCTAAAATCATTGCAAGGAGGAGCTTCCACCCAGCCGCTTGGCAGTGCCTTCAGTTCAGTGCTGCCAGTGCTTTTGAAATCCTGCTCATATCCTGTTATCCCAACTGGAAATTGCTTCCTTTTGATGCTCTGAAGCACCACTTTTTACCTCATCTCAGCAGATGATTTGCTGCTTACTTACAGCATTGAAGTTGGGAGCAGAGAACAAGCAGGGAGCTTGAGTGGTTCTGAATTTTTACCCAAATTGCAAGAAAATGCAAAGCTGTCATGTTTGGTAGGATCTAAAAATAGTTTAATCCACCCCTGTGACTTGCTTCCAGAAGCATGTTGAGGCAATGAATGTAAAGTATATTTAATACATGTGCAGTCTATTTCCTACCATTTAAATTCTCCCAGTGCCCTTAAGAGTTTTAAATGTCTTCTTTTTTTTTTTTGATCCAGTTTTCTGAAATAAGCATTTAATTTTAATGTGAGCTGGTTTAATATGGGTTGAAATTCTGTTTCAGAGAAATCCAAACAAGCTGACTTCTATAGGTACATCTTCCAGCACTCAAAACAGTTGCATTTAAGAATGAAAAAGTCAATAATCTCGCAAGTGTATTGGAGAAGTAATTTTCCTTTCTTACAGGACTTGCATTGGTCATGCATTTTTCCTGAACTTTCAGAGTTGCCTTAAAAAGCATTGCTTGAACATTGCCACATGACTGATTCTACATCAAGCAATATTTGTCATACTTAAAACTAACCAGCATTTAGCAGTTTTTCTGTGTGATGTGAAGCTGTTTTTCTGGTTATGTAGCGATGATATCAGTAAGCTGTTAAGGTTTATATGAAGGTACACAGAACTAGGGGTTTCCCATCTAAAAAGGCAGATGCCTGTGAGGAAGATGCAATATTCTTACAAGTCAGAAGGGGCTAATTAGCTCTTCTATGACACGTATTTTAGCAATCAGGGCATTTCTTGAAGGCTTTAGGCTAATACAGAAGCAGCAAGTCTCTTCAGGAAGGAGGATCTGCAGTGTGCTTTGAGGAGATCCAAACAAGCAGCTCTGTTGGTAATTCCTGCCTCTGCTGAAACATTCCTACATTCCTGTCTGCTGCTAGAATACCTTGTGTTCTCCAGACACAGGTCTTTCCTCATTAGCACCTCAGTATCCCTGCTTTTGTGTGAGAAACAGTGCAGGTTTCTTTTACATGGCATCTTGATCTTCGATGAGGCACCAATGTCGATTGTTTACCACTAACCAAATTGGTATTGACTTTGCAGTCTGCTGTTGATAGCGCATTTGCAACTTGCATCTTATGCCTTTTGTTAAATATTTCCACGTACAAGTGGCAATGATTGAAATTTAACATGCACATTTTCCAAAGCATAACCTAAAATAAAATAGTTTATAATGTTAAAGCAAGACAGTTGTTAAAAGTGTGCTTTTTTTTTTTTAAGGACATATTGTGGGTTTTCATGGTCTCTGATGATTTGAGGCTCGCTTTTCATTGTCTCAATACAGTAATCTTAACGGAGTTCTTTTATGAGCCTAAATTTTGCATTTTAGTATGCATTTTTTAGCCTTAAATGTTATATCTTAATAAAAGTCTAAGATATATTCCCCAAAACATTTTGCATATAAAAGTAGTGATACGGATATCTTAAAATTCCGTGATTGTTCTGCTAAATTCATGATTGCTTTACTTTCAGAGAATACACTGTATTACCAATACAGAGGTCACAGTTTTACTGAGGTGACAAGACCTTTTTCTTTCTTGACTCTTATTCCCTTGTAGTAAGAAATTGGATGAATAGAGCATAACGTATAGAGGCAAGGTGACAACTTTCCCTCTCTGTGAGCTCACTGAATGATGCTTATATTGCTGTGGGACTCCAGAAGGGACTATGCTGATGAGGACAGTCACTTAGATGTTATGATTAGGTGTGCTGGTACTGTAAAACACTCCTCTCAAAGGGAACCTTAATGCAGCTACGCTTTCTCTTAGCTGGGTTTGAATCATATAGTGCCAAAGAGGTTTGGTCTTTGTTTTGGAAAAGCAGTTCAGCTGTGCAGGTGCTGAAGAGGATTGAACTGCGCTGGCAGTCAGAGACACAGATACCTGCACTCTGAACCGTCTGCCACGGGGATGTTACACCATCTATTTCTGCTGCCTTTGGATGAGGTGCAAGGTGGTGAATTATCAGGTCCACATACCTGATTCCTTCAGCCTAGGCGAAGAACACTGTGACCCGTCGTAAGGTAATCAGTACAGCATGAAGCCAAAAAGGTCGAGGACGTAGCTTAGACCAGCTGTGCTTTTCATTCTTCTGGGTAGTGTGCCTGAAGGGAAAAGACCACATTTGGAATAAATGCAGCATTATTCTCAAAAGCAGTCATTTAATTTTATACAGCAAACAAAATTATACAGCAGACAAAATGCTGCTTCTCTTTCTCTCTTTCTCCAAATATAACAATTTAATTCAGCCTTACCACATCAAGACTAGTTGACACAAAAAACTGGAGTATTTGCTGTTATTTTAAACTGTAGAGGTTTGTTCCCTGCTGTCCCTAGAGGCCTAAAATGCTGTTTCTTTGCCTCTTAAGATCCTATTGGTCTTACTTTCTCCATCATTATGAAGGTGATCATATTTCTGTTCCTCTCATTAAGTCACAAGCTGTCTTGGCTTTTTTTTTTTTTTTAATTTCCAGCCAAGTAATTTCTAATGTAAAAACAAATCCTGCTCCCTCTAGTTTAAGTATGAATGATTATAGCAAACAGGTTTTGACCTGTATAGGTAAAGTCAAATATTACCAAAGCTTTGCTTTCACATATTATTTCAAAGGTGGGAAGGAATATCAGGACTAACTAAATAAGGAGGATTTTGCATTTGCAGACTGTCTGAAGTAAGAAGTGCTCATCTAATGGATATTACAATGCATTTCAACATGATTACTAAATAAGTCTTGTAATTTTCTTTTTGTTGGTCTGTTATTAGGATCCATACTATAGATTTAATGATGTGATGTACAGATGGATCTCACTGGATAACTGGACTTACAGCAGGACATTCAAATCTCCTTTTGCTGTCAGGTATGCAATAAGGATATGTCTAAAACAGTTCTGTGCCATCTTTCATGCAGAATTGCAAGTTAATCCATCAGCTCAAAATCTGTGTAATACTTCTGTGTCTAATAAAACAAATAATGCAATAATGTACAGCTGCAAAGCTGTTGCTAAAGAACACGTCAGTAGTTGCTTTTTCCTAGTTTTTTTTAATTGTTAAAAATTACTTGCGAATTACCAGCTGAGGAAGGATGATACTTAAGCTATTTGGAAGCCAGCCCGTCTGATATCTGGTGGGTATGTGAACATGCTGTGAGGCAGACTTGAGCCACTGCAGCAGTCATCTTTATTTGACGCACACTAAGTCAAATGATTTTAGAGGTAGTTGATGCAAATGCTGCCAAAGATAACGGTGATATACGTGTTTATATTGTCTGTTTCCTGTGTGTTGTTAACTCTAGGTATTCTAACAGGTTTTTATGCTTATGTTACATTCTATAGAAAGTGGCAGAAAGTGAATTTGGTTTTTGAGGGAGTGGATACAGTAGCGCAGATCCTGATCAACAATATCACTCTTGGGAGAACAGACAACATGTTCAACAGATATGTAAGTAATGTGTTTGTTTCTGAAGGTGCTTCTGTTTTTTCTTCAAAGCCTTTTTGTTGTGAGCAATTTCAGTGCATTCAACTACACGTAAAAATAGGTGCTTGGACGTAGAAAGTGTTGACCTGAGGGCTGCATGTATAATCAGATAACTGTTAGAAAGAGAAGTGTATTTACCTTTTCAGTAGCGACCGGGTCAGATCTAGAGGTGAACGTGTCGTTCTAAATGAGCGGACGCATGCAAGAGGATCAGTTCAGCTAATAGTATAAGTCTTGCTTCTTGGGATCTCTCACAGCTCTAAGGAAACGTAAGCTTAAATCTGTTATATTAGCTGTAAATCTGCTTACTGATTGGTATTAGACTGGTTTACATGTGAATACTCAAATAAAAATGCACGTGTTACAAAGCCTTTGTAAGTGTTTCCATGCTTTTTTTAATGTAGGGTTTTTATTTTTAATATTGGGCTTTTGATAGCATTGGCTTGCATTTTTGAGCTTAGCCTATATCAGCATGAGAGTACTCATCATGGAACAATCTTGAGAGTGGCAAAAACATTCCAACTAATTTTATAGCTTCAAAATACAAAATTATTCTGGGTACTAGCAGAAGGGACAATCCTTGCTTTTCTCTTAAAAGAATCAAAAAAGGAAAAGTCAAAGGAAGAATGTTAGTGGAATAACTGAATTACAAAGGAAATCTGGTGCCTTCATATCTCAGTGTTTACCATTCTGGCAGGTTTTATTGTAGAGGTACTGCCCTGAGACATGAGAGCTTGTTTCTGCCACCTGGGTCTGTGTGACCTGGGACAAATCACTTAGTTTCTCTGTCACTCAGTTTTACCATCAGTCAAATAAGAAATTTCTTAGAGCTTTTATGCAATTGTGATTATTTGCTATTTAGAGAATATCTAAAGGGTTGCCAGTTGCAGGCTCTGTAGAATCGGGAAGTGATATTATTTTGCCCTTATTTCTGCAGCTTCATTCTGTCTGAGATTGTGACAGTGAAATGGCCTTCACTGTAAAAGCAGAGTGTACTGTATTAGATTGTTTCTAGGATTACTGTGACCCAGACTTCTGCTTTGTTCACCTGTTCCACATGGCAATGACATCTGCAGGAAGGACCCTGAAGGCTCTGTATGGGGGATACTATTTACTTTGTCATTTTCTGCTGTACGCTACAGATGTAAGTGATGCTATAGCTGGGCTGCTCACAAGTTGGAAAAAATTGCTGAGGCTTGGCTTGTCACAAATGAACACTGTGAAGAAGAAATGAGTATTAGCCATTGGAACCATATTATCTTGGTAGCACAGGATGATTCTGAAACTGAACATTTGTCCAGCCACACTGCAGGGGATTTTGTGAGCCAGTGGGGCAGCCCCCAGATGCTTCATTTGGTGCTGGCACAGAATGTGTATCCATACATTTGGGGGATGAGAGTGCAGGTGGCATGAAATACAGCTTTGCAGCATTCACGCAAAAGGCAGCTCAGTGCTTTGTGGTAGGTGAGCTGGCGGCACAGTGGGAGTTGGAAGAACTCCTGTATAGACCAGCTTTTGAGTTGGAACAAGCTGTCTTTCTAAAGATGCAGAGGAGTTCTGAATGACGAAGGAAGGTAAAGATTCTCTTGCCGTCCTTATCCTTCAAGCACTTCTGTGTGCAAGCGGAATGCTGCAGCCTACAGTGGGGGCTTGGTGTGGGGAAAGTGGTTTGTCCAGAAACATCTGCTTGTATCTGGAATGTTACTGTGTCTTCTCTTTCTTTCAGCTTAAGAAGTAGCTTCTCTTTTCTTTCAAATCCAAGGCCTGTTCAGACTGTACTTCAAATGCCTTTGAATAATATATGTATGGTATTAAAATCCCAATGTAACATTGATTATAAATCTCATAAATAAATGTCAGCACTGTAATGATTTTGTTCTGTTTTCTCGACCTAGAGCTTTGATATTACCAGTGTGATCAAGGAGGTCAATTTTCTTGAAGTCCGTTTCTTGTCAGCCGTTTCATATGCAGCAGAGCAGAGCAGATGTCACAAAGCGTACAGCGTCCCCCCGGCGTGCCCTCCACCTGTGCAGAAAGGAGAGTGCCATGCTAATTTCATCAGGAAGGTAGGGGCAGAATTGTCTGTCTTTGGCTTTAGGCTTGGAAAGAGCAATGTACCACATGCTTTCCTTACAGATGTATTCTGAAACCTGCAATGTCATTTTATAAGTAGGGCATATTTTTCGTTGCAGCTTTCTTCCTCTGTCCCACCTAGAAACCTGTAATCTAGCATGTCAATAATACAAGAGTCGTAAGAAGGCTGGGCTTCATGTCTAGGTGATAAGAATGTTTAAAAGGCTGTTTTCATTAAGGAGTCAGTAAGGAGACTTGCTGCTAAGAGAGCAGGATAGCATTGGGAAATGTGTAATTGTTAAATTTTCATCCACTGGGTGGGTTGAGCAATGTATGCTGACAATAGACCTCACACTTGCAAATACCAGTGTATATTGCCAGGGCTGTAAAAAATCTCAGCCAGGCAGCTTTGTGAGTGTTTGCTGTTGCTCATGTGCTGTGCTATTTATACTGGCAGCTCTGGCGTGTCCTGAGAAGTGTTATCCAACAGAGGACCTGTTCTCATCTTATTATGGTGTTGTGAAATGTGACTTAAAAGTACAATATTCCATGAAAACAACAGTGTAATATACAATGAATGAAGATCAGAAACTCTGATTTAAGACATGGCTTCACTGCTGTTTAAACTTACTCAAGGCTAACTGTCATTTGAGTAGCATCTCATGTATTTCTGATAGCTTTGCAGCAGCTAGAGAAAATGGCCAGGTGATTTTATTTTGGACTTTCTCTTTTTGGGTGTTTTTTGCATGTTTTTCTCCACTTGAATGCCATTCTTGTTCATTATTTTTAGTCTTTTTAATAAAATCCTTTTAGAGCCTCCTCAAAAAAAAAAAAAGGGTAGAATCTTGTTAATCTAAACCTGGATGTAATTTCCTATCCAATTTGCTAATGGAAACATGGACTCCATGTTATCCTGGGAAGATCCTTCAGTATTAAGATGTTGTCATTATTACTACTTGCTGCTACCTTCATTTTCACTATATTTTAGAAAGTTGATTAATTGTTCTGAGTCCACTGTGTTTCTTAAAAATCAGTGCAGGGAGGAGCTTGGAAGGAAGAAAGCACTTAAACAGCTGTATTCTTATTTATGGAGCAAAAATGTCCAGCAATGATTGTATGCTTTACTGAACTATACCTTTAAGAAAATGCCCTAGTGCTTTTCCTCAAAGGAGTTGTCTGACTGTACTTGGAAGCTGCTCCAGACATTTCCAGTAACATCTTTAGGTCCACATATATGGCAACAACCGCAGTGATGGCACATTTAGAAGTAAACAAACATACTAGGACATTGCTAAAGTGAGCTGGCTGCTTACTGCCTTAAAGTAATGGAGAGGTGTTTACACATTTTAGGTTCAGTATTTAGTGCGGTAAACGTATCTAAATCTTAAGAGGAATTTGGGATGAAATGCCGGCTTTTCAGTAGTAAGATACTTGAGCGATACAAGTGTATTGTTCTTATGCCATACTGTTTCTGATAGCAGTCTCTGCAATATTATTAGTGAAACATGACAGTCTGTCAGTGATTTGTTTATTTGTTATAAAGGGAAAATTACTTTCGATCTGACTTGTTTTCTAAGAACACATTGTCCCTGTTTTTACACTTGAAAAAGGTACAGTGCTCGCTTCCTGGAAGGCTCTTTTGCAACTTGATAGGCAGGCAGGCGGACTCCAGCGATGCAAAGGATAGGCCAGACTTGTGCAATGTGGTTTGCCAAAATTAGTATGCCTTGGCTGTAAGTTATTAGTCTCTAAATTTAGAACTGTAGGTCACTGTACAAGACTTTAAGGGGATCTATTGTATTTGCTTTGGGGGCTGGGACTGTCTGAAGCTTAGAAGACAGCTGAATAGATGTCTTCAAGGGGTTTATTAACTACAGGTCTAACCAGGTTTGAAAACAGCTAAATGGAAAGCAGTGAAGGTACTTCTCTGCCTGACCAGCGTTTTATAATTCTGACAGTTATTCTTGTGTTAGAACCAGAACTAAGCTACTTCTCAACAATGTTTTTGTTCCCTTTGTTTTTGCTTAAGAGAACCATAAAAAGGGGAGAAACAGTGAACATGACTGAAATACATAAACGCACTAGACATACACACCTCTTTCCTTGTACTAGTGTGTGGTGTTACGAGAAAAAATGGAGAAGTATTTTAGATATAGCCGTGATTTTTAATCTGATATTGTTCTTTTAGAATACTTTAACTTTTTTAACCATCAGTTTTTCACTTACTTTGTCCACAGATACACAATTAAATACTGACCATACAAACTAAGATAATTGAGAGCTGAATTGAGGGTAACCTGCTGGCTTGTCTTTTTGATTTTTTTTTTTTTTTAAGTGCTGGGCTAGGTGATGTTTTGCTCTCTCACTAATCTAAACCTTGCTATACATGGATGTTTAATACAAAGTTTTATTTTTTGTATAATATAGGTAGTAGCAGCAGAGGTCTGGTCAAGAAAGAAGAGAAAAAATACTGTAGGCTCTTCTGGGTTTATGGAAATTGGAAAAACTCTTTCAGTGCAAGACAATATTTTATTTCTAGATAGCAAATAATTTTTATTTCTGGCACAGCATCAAAATCTATGTGAAAAATAGGAAATAATAATAATTATTCTGTATTCTAGGAGCAGTGTTCATTTAGTTGGGACTGGGGCCCTTCTTTTCCCACTCAAGGAATCTGGAAAGATGTTAGGATTGAGGCCTATAACCATTATCACCTGATTTACTTTTCTTCGACTTCTTTTTTTGGTAAGTCCTGTCATGACTTTTTGTTGTTATTTCACCCTTGGAATACAAACTGTTTTATTTTTAAGCTTGATTAACTGTCAGGTTAGGGAAGGTTCTGTTGTTTCATTATGATTTTGTGCATAGTTCTTACCACAGCACACCTTTTTAGGTCTTAAAACAGCACTTCAGTACAAACAACAGCTGTTAACAACATTGGAATTAATCATCTTGTTTTGCTTTAAGATTCCCAGATAACTGCACAAATATGTGCAGTATAGCTGAGGTTAGTCCCTTCTTCTGTTTCGAAAAGTTTCTTTTTTATTGGCATGTGTTTTCACCAAGACTTCTGATAAATACATCTCACTTTTGTCTCACCTCCATTTAAAACAAAGGCAAAGCTGCCATGGGAATTTAGTTTTGTGTTGGGAAGACAAATGCACAATGAGCAGAGTTTCAAGAGCGCTGAGTTTTCAGGATACAAGATGAAGTCTGAGAGGAGCAGTTGTGCTACACAAGGATAATTTGTTAAGGCTGCAATTTGAGAGGGTGGCCTCTTCCATTCCTGCTACCTAACTTACCGAACCGGTTTCCTCCCTTGGTATGGTCTTTGATTTGCCTCTCTTTTGTCCTGAATATCATTGCTGCTGAGCAAAAGTGGTTAATTTTCTGTTGAAGCTTTCTCTAAGTGGTAATATGCCCCATTGTAGACCACCCACATGATTTCCTTCACTGCCTGTTGAACCCAGTCTTCAGTGGAGTAAAGGCTAGCACATGAGTCCTCTGCACTGGCTTGAATTTCAGCCCTTGGGAATAGAGTTGTTGTGTATGAATAAAAGAGGAAGACGTCACTCCCTGGCTGCTTTTAAAGCTTCCTGAAATAGCTGCAGGTCTTAGCTAGAATTACCGTGACTGGAATTTCCATGGAAAGCCCCAACACAGACCCTGTGTGCTCTCTAAAATTTAGTGACAGTAAAAATCTTTTCTGGTCCCTCCCACATTCCCACAACTCCACCTTCTGGTAGGTAAAGTCTTGTTCTCTGCATGAGCTGAGAGCGCAAACCTCCCTCATTCAGCAGAGCGTGGTTTGGAACCAGAGCCAGAGCTTATTCGTATTCATACACAGTAACGTTTGAAAAATAAGAGAGTAAATTAACAGCTTGATTTCAAGCTGCCTGTGCAGTTATATTGCTCATCCGATTTGGTGTCATAAACCACTGAGTCTGTAAAAGATTCATTGTTCTTGATTTCTGTGCCTAGACCCCACGGTTCATGCAGTTCAGAGCGGGCTGGAATTTCTATGTGCCCTTGGAGGGGAGAGGAAATGCACTGTAATGCTGACCCTTGCAGGGTCGGGTGGGTGGTTTTTTAACCCCTTCAACATTTCTGAAAATTGATCTTCCTGGGTAATGCTAAACGTGGGAACACATTCATTGCTCCTCATTCTACAAACGACAGTGAAAATTTCACCAGGGCTGAATGTAATTCTTTGCTTTTGGAGGGAGCTCTCCTTCTCTCCCGGAGGAAGGAGAGCTGGAATCCGTGAAAAGAGAAAGTAAGTGATTAGTAGCATGTGTATACAAAATGTGTCTTAGTTCTAGTTTTCCTTGTTTTCTGTTTTATTTGCTTTTGCTTAGATGTTCTCCTGTAATATTTGAAGTATAGGATTAGCCAGGCTATGCTTATAGATAGGTAATTTAATTGCTGAACTTAATGGGAAATCTACACATTAATCTTGAGTACCCTTGACCATAGCTTGCATTATTTGGTAAGTTCTGTAAAGGAGAGGACTGCCTGAGGTAATTGTAGAGAGATCTCAGGGAAGTCATTAACTTGTTTCTTCCACCACACTTGGTGGCAGAAGGGACGTAAAGATACAGCCCATCAAGTCTAGACACAATGGGCCCAATTCATCCCCAGCATAACTCCATTCACTTTGTCTAGTGACTCTGGGATGAATTCAGCTCATTTTCTGTTAATACTGGTTTTGTTTCACCAACAAAAGTGGTTGTACTGCCTTGTGATTACGATCTTTCCCAAAGAGTACCATGTTCATATGAGTGCTGACTAAAAGCAAATATAATGTCTATGGGAGTTGGTGGGAAAAAAAATGCTTCCTAATGAAGTGACTGGTGTCATGGTCTCTGACTTTTATACAGAACTCTGAAAAACCCCTGGATGGCTTTCGAATGAAAAAAAGAGAGCGTTATAAAACATATATAAAACATAAATAAAACTCTTTTGAGTTGGCAGATGTAAACACAGATACCAAATGCACGGACAAGAAGATTAACCCTGTAGGTCTGGTTCAAACACAGCCTGAAAATTGTTAAATTTAATCTGGGGTGTTTGAATTGTTTCTTTGGTGAGAGATAATGTTAACTAATATGTATATAAACACAGTTCTTAAATTCCTATTTTTTCCCCCCTTTATTTAGTAAAGAGTGTTCAGCAGTGGAGTCTTGAAATCGAGTCTATTTTTGATGTAGTCACCTCCAAGCCACTTGCAGGTCTCGTGACTGTGAACATTCCCAAATTGCAAACACAGCAAACGTTCAATGTGAAGCTTCAACCTGGAGAAGGCAGCATTGTGCTGCTTGTAAACATCAACAAGGTAAGGAGGTGTGTGTGGAACCCCAGCCAACTGCAAAATGTTTCTTCTGGTTTCCAATGTGTCTTTCTGCCTCCGTGCCAGTTTTTGGCTTCCCTCCCCTTCCTGTGTTGGTGACTTTAACAACAGTTCTGTATCCCTCACAGGACAGGAGAAGAGTTGTTTTCCTCTCTAAAAATTGATGTCTGTGAGGCCATGTAGCTCTGTGTCAAAAAGATTATGAAGCCTTTACCTTGCTGCAAAACAAAAAGATTACATCATTACCAGCCACTGCTAAAAGGGTTGCTTAGGTAGATAACCTTTGGATACCCTGTGGCACTTCACTTAACTGGCAGTAGGTATTGTGCATTCCATGCTATTGTTTACTGGTCTGATTGGGACAAGAATGTACTACAATACCCTGTGGCACTCACAGGAAAGAGAAGAAATATTCCTTGAACCTCTCAGTAGATACTTTTTCAGGTAACTGAAAGCAAAACAGCCTTATAAAGAACTTGACTAGCAGTAAGGTTGGTGGAAATTTTGTGGAGTAGTGTTTCCTTACATTGGCTTATAGTCCCCTGGGTAGACAAAACTCATGAGGAGTTTTAGAGCACTAAAGATGCTCTAATGAAGAGAGAACTCAACTGAAAAATGATGGATTTGATATGCATCCCAGTGATGAAAGAAGAAGAAAATGATCTGCTTACCTTCAGAGAGTGTTGGGAAACTTATCTGGTGGCAGACTTAATTCACCACCATTATTTCACTTCTACAGAATTTGTTTTGTTTATGTGGTTTTATTTGTTTAAACTGTTGAGTTTTTTCACACAGGCGTAATTGAGAAAAGATATATAGACTTGAGAGGTGAAGAAAACCCATGTGTCTGTTCTAGTTGACAAATAGATAGGTGTCTGGAATTAGGCAGGGAGCCCAGTGTGGCAAAAAGCATCATGAATTTGGTCTTGGCTTCTTGCTCAGAGCGCAGGGCTGCAGTAGAGCTGACTGTGCGGAACAGAACCTGGCCGTGGCAGGCCCAGGCTGGCGGGCAGGGTGGGAGCCCTGTGTCTGCTTCACTGCTGGGCACAGTTCGATTTGGGGGTGAGCGATGTGCTGTGGGCAGGAATTTGGGACTTCTGACAATTCTGGCAGTTAATGTTTGAGGATCTGCCCTCAAACTTTTGTATGTCTTACTGGCTTTACTGATTTTCTTTATTGCCGTGTAACTCTGCATTTGTTTCCCCAGTTTGAATGCACTGTGTGTGTATTCTCAAGTTATCTCATCAGTTGTTAGAGTGGACAAAAAAACATGTTAAAGGCAAGCAGGGTATTTATGTTCTAGTATGCTTGCTCAGTGACTTGCATACTTGAGTGCATTGTTTTATTTTGACATGAAAGCGTACAAACGTATGATTTTTGTTACTGTTGTCATCTGTCATGCAAATTGCATGAGCAATTACAAATACCTAGTTTCATTTCAAACAATTATTAGTCTATGCTTAGCTTTTTCAGAGATTACATTAAGCAGGCACCGCAATGTGAAACTTCAAGAATTATTTTGGTGTATTTAATTGCTCTACCCCCATGCTCAAAAGAAATCTGTCAGTGGGGTATGACTGCAGGTTTGTGAGGAAGCCCTTCCTTCAGAGCAGAGGCAACAGTGTTTTATTATTCTTTGTACAGAAAAGGCTTTGCTGCATGAATTCACATCAGCTGATCTTGCAAGATGCCCTGCGATGTGCTTCATGTATCAACGAGCCTAATGGAGCCCTCACTCTGTATAACAGCCTTGTGTGGTGCATGTTAAATAGTGAGACCTCACCAGAAATTTACTTCTAGTTGAGAGCTTATTGCAGATTATGTTGTGAAGTCAGCAGACGGTGGGGTGGCGTGTCTCATTCGAGATGCGTTGCAGTCTTCCTGCAACTGCCACACAGAGTGCTGTGTTGCTAACATGACAGCATTTTGCTTCTTGGCTAACGGTGAGCGTGGGGGTGACATCATTAGTGGCCAATGAGACACTCCAGCCGTGCCAGGCAGCTGCAAACACTCCCGTGTTGTTGAGGCACACGCTGATTTTGTGCTTCCATTTTGCTCCGTGCAAAACAGAGATTAGTACCTGAGCACAAGCAGTTGTGATAATTCTGTATCGGGGAAGCTGAAACATTTGTAGATTCATTCATGATTCTGTCCAAGTATGGCTACAGCAAAACGTATTGTTGGGCTGCTCTCTGGCCTCGCTGTATTTGAAAAGATTGAGGCGCTCCTTACATGGCTCCATTCAGTGCTGATCCCTCCATTGTTTGGTTGCATGCATTAGTGCTTTCTTCCCATGATTTTTGTGTTGTGTACTCAACGGGCAACTGCTGGCAATAGGATTGAGCAGCAGAAGTAGGCTGCTGGAGTGAAGATGTGAATATTACTCTGTGACTAGAAAAATGAGAAAATTAAATCATCCTGTCATCCCAGAAGTAGTTTTTTTATGTTTGTAGAAATTATGGAGGACCAGCGAAGTGATCAGGAAGCATAAAGAAAAAGCAGAAAACACTGAAAAGAGAGAATGAAACTTATAATTTGACTTAAAAGCTTGACATAAATGAAGCAGTCAGTATGGTGACAGATTACCAAGGTCACAACTGAAAAGCATCACCCCTGTATATTGAACGTTTTATGTGATAGGTAAAAGTTTCAACGAGAGGAGGGCTATGATGCAGAAGCTAGTGAACAATGTCGGCTTCTGACACATAGATATTTGAGTTTTGGAGGAATATTCTGTCAGTGTAGCCCAGCTGAGGGGTAGCAGTTAGACATGTGTATGTGTGCTCATGGCCCATTGTGGACACAAGATGAAGTGATAGCCTGCACCTCAGTGGAAGAAATCGTACTTCTCTCTTTAAATAGTTTTCACCTCAGAGCTGCAGCCAGGGAGATCCCAGTTACCACAGCCCAGCTGAGGCACATAAACTCATTAGACTTGTGGTAGTTCACACAAAGATATCTGAGCCCTTAGGTGCATGTTATGCATCTTTTTATACACATCGCTCTGACTTTCTCTCTTGTACGTTCAAGAGTTCTACAGTGGAGGCTTGGTGGCCAAATGGACATGGAAAGCAAACGGGATACAACATGACAACAACTTTCATCATGGAGGCAGGACACCAGATTGAGAAATTTTCAAAGGTAAGCCCTTAAGCTTGATTACCAGTGGCATTGCACTAGCACTGTTAGGACACATGCTCTGCATAGCAGGTATGTAGAGCTCTTAATAATTTTGCTGGGTTGTAATATGCATATGAAAATCCTAATGAGAGATGAGATTTTTTTTTTAATGTCACAGTGTATATTTGTGTGTTTTCCCGTAGCCTTACCTTGTATGGATGCCTTTATTTGCATTCAGACTGGAAGATGGCCTACAGTTATTTGAAACTTAGAAAGGAAGAGGTGTTTACCTTGAAAGTTTTCTATCTTATAAAAAAAGCACTTTTAAACTTGATAGATCATGCTTATGTTTTTGTATCATGCACTGGAAAACCCTTTTAGATTCCTATAGATTATGTGAAGGCTTATTACAGAGATTTTTCTTGTTAATTCAGTTTTTAAAAAATTTGTGGGATAGATGCATTCCTAAGAAGCTAACGTATATTCATTTGTTAGAATGTGATAGATGTGCTTCAGGTTTAAGAAGAGGTAACACCTTAAATATGACCATGAGAGTAATACTCAGGGATATTTGCATAAGGGTTCCTGCAACATACTGGCTGTACAATTATATGTTTGTTTTTACTAAGAAGCCTAGAAGAGGTAATTTTCAATTGTCCATTGGAAAAAAAAAATACAAATTAGACTGTGCTCCTTGTGCCATCAACATGTGGAAACAACTAAGTAAATTTACACATCTGTTAGGTGGTTGTGATTCATATTGCTTCATTAGAAACTAATCTGGTCACCAGCCATCTAAAACTGCTGTTTGCTCTAAAATTTGTTCGTGTGAAAACTCCTGTGAAAAGCAGTAGCTCCTGGAGTCCCAGTCTTTATAGAGCTAGCCTTTAGTTTGATTATGAAGTCATAATAGTAGTTCTTTGCTATTATTAGCAATTTAATTTTGAAACAATTAAAAAGCCACACCAAATATACAGAGTATATTATGCCTAGAAAACCTGAAACCTGGTTGTAGGAAATATGGCTATAAAGCTGGTAAAAAAACAAACAAACAAAAACAACAACAACAACAAAACAACAACAACAACAAAAATTAAAATTCTGTTGTTGCTGTTTGAAAACTGCACAATGATAGGAAAGCTGATTGATTGCATCAAAATATTTCATAGAGCCCTGTGGCATATGATCATAGGGACTTCATGGTCTACAAAAGATATTCAGAGGCTGCTTCTTTTTTCCTCTTTAAGGGGAAAGGGGGGCAGGGGGAGGCCTTTGCACCGCAGTGGGCATTGTAAATTAACCAGTATATGAAGCCTTTACAGATTGATAGCGTAAAATCTATTCTTCTTTCGTGTCTTCTGTGAAGCTGCCTTGGATTCTGACACACATAGCCCGCTCCAAGCTGTATGAGTGGAAAAAGGCTCCATATGCAGTTTTTTCATGTTCTACCACAATGTGCTGTCATGTCAGCAGGAGTGAATAGCAACGTTCATACGGGTTAATAAGAACTCTGAGTAGTTCAGGGGATACAATCAGGGAAAAATGTTCCTGAAAGTTGTTCTGTTGTCCACCTAATGCTGTATTCAGGTGGAGTATGTTTCCCACCCTCCACCCCCCTTTTCAAAAAGAAAAAGTAGGGGTGGCACATTTCACAAGTGGTTTGTCTCCCTGTGAGTGTCTACGTAACTTTGGATAGGCGAAAACTAAAGGGCGAGAACTGTATACGTGAGAAAACACAGCTTGGTCTTATGTCCGATTAGGCTACCCCTAGCTTGAACTACTCTCTGGCTGCTTCTAGCTTGAACTGCTTTCTGGTTTCTGGCATGTTAGTCTCCAAAATATTAACTAATCCTTTGGGAAAATTTCTGGGAAGCCTCCCAGTATGTGCTTGTGGGAACTCTAGCCAGCTGTGCTGGGAATCCTTTGACTCGGGGAAGTACCTGCTTGCTCCTGTTGAGAGTAGCAGAAGAACGAAACGGAGTAAATCCAACATCCAGGACAGGGTTGCTTTTGTTTTTCTATTTGAATGCTTCAGTGCAGAGCTTGTTTCTCAGGTGAACGTGAAACAAAGTCATAGCCAGAAATTATGTCAGAATAAAATTGTTTTTCTTGAGGGAGCGTCTATCCTGTCCTGTTCGCTATTGCTAAGTTGCTTTACTTCTTGCCATACCTACATCAAGGAATTTATTATGGCTTTTATTGCCTTGTGAGGCATTTGTTTGCTTTTTGATTCTGTTTTCCCATCTTTCTATATGGCTATTTCTTCAACACTGCAATTAGAATTTTTTATTTCATGAGGCTATTTTAATACTTGGAAGAGCTTAACCTCTAGCTGTCTTTCCCTCCTTCCCTTTGCACCCTCTTTTTTCCCCCAGGCCTTTGAGCATGACTTCCAGCAGTTTTTCCTTTTGGCTTTGTAGTTGTCACACCGCTTTCATGCTGTGTGCTAATTTGTTAGGTCACTGGGGTGTTCTGTGATCATATTTCAGCTCTGGGCATCTTCATCCCTATTACTTTTCCTACTGCTAAATCTGGGAATGCCAAATGTGATCCACAGGTCACTTAATTAGGTACAAAGCAGTTATATGTGCCTTAAAATGACAGGTACCTGTTTCTTAATTGTGCCTCAAACCAGCTAATTACTCTCTGGTGGCTAGAGACCCTCTTCTCTGTGCCCCAAGACTGGGAGAGATGTTCAGTCCTCAGGCAGCGGTCTATCAGACAGATTTCACAGTGGCCAAGGTCTCAGTAGCCAGAAAGGTCCATAGCCAAACATGCCAGATGCTAGTTATCTCCCCTTGACATTCTTTTATGCTACAAGGCAGAAAGAAGCTGCTGTCCTGTGTTACCAGGTGGGCCCTGGGAGCAACAGTGTGGGAACACCAAGGCACCGCACCCTGGAGGCCTGGCAATGCGACATGGGGCTCAGGAGCTTTTCCTCTTGCTCCTGCTGAGTGTTTCAGCCTCTCGGATTGGGTTTGGCCAGTTGCATGAGTTCCACTTGAGCGTGAATAAAGCAATATCACATTACTTCTGTTAGTAACATAAATGCTCCATTACAAATGCACTCTGAGACAATCCCAACCTGCTTGATGACAGCCATTAACAGGACCTCCCAAATACTTTGGGAGCCCCAACTATAAATCCCATTCCATTTTGTGAGACAAAAAAGAGCTGCGCTGGAGACTGAGGAGTTTTTCTCCAAGTAATTGAATTAACTGGAGGAAAGTTAGAACTCTTGCTAGTGTAGTACTCATAATGTAGTTTGTTTTTTCTTTTGCAGCCTACAGTAGTTAAGATAAACGTGAAAGTTGTATGAAATACTGATCGTTTTCTTAATTCAACTTCTCACGTTAAAATAAATCTGCAGAATTCTAGGAATGGATGTAAGACTTCTGTCCTAAAGCCAAGTTCATCATGCTAGTCTATATTCAACTGAACTAGTGTACAGTGGGATCACAGTAGTAAAAAGGCAGGGCCTGCTGTCTTCAGTACAGGTATGTGCACAGAGATATTGGACAGGGAGTCTGAAATGTCCTCTCAGTGGTCTGATTTTGTAGGTTTTTTAGGCCTTTAGTGGTCTGGATGCTGAGCGCAGCTGGGAGAACACTGGAAAACACTGCAAGACTTGGGGCCGGTCCCATTTTTTTAAATTAATTCAGTTTCTATGTTTTGGTCATTGCCATGCTGCGGAGGGGTTTAGTCTGAGGTCAGTGATCTGCAGTCTCCACTCATACATCTAGTTTGTCATGTGCATTGTCTCTGTCCAGGTATTCAGTTAATAACTGTCCAGTTGACTAAGAAGCACCGAAGGGGAAGCACAAAAAGCAGTGATTTTTTTAAATTTCCTTGTCTTCTCTACCACTAGAAATAATTTTCTGTCTCTCTGTATGACTTTTGATAAGCTGAAAGTTTAAAAAACGTGGTCCCTCAGTGGGATTAGTCTTTTCCCATTTGAACTACAGCCTTGTCTGGTGTGTGAAATAAAGAATTACGTTTTATCTTAAAGACAAGTATACCACTTACACTTAACTAGGTTAATTTTAGCCTGATATACTGACAGATACTTGTCCCAACTGTAGCTTGTGGCAGAGAGAACAGGCTGCACTCTACAAGCTGACCTTTTGAAAATGTAGAGCAAATAGCCATTTGAGGAAGGAGTGGTTGCTATCTTAGGGCTAGTCTAGAAAAACAGAGGTTCTTGACCCAAACTTATTGCTTGGTGTGAGTTGGCTGAAATTTGCCATTTTATTTCACTTCATTTTATTTAATTTCTCAATTGCCTCCCTGTAACAATGAGCAGGTACCAGAAAAAAAAGAGATTTTTCTTTCTGGTCTAGATAACTTGAACTGGGGCAAGGATGAAGGAGGAAAAGAAGTCTAAAGTCTCCCTGAAAGAGCTGTTTTCTGTAACACTTTGCAGGAGCCTAACATGGCAGGTGGGGAAGACACCTCTACAAATAAGGGCTCAGCACAAAGTATTATTGCAGTCACCTAGCTGCTCTCTCCTGGCTGTGGAACTGACTGTGTTCATGTTGGTGCAATCAGAGCAGCATTGTTGCTTTGACTGAAGTAAAGTCCCAAAAAATGTCCAGAATGATTTCTTGAGAACTTTTCTCCCACCTGCAGAAAGGAGAGGAGGAGTGTTTTCTTTTTTCAACGTCTGCAGTACACAATATGAGATATTAGGCTGAAAGAGCAGCTGTAAAAGTTTGCCTTCTTCTTGAGATGTGCTTTTATCTGGAATGACCTTTAATGCCTTACACACTTAGTGGTTATTTAGCTGAACTGGTCTCTCTGAAACCTTATTGCTGATCATGCTGTTCAAACACAGCTGCGGTGGCGAGAGGGCCCTTCACTTCCAACCTGGCGTTTGTGTTTGCGTGCACATCTTTTTCTCTTTAATTGCTACACCTATTAAAAAGATATTTCAGGGCAGCAAAAGAAGATTTTGCTTTTACTGGATGAACCTGAAGCTAGGCATTCAGGGACAAGACTCACAGCTGAAGCTGCTGTAGTCTTCTCTAAGGAGAAAATTGCAGATTGAATGGTGTGTCAGATGTATGGCAACCACTGCATTCCTCTTGCTGGTCCTCAACCGGACTTGAAGCTGAGTTCTGCAGCAAGCGAACGTGCACCTGTCTCTTACGTTTATACAAGTGTACATGTGCACACTTGTTTGAGCATACTTTCTCTCTCTGAATGTGATAGTGACTTTAAAAAGTGAACAGGTTTGTCAGGATTCTTTTTTGCCCTGTTATAGTGTGTTTTAATCAAGCAGTAATTTGGAGATGAGACCGCATCTTTTGACTCGACAAATTCTAAGCTCGTGATGTTCAGTCTAATCCCTTTTTTAATGATTTCCTTCATGTATTTTGTTTTAATTATTTTTGTCTGCTTTAAACCTGAGTTTCATGTCTTTACAGGCCTATTTTCGGACAGTGGAACTTGTTCAGGAACCTATTCCTGGCTCACCAGGTCTGAGTTTCTACTTTAGAATCAATGGCCGACCCATTTTCATCAAAGGCTCAAACTGGATTCCAGCAGATTCTTTCCAGGACAGAGTGACCTATGACACGTAAGCCACATTTGATGTTCTCTAAGGAGAAAGGATTGTGTTTCCTTCCTCCTGATATCAAAGGGTGGCATTGGGAGGTGGAACTCCTTTCAAGGTAGGACAGTAATTGTTGTGGGTTGGAGGCCTCAGAATTAGGGCTTAATTAATATTAACAGGCTTGAGTGATGTTCAGGGCATGTAAGTGCAATAAGTGATGGGAAGGTGGTTGTTTACTGTCCACAGGTTACTGGCCTTTCAAGTATTTTTAGGGGTGATCGTCAGGCTGTCTGATCCTGTTGTCTGGGACACATTCATTGGTACTACTCCTCCCCCTCTCACTACCCACCTTCTCGCTATGCGTTGTGGTATTTAGGAAGAGAATATAGATTTCTGAACGAGTTTAAATGAGGATTTGAGTTCAAGTGATTGATATTTAAAGTAATATCTAAAGAGGAAAGAGCAAACTGATAAATAAAATATCGTATTTCTAAATCTGGTCTTGCTGATACTTCTGTAAAAGCACTTACTTGTATGTGTCACTCCATCTATTTCATAAATGTTAAGACGACCAAGTAAATTTTTTTGCAAAAAATTGCTTTTTGAGAGCTCTGTCCAGACATGCAGGCCTAGAAGCTATCAAAGTAGTCTGGTTTCTATCAGAGTTATAGTCTTAGATTGCCTGCTAATGATGAATGTTTGGGTTTTGTGTGGTGGTTTTTTGGTTTTGTTTTTGGGACTTTTTTGGGTATAAACTTAGAAACTCCTAAGTGATACAGGTTCACCAAACTTGTATACATCTTCTTTTTGTATTTGACAGATTATGGCTACTCTTGAAGTCTGCAGCAGATGCTAACATGAATGCACTTCGGGTTTGGGGAGGAGGAGTATATGAACAAGATGAATTTTACGATATTTGCGATGAAATAGGAATAATGGTAAAAACAATAGACACAGAACACTTATTTAAAAACTGACAAGAACTTGTAAATAAAAATCTACTCCTAATGAACAAAATAAGAGATTTAATACATAAGTTCTAGCCATCTTTCCAAAGCGCATAGTAGAGTACCAACCTGAGAAGTCCCATCAACCTGATTTTTTTTATTTTAAATTTTTTAAAAAATTTGGATGTATTTTGATTAGCGAGGCTGTCTGTTGAAACTGGAAGTGATATTTTTGGAAACTTTATATTAGAACCTCAGCTTGTATTTTCTCTAGCTACTGAGGCTACAACTCTGTTCCTCGCTCATCCCCACCTCCCTTCCCAGCCCAGGATCTCCCCTTCGTCTCCTTCCTTTTTCCCCCACTGTCTTTTTCCCTGCCTCTCCCTTACATTTCCTCAAATTAGAGCAACAAGACTGTGACTTTAACTTCTATCTCTTTTCAAACCAAAACTCTCATCTTTGTATACTGTACCTCTCTCCCAGTTCTACATTTCTTGCTCTCTTGGGAAAGGATGAGAGAAGGAATGAATAGCTGTGTAACTGGTACTAGTGATGGCACTTGAGGCAGGACGATGATGTTTACCCTGTGATGATGAGTACAATAGAAGAACTTCTTCAGACTGTAGGCATCAATAGGGACTTGCAACTCAAATAGTTGTGAAACAAGTAATGCATGGGAAAGGGGGTTATTCATGAGATCAAACAATATTTTTTCTGTACCTGTGTTTAGGGCTTACTTATGTGAGAACAGCCCCACTGAAGAATCTGAGTGCTTGAGTATGTGCCCCAGATTGCGAGCAAAGTCCTTGCAACCTGACCTCAAGGAGGATTTAAGGCCAGCTGTATTTGAGTTTTGTGGTTTTGGCCACCTCAGAATTATTAAAACACTGAAGAAGGCAGTTATGCTCTTCTTTGCTGTGGAAATAGATTTTATTTCTTTTAAAAGTATTTTCTCTTTTATAGCAATAGCTGAAAAGGCTTGGAGGGGTTTTTTTGTTCAAACTTTTTAACCATAAATATTTCCCTTGGCCTGAAGCCAAGTGTGGAAGGCCTGATCCGAAGGGCCATTTTGAACAAGCTGTAACTGAGTATAAATGTAGCTGTAAGGGGAACACCTGCTGCAAACACTGATAACTCTAGATGAGTACCTTTGATTAGATGAGCTTGGAGGGACGTGTTAGTAAGTTTTGATGAAACAGTGACTAGATGAGTGAAGGCCACGTTGCATCTGGTATTAAAATCCCAAGTAGTGTGTTTGGTCTTTCTCTACAGCATAAAAAGCGGGGAAACAGAATTGATACCTTGCTGCTTTCTGCTGTGTGTGCTTGAAAAAAATAAAATGTTACATCTATTTTAGTCATCTGAATGAGTGCCCTGATTTTCAGGGCTTCTGAGTGCTTACAGTTCTTTCATTTTTGACACCAGGCACCTAAGTAGGCCACTTAGATCTGTGCCTGTACAGAGCTCAATGCAAGATCTGGGTCTTATTTAGCAGCCAAAATAGCTCGTAAATGCAGAAAATCAGACCCTTATTCTGGAGGGGGTGATGCTGGAGGCTTTTGGTTTTGTTTCTTCTGATGGTCTTGCAAAAGCTTAAAAGTGCGTTAGAGTCAAACTGTGCTTAAGGAAAAACAGTGATAGCTCACTCAGGGAAATAGCAAGAGAAAGTTTCTTTCAATAGGGAGTTTTGACTCTACACAGCCACTGGAGGATTCTGAGTGATTCTTCAGCAATAGCTTTGCTTTTTTGGTACAGTGCTAGGAGTGTAACAATTATTAATGGATCCATTACCTCCATCTGTCCTGTTCTTAATCTCCAGTTTTCTTGGGGAATGTATGCTGAAAAAAGTAATGGAAAATCTTGTTTTTGCTGCAAGGAAAATGCGATTTTATGAGGAGCTGCTCTGGTGTTTATGTAGCACCATGTGCAGAAAAGTGTGGTCTCCTACAGACTCCTTTGGGTTAATGTGCTCCTTCAAGAGATCCTTCTGTTAACATTTGGGATAGACTATCAGGAGTCTGTAAGTTAAATCAATTTAGAAAACAGAACAGGTAAAATGAGATCTTACCCATCTCATTGGGTTCCTTTCACCTTTTTTGTAATTTTTTTCCTTCAAGGTACAAATAGAGTTCATTGTTGAGTTGAAAGGCTTACTGTTCTCTAATGGTATCTACATGATCTTTCTTTTAAGAGAAAGATCACTAGTATTAGAGAATCTCATTTGTTTCTGCCCCCTCTTACTGGGTAGGATTTGCTCTTTTTGGGACCAGTTTGTGCATTCGGTATAGAAGTGCTTTGTTAACAAGTACATTTGAACATCTTTTAAGTGTGTTTGATACCACATCAGAAGAATTACTCTCTCTTTTCTTAATAAGCAGTGGGGATTTGGTGTTACACCTGCAAAGCAGTAATTACAAAATTGTTCTGTTCAGCTGGAGATTGCCCCATGTTCATGTTTGAGCAGTACATGGGTTCCAATTATTCCACTGAAACCTACTGAACTCCCTCTACTGGGCAATATTCCACTGAGCAGTGAAAGCTGTCAGCATCTGACTCCTAAGGGTAAATATTTTATAACTGTGATATTGAGGAAGGACACGGTGGAGTATGCGCACACTGAACCCCATGGAGGGACGTGATTGTTCAGGTAGTACTTGATTGTGCATCCCAATAACCATGTGTTTTTCAAGTATGTAAAGTGGTTTGCTAACAGATTTTTTTTCTTTCTTTTTCCTTGTAGATTTGGCAGGATTTTATGTTTGCATGTGCACTGTATCCAACTGACCAGAATTATTTAGCATCTGTAAGAGCAGAAGTCTCTCATCAGGTATTTTGTCCGCATTCTGAAGCTCTATTTCCCATTAGCTAGCTTTGATTGACTGACTGTATTAGTTAGCTTTCCAGAATTGCTTATTTGGAAGTGTTTCTAGTGTACCTTTATGTAGCAGATAAAAAATGTAACCTTCCTCATTAACTTGGTTGCAGGAGTAGTCAGTCAAGCAGAGGTACAGGCCCTCCTCATGTCCAAACTGCTCTCTTCTGAAGGATGTTTTCAGAGCATTCGCTGAGAGTGAGCTCTGATGATTGCGATGTGCCTTAGCACGGAATTTCCCCTTTCCATGTGGCTGAGTAGATAAGGGTGGAGGTACACATGTGCATATGGTGGATACATGTTACATATTAAAAGTTTGCCCCTCTGTAAGCACGTGTTACAGAAGTTTGAGCCTGATGGAGAGCTGAGGAAATAGTGAACAGTGCAGATAAAAACAGGAATCGTAGGCTCAGCGTATGTAATAAACATGTAGACTTGTAATTCAAGTAGTAATGAAGTTATTTTCTTTTTTAATTTTTAAGAGAAGTAATTTTGCTCGACTTCTGAAACGGTACTTTGTATTTCAGGTAAGGCGTTTAAAATCCCATCCATCAATTATTCTGTGGAGTGGAAACAATGAAAATGAAGCAGCAATTGCAAGCAACTGGTTTTCCATACCTTATGCTGACAGAGAAATCTATATCGAAGACTACGTGATGCTCTATGTGAAGAACATCCAAGAAATTGTTCTTGCTGTAAGTGATCTCAAGAAACTGTAGGGGGATATGGTTTGGCAAAAGATTTTAAGTTTTGCAATTTGAGCAACTTGATTTTATTTTTTTTAATTTTTTAAAATTTTTTTTTAATCCTTTTGAGAAATGAAAACGAGCACGTTATTAAGGAATCGCACTTTCCAAGCTCTTGTAAACAACTCTCTAAACTCAGGACTTATCCTCAAAGTAAAACAAACCAAAAAATTACTTATGTCTCTAACAGTTTGTGATATCTTCAGGAAGACCTGAAGAATTTAGTGGATATCACTTCTTTTTTCCTTCCTATTTGTAATACCTCCATACATACCTTCACTTCCAGTGGACAAAAATCTACTTGCCCATTAATTAAGTAGTCTCGATGATCAGATTTCCTTTATCCTGATTTTGTTGACGTAAGTTTTTTGGCTTAAGTAGGTTAAACAAAAGCTATGCTGAACATTGTCCTGATTGTCATTATATTGTGTGTTTTTGAAAAACAAGTAAGTGGTATTTTACAGTATATGAAGGCAAAATAAAATATTTTGACGTAAGATTTAGACTGTGGGCATGCAGACCAGAAGCACCTGGAATCTGTCATGAAGTTTAATGTGAATTTGGCACTACCTGCTTTGTGCAGCTTTTATAGTTTTATTTTACCTCCTAGAAGTATTGCAGTTCTTCATTATTTATTGAAATACGATTTTAACTGACTTTTATGTGTGTATGGAGAGTGAAATTGATTTAAAAGTCCCAAATTGTTGTTGTGTAACTGTATGGTGGTTAACAAACAAGGCTTCGATCACAGGTGAGTATTCTTAGCTCTTCTGTTAGCTAAGAAACAAAGTGTTGCAAGAGTTTTGTCCAGTTAGAACTTTCCTCTTCAATGAGGGTATGAGGGGTTTTTTAACCTAAAAGTACTAGTAGCGTTTCCTACTCAGTTATCCCTTGTATAGCAAGATCTTACTGACTTCAGGGTATGATAATTTTAGTCTAATCTCTGTCTTTTTCTGGATGAGATACATTTCACGTTATGATGCTCATGATCTGAAGTTTCCTGAGTGCTAGGACAGGCACTCAGTAGGTAGGTGACAGTGGTATTATTGCTTGTTATTGGAGGCTACCAGCATTGTCAGAGTAGTTGTACTCTGAGAGTTTAGAATACATTTCTACTGGAAAAGCTGAGATGTAGAGAAACAATAAAAATGAGGCCAGGTTTGAAAGAACTTGCAGGAAAAGATCCTCCTCTTGAGGACAGTCATGTATTCTCAATGGTAATGGTGTCTTACATTCCTTCTTAACATCTTGGTTCTAGATGTCTGTATTTCAGTCAGGGTTTTTGGAGCTGAGTTGTTTGTAAAGATATGCTGTGGTGTTCCTGTGATTAGCTACATGAGTTAGGTGGTCAGTACATGTGCAGCAAAGTGAGGTGTTCTGACTTGATACTGGTTTTGAGTTACAGTTTACTTGTGCGGTGTTGCTGTCCAGGATGGATCCTCTTCTATTTTAAACCCATAGAATAACTATATTTTTGAGTGCCAGAAGGAAGCACACAGTTAAATAATTTCAGGTCCTGTGTAATACAAGCCAGCTTGAGGAAAACTGTAACTATGAGCAGTACGGGATTGGATAGCTTGAAAAGGCTTCTAAGTTTGAGCTAAAGACTTCAGGGAATCCAGGATATCCTGTAGTAAATTATTTCAGTTAATTATTAATTATTAATGTTTAAAAAAAAGCAGGGGCGGATGGGAATGGGACTGTTTCTTAAAATGAAGCACACGTCTAAGAGCTTCGCTGTATTTGAGCCAATTGCTGCAACTTGCAACTGGTAACTAACTCAGGCCTCCGTTTTACTACAAGTAGCATGCTAAATGAATTATACCTGCAAAAGGATTCCTTCAGTACTTTGGAGGGTACTGCTAAAAGATTGAGTACACTAAATGTACTGAGGCGATAAATAAAGGCAGCGCTGAACAATTTGAGATGTAACCCTTCTTGTACTCTCGTCTATCTTAAGATGAAGAGCCAGCCAAAATGACAATAACTTGCAATGCTACCATGCAAGCATTAGGAGCAGAATATCTAGGGTTTTTGTTAAGGTTAAATTTAGGTGAATATTTAGAGAGGGGAAAATCATGTCTTTGTAAAAACACTCCAAAAGAAATGATTTTCCATAAAGAAGTCACAGTACTCAAATATTAATGTTGCTTGAGTTTATTTTTCATGAGGCACGCTTTAAATAGCTTTCATTAAGAATTTAGAAGCATATAAAGATAGATCTCTTGATGTGAGGAGAGAATCCCTTAGAACAGCAGCGCAAGCACTATCTGTCCTCCAAGAACAGGAATAAAAAGCTAATTAAGCAAATAAAGATAGTGAATGTTGGGGTGCAAAGTGGGATGTTTCCTAGGTGGTGATGCAGAAATTTGGAAAAGGCATGTGCTCCACCCCCTACCCCGCTCCACCTCTCTTCAAAAAAATGTGGTCTGTGTATTGAGGTGATAAAAGCCAATCACTTTGTGAGCAGGTTGTGTTTTTGTTTTGGTTTGGTTTTAAATCTCAGGAAGATAAGAGTCGTCCTTTTATTGCATCCAGTCCCACCAATGGCTTGGAGTCAGTTAAAGAAGGCTGGATCTCCCAGGACCCTTATGATACCCATTATGGTGACACTCACTTTTATGACTACAGCAGTGACTGCTGGAACTGGACAGTGTATCCTAAAACTCGTTTTGCTTCAGAGTATGGATTTCAATCCTGGCCTTCCTTCAGTACGATCGAAAAGGTAAGGATGGGCTTCCACACCTTCTTGTCCCCTCTGCTCTCGTTTAGTGAGGGCAAAAAGCACCTTCCCAGCAATCTGAACTGTAGTTGGGATGAGGCATTGTCAGGTGAGCTGTAGCACACGTGGGACAGAGGTGTGGGCTGTTTCCCTCCTCAGTGTTCAATATATTCAATCTATGTTGCAAGAGGAGCCAAGATTAGATGAGAGACTGTTATGAAACTATTAATTTAATATTAATTCTTTTTAATATATAGCGTAGTAATGATTACGTAACATCTTTTCCATTTGCTGTGTCTAAGGATGTGTGCTCATTTAGAAACAGAAGAAACATGACAAATGCTGAATTGTGCTGAATTGTAAAATATATTGATTCTTACCATTTTTACCAATTTCTCTTAAATAATTTTTTTCTTTATGTATTGCATGTAAAAGGATTTGGTTCTGTCTTCCATTAAATTTAGGTCTGATGTATTCTATCTTACTTATCCAGTTGGAACAGAGACATATCACGCTGTTTGTCCATTTGTTCAGAGTGAATTGAATATCACATTAATACTCATGCGAGCAACTGAAAGGAGTTCAGAATGTTCCTTTCAATTTGCTGGGTGAAGTATATTATCTGAGACATAATCAGTGCATTCATCCATATGAATACCAATGAAAAGTTTTAATTCCAGCCTAAAAAGGAATAAATTTAAATAAAAAGATTTTACAGAAATTGTGATTACGATGAAAGTTTGACAACAATAACTGTATGAGCTATGCTGCATTGTTGTCCTTAGTTGAAAAAAAATGTTTCACGACCATTTGTGTTCAGAGGCAGGTTAAATTACTATTATTATATTAGTATTATTAAATTGATAGCCCTACTAACTAACTGTTATTAAATTTATACCTCTACTAACTTCTGAAACTTATGCCTAAATGTGTTTGACCAGAGTACTTTCTTTCATCTTAATCTAGGGTGTTTCTGATTTACTATGAACACGAGCAAGCCTCTGAGGTCCCTTAGCCAAACTGAACCTTAGGACAAATAAGTTAAATGCCATTCAGCCAGAAGTTGCTCTTCTGGATTCAACAGCAGTGCCTACTTTCATTTATTTGTACAAGGAGTATAAGCAAAGGGTATTATTGATTCAAAATCGTTGCATGACTGCATGAGGCACTACAAAAATATACTATCAATTTTAAAGGTTTTGGATGATGTCAGCAGAGTGTAATGGATATCTGTTCCTGAATATCCTGTCAGTCATTAAATGCACGTTTCACCTTTTCATTCTGATCCCTTATTTTCATGTTTTTTAAAAGGTTTCCTCCGTGGAGGACTGGTCCTACACAAGCAATTTTTCTCTCCATCGACAACATCATGAAAATGGCAATGATCAGATGCTGCAACTGGTGGGGCATCATTTCAAGCTTCCCCAGAGCACAGATCCCATAAAGAAGTTCAAAGATACGATTTACCTCACTCAGGTAACAGTGATATTGTCAATAGCAGCAGCTGTCAATACTCATAAGCTCATGCTTATTTCGTTGTGATTTCTGCATGACTTCTAAATGATATTAAGTAACTTTTTAATGCTCTTATGCAAGTTTAAAGTGCTGTTACCTTTTGTTGTTTTCCAAAAATTTCAGAAACACTCTTGATGGGAATAACTGCACATTCACTAAGTTTTTAGTGTTTGAGAGCTGCTGACAGCAAGTTTTATAAGAAACAAAACAGCTAGAGAACTTTAGGCACTGATGACAATAGAACAAGGATAGGTGATGCTGTGAAATTGAAAACAGGAGTAAAACTGTCGCAGTGGGGTCCTGGCTCAAAAAGCTATGAGAGTTTCTGCAGGGTTAAGTTTGTCAGGGCCTTATTAACAGGTTAAACAATGTAAGAATAACAAAGTAAGGATAGCAAAGAGGGTAAAGAGATTAAACTTGGCTCTAGTGGTTAATTCGAAGTGTTATCTTTACCTTTTGAGCTGTCCTAAAGAATAACCTTTTCCTTTATTTTGAGAGTTTCTTGTAATACCTCCCCAGCCTAGTAATATACTTTGTGAAGAAAACAGGCTGTTTGGCTTCTCTCGAGAACTTGGCCAATGAAAAATTCTGAAAAATATTTTTTGAACACAAGGTAGGGAAGGAGAGAAGAAGAGGGAGTGCAAGTGAAAAAGGGTTGATCTTACGGTGCACAATTTTGACTGTATACTGAGTATGTGTGTTACACATTCAGAGTATAGGGATGTGGACATCATGGTAATGTATACTGGAGACAGTGCAGCGTAATGTCATTTTGCAACTCATGGGTTTTTATTTACATTAATTTAAAAAAATATATTTATTAGTGTTTTTTTTTTCCCCCATGTCTTCCATTTAACTTTCAAAGACTCCGTTACCCAGTGATCTTCACTGGCTGGAAGGCAGCAGTAGCCCCTCCAGAGTTTCTCTAAAGATACTGCTTGTGTCTTTACTGTTAGGAGCTGCTAGGAACTGATCTCCTTGGAGCACATGTATGCTCTTGAAGACTCAGATTTAAAGTTATGTGCCATTGCTGTGAAATCTGTGTTGCATAATATGTACGCACAAGCTTTGAAATGAAAGTAAAATACAAAATACAGTACACCAAAATATATATGTGTGTATATATATATATATATATATTTTTTATGTCTTTGTTAACCAAGGTGATGCAGGCTCAGTGTATAAAGACAGAAACTGAATTCTATCGTTTTAGTCAAAGTGAAATAGTCAAGGGAGAAGGACACACAATGGGAGCTCTGTACTGGCAACTCAATGACATCTGGCAGGCACCTTCATGGGCTTCCTTGGGTAAGTTTTATGACAGCCTGGTAAAAAGCACCAACTATCAGTCTGGTTTTGTTTTCCTTATCTGGAAGTATCAAGATAAGAAATAGAGCTCTTCTCTCTCTCTTGGACATCTTTGCAAACTTTCAGCATGTTTCTGTCCATCCTTTAGAAATGCTTTCCAGAAAAGTGTTTTTCAGGATCATCCTAATAGGCTGTGGAAGAGCTGTAAAGAACAAAGCAATTCTCATCCTTTGGAAGCTTTGCTGTTTGATTTCAGATTTAGCAGCCACCTACTCATACCCGTGTTTTAATAAGGTTTTACTTTAGAGAAGTTAAAATCATACGTAGCTCCTAATTTCTTGAAAATACATTTTTTTTCGTTTAAAGCTGTATTCTCATTTCTCCCAGGGAAATAGTATCATTGAAGCCAGAGAAAGCTGCTGTTAGGAACAGTCATGGTTAAGATTGAAGGCACAACCCCCTTGTGAGGTCAACTTTCAGTTACTCTTGCTTTTCTTGTGTAGAGCTGGATCTTCCTGAAACTGTGTGTGATATCCAGGTTTTTCCAGAGAAATTTGGCTTTTTTTACAAGTTCAATTATTTTAAAATTAGA